>OU342985.1:8453681-8899638 GCA_910592155.1 Ypsolopha scabrella | reverse complement strand
GAGCAGCACACTCGACGGCTTGAGGACGGCCGGTTCTGCGTCACGTTGCCTCTGAAAGCGGAGCCAGAAACATTGGGAGATTCGTATTATATAGCACGTAAAAGGTTTGAATCATTAGAGCAACGTTTTCGGAGGCAACCTGACGTAAAAACCCAGTATGTAAAATTTATAAACGAGTACGAAGCTCTCGGGCATCTGTCAAGGACAGAGAGACCTGAAAATGCTGTATTTTTGCCACATCACCCAGTATTAAAAGAACAAAGTGAAAGCACAAAATGTAGGGTAGTTTTTGATGGGTCGTGCAAAACTACTTCCGGTCTCTCACTCAATGAAATAATGATGGTAGGACCTACTCTTCAAGATAATATTTTTTCTATTTTGATTAGATTGAGACAGCATGCGTTTATTTTTACAGGAGACATAGAGAAATTTTATAGGCAGATATTAATTGAACAGAAACAGAGACATCTTCAAACAATTTTATGGCGAGAAAACGAGTGGGAACCCATAAGTTACTCACAGTTAAATACCGTGACGTATGGTACCTCGTCCGCCCCGTATTTAAGTACAAGATGTGTCGTGCAACTAGCGATTGAGTGCAAAGATCCGTTGATAAGCGACATAATGAGACATGATTTGTATATCGATGACCTGATAACGGGTTATTCTAACGAAAACGAATTGTGTAATATTTACAAATGTGTAACTGCACAACTTGCATCAGCCGGTTTCAATTTACGTAAAGTAAAAAGTAACTCTTCTTCATTGGTGAATTTAATCTCAAATGAATCTAATGTTGAAAATACACAAGATAATTTGAAAATTTCCAATGTAACTAACACATTAGGTATCGAGTGGGATCCTAATTCTGATTCGATTATTATCGCGGTTGAAAAATCATCCAAACTGTATGAACAATGTAATCATGTTATTACAAAGCGTATAGTTCTATCAGTGACATCAACTATATTTGATCCACTAGGGCTATTAAGTGTATGCGTTATTACGTGTAAAATCATTTTACAGAAGCTTTGGCTTCAACAAATTGGGTGGGATGAACAGATTCCTCATGATATTTCAGATATGTGGCATAAAGTAGTTAATAATTTAAAGATTATTGAGCATCTGTCCATTCCGCGCCAAGCTGTCTGTATCAATCCTATTAAGATTGAATTACATACATTTTCAGATGCGTCAATGAGCGCATTTTCGGCTTGCGTCTATGTACGTTCGATAGATGCGTTGGGGCATATAACAGTACGGCTTTTATGTGCAAAATCAAAGGTAGCCCCTCTGAAAACGTCTTCTATACCTAGACTTGAATTGTGTGGAGCAGTGTTAGCCGCTCGCCTATTTAAAAAGGTACCAGAATCATTACGCTGTTTAATAGAGAGCAATGTTTTTTGGTGCGACTCGAATGTTGTACTGGGCTGGCTGAATACACCTCCGCACAAGTTGAGTACGTTTGTGTCACATCGCGTAGCTGAGGTGAATGAGTTGTGTGCAAGTAATAGTGTGTGGATGTACGTACCTTCATCGTTGAATCCAGCCGATCTTGTGTCACGTGGTGTGTACCCCGAGGAGGTACCGCATCTTTCGTTGTGGTGGGATGGGCCTACATACCTAAAGAGCGCACAAGATCAGTGGCCTGACCAGCAGCGCGTTGATTCACAAATAAACTTACCTGAAGTGAGAGTTCACTTTTCAAATATTGATGCGAATCCGAAGTCAATTATTGACTTTGAGCGATATTCGAGTTTTATAAGATTACGTCGTTCTTTCGCGTATGTCTGTAGATTTATTAACAATATGTGCAAAAATAATGTAAAAATAACGGGACCTTTGACCGTCGAGGAATTAGAGAATAGCGAGTTAAAGCTAGCTCAGTTTTCACAACTTGAATGTTTTTCTATTTATAAAAATAAATTTAAATCATTACCTGCATTGCATAATTTAACCCCGATTGTTGATGAACAGACAGGCTTGATTCGTGTTGAGGGGAGGCTAGAAAACTCCGACTATAGTTTTGACAAACGGCATCCAATCGTATTGAGTTGTAAACATCGTTATACAGAGTTAATGATGAAATATTATCACATCAAATTAATGCATGCAGGACCGCAACTGCTTCTTTCAGTCGTTAGAGAGCAATACTGGCCCATTGGCGGCCGATGCTTAGCGAGACGAGTATGTAATAACTGTTTGACATGCAAACGAATGAAAGGAGCAGCTGCAAAACAAATCATGGGTAACTTACCTTCTGTCAGATTATCACCTGGATCTCCATTTGAAATAACGGGAACAGATTACGCAGGACCGTTTTTAATTCTGAACAAAGGGTCGTGGGGCCAAGCTAATTAAATGTTATCTCTGTGTTTTTATATGTTTTAAGGTTAAAGCTGTCCATCTCGAGTTGGTAAGCGACTTGACCACAGAAGCTTTTATATTGGCCTTACGACGCTTCATGTCTCGTCGAGGAAAGCCTCGCGAGATATTTTGTGACAACGGCACCAATTTTGTCGGTGCAAACCGAGAAATTGCTGCCCTTGTAAAAAGTTGTTCCGATTCTGTGTCAGATCTTGCCAGTGAAGGCATAAAGTTCAAGTTTTCACCGGTAAATGCGCCGAATTTTGGTGGATTATACGAGTCAGCTGTGAAGTCAGCAAAATTTCATTTGAAAAGGGTTGTAGGTAGCGCTCATTTTACATTTGAGGAACTCACGACATGGTTTTGCCAAGTTGAAGCTATTTTGAACTCGAGGCCGCTAATGCCAATGTCCTCTGATCCAAATGACCTTTGTCCCTTAACCCCAGGGCACTTTCTCGTAGGAAAACCACTCACGTCACTACCTGCCCCTGACTTTCAAAATGTTAATCCAAGCCGCCTTCACAGATATGCCCTTATTGAGCAAGCAAGACAACACATGTGGAGCAGATGGAGCCGTGAATATATTTGCGAGCTGCAGCAGCGGACTAGATGGCAGAACAGACAACCTGACCTCGAACCCAATCAATTGGTTCTTATTAAAGATGAATGTAGCCCGCCTATGAAGTGGCCGTTGGGAAGAATTACTACCGTCTACAAAGGATCTGATGATGCCTGTCGTGTAGCAGACATCAAGACAAGCAAAGGAATAATACGGCGAGCAATCAACCGAATTTGTCCGCTTGTAGATATTATCTAAGAAGAACATAGCATTCTTCACATTTCAAGGAGGCGGAGATTGTTTAGGCAACAAACAACGCAGCGTATTGCCCCCGCGCCCGGGCCCCTGGCTCGGCACTTGGCCGTGTGAAACACACAAGGACAGACGCCGTTGTAATTATCATAACTTATAATCATTTTGAAGGAGTAAACTATAAATTAACTACATGTTGGTATTATTTAAAAAGAAGATCCTAAGCATAAACACTCCTATACGGTCAATAGCTACAAATAATTTTGGCTTATCAGGGTCTGATATGGCTATCATCACAGATGAAATTCAGAAGTATTGAAACTGGGTGTCTTTTCAAGATATGAACCTGTGGAGGGACAGTTCTTGTCTAGGTCACTTATAATAGGTACTGAAACCCAATGGTACATATAGATTTATCATTAATTTAAAATCTCTGAATAAGCAAATTATACCTGAACATTTCAAAGTCAAAAATGTTAGGACACTTCGTAAAATCATGTGATTTTATGTGTGCTATTGACATGAATAATGCAGTTTACAACTTAATTCCAATGGGCGATGATAAAAAATATATTTGCTTTATTTTTCTAAATATCACATATGAGTTCAGCTATACATATGCCATTTGGTCTCTATACTGGTCAATTAACATTTACAAATTATAAATTTTATTAAAGCCAATTTAAAGTTTAATACAAAATATCAGTCATATATACTCAGAGGATATGCAACATGTACTGCAGATTTTTACTCAGAATGCTTATAGAGCTGTCAGATGACAATAAAACTTTTGAAAATAAATATCTTGGGTTATGAAATAGGGAAATAAGTTGCCTGATCCCTTTTCAGACTTTTGAATACTTAGAATATGGTATCAATTAAAATGACTTGACATGATCAATTAAGAAAAGAAAACATGAATTATACATACTATATTTGTATATATTACAGATGATTAATAATAAATTTATAAAATAAATCAGTGTTCAATAAGAGACTTCACAAAATTAATTAGAACACTAGTAGCTACTTGCCCTCCTGTATCCTATGGCTACTTATATACCAAAATATTTGAAAGACAAAAGCTTTGAATAAAACTAATAATGTTTTCGATGCTCAATCTTATGGTAGTCCAGACAAATTAATAAAGCTAAAAATTCTGTAAGACAATGGGGTATATTAAAATGTTAGGGTAAAACAGCCAAGGGTTTTTTGGACCAATGATAATAAAAATATTAGGTTTATAAATCATTTGGAACTTAGCAGCGTTTTTTGTTTTTGAGCTACAATACTTTGTTAAAAAATTTAGTTAATTCCAAGTATTATTGAATAAACAGGATGGAATAATACAATTTCCTAATTTAAACTTGTTAGCTAAGACAATATGGCAGTGGTGTGAGGCCCAAAAATATTAGGGTTTTTTGCTTCCTATGTAAAATTGATCTGGAGGTTTGAAAATATAGGCTCAGACAGCCTTTCAAGAAATTATAGATATTTTTTTGCCACTCTTCCATTGATTTATTTGCAACAAAAGGCAATACAAGAAATATTTGTCCAGGCAAATGCAAATAATATTGATGCCTATATTATAGATTGGTCTAGCTATACTTTGCTTAAGTTTTTTCCCCTTTGTACCCTCATATTAGAAATTGTACACAAAATTTAAGTGACAAAGCCTACTGTTATTATCACTTTTTTCAATATAGACATCATAGCCATGGTAGGTACACAGTAATCGAACCGATGGCCATATCCGATGTAAAGAATGTTCAACCCTCTGTAAAATTGTTACTGTCACCTTTTCAAAACTCTACATCCACTATGCAACAGTTAACATGGTAGCATGTCTGTCAGAATATACCATAAAGCAATGTAGCTTGGCTTTAATTAAGGCAGTGGTGGATGTATAGCGAAGATTAAAAACTATTTGAAATAGCTATACTTAGAGTACTACAATTTCTTACTGAAAAATTAAAGCAACCAGCTTCCTATCAAACGTTAAAAACATCGGTCGGCTTTATCACTTATAATAGATTCAGCTCTATACTCAATTCCAAATAACGTTAGGAAAAAGAAGAAAATAGAAGCAAGGTTTTTAAAACTATTTCATAACATGCACATTATTTAATTTACTGGAAAACACTACGAAAAATCTATATATTTGGCTTCACATAGGTGCTACTTTATGCTTAGCGTTAATTATTTTACTATTTATGTGCACTATTATAAAGACAATTATAAAACGTACTTAGTACAAAGAGAGCAGTTTGAGTCACTCACAAAAGTCAACATGATTAACAAAAAACCGTTGTATAGCAACGTATTTCATATAAGATTGCGGTACGACAATCGGATAAAATTAAAACGTTATACATTTGCCGATTGTCACGTCTGATGCCACGAATTTTCAATTGGTTGCAATGCTTCCCTAAAAAGATTAGAGACTCCTGCTTCTTTATGTCTTTCAACAGGAACATTTTCAATGTTGTTGTTTGAAATAATATTTCGTAGCTTGGAAGGTCCTTGTCATTATAATAAGTTAAACATAAATAGTTATTTTCGGTCAGGTATTTAATAATCGTTTAGATGGTTATGCTATACAGATTTTTACGCATAAAATGACACAAAACATTAATCATTTCGTCGAAGTGTGCGCCATGAAGAAATAATTTTTCCTTCTTTCTAGTGTTATATTGAATGGAGTTTATAGGTGGTACACACTAAAAAGTCACAATAAACGTAAATGATGAAGACTGATATGTAATTTAAAGAAAGTGTTCATTATTTTAAGAAAACAATAAGCCTACAAGGTTTATTGTTACCTTCTGTTATATTTTTAGAAATATAATATTGTGGATTTTTAGATATCTATCAAAATCCCTCATGCGGTATAATTCTCAACTTTAACTCTAAACATCTACATAGTGAATTATATAGGTATCTCGGACTAAGCACAAGTATAATTACTAAATTAAACGAACTTACCTTAAGTGAAGTTCTATTGTAATTATACGAAGTGCTTAGTCCGAGATACTCCTAACCCACCCAAACCCAAATAATGGAAAGTTTTCTATTTGCCCTGGAGTTATGACCAAAGAAAAGTTGAGAATTATTTTGTAATAACTTATGCTCTAAAAAGAATGATTGACAGATGGAGTATTGCCAGTGTTTTTTGCTTCAAGAAGCGTTCAAGAAGCTTTAAATATGCGGATAAACAATGCAAACATTGTGAAACTACATAGTGAATTATATAGGTATCTCGGACTAAGCACTTCGTATAATTACAATAGAACTTCACTTAAGGTAAGTTCGTTTAATTTAGTAAATATATTATCATGTAAGCTATTATATAAATTAAGTATAATATTATAATGTTATTATTATTCATTAAATATTTAATATTATCAATTTCAATTTTGATAATATATGAACTATAATTTGTATAATATATATAATGTATTATGATAAAATGTACAATTCGGTTTATATTATTATCATAGTATATTATTAATACTTGTATTACATAATTTTATATATTAGCTGTTTAATTGGCAATTAAGGGCCGTCAGCTCCTCATATAAAAAGTCTGTTTTCACCCCTCCTCGTCCCAGACCAGCTATGAGTAAGGGTTATGATCGTGTGGCTCATTCGGAAATTATTTCCGTGGTACCTTCAGCTCAATCTAATGGTTGTGCTTCACAATCCCCCAAAATTTCACCAAATGACAACCTCATGGAGCTATTGTTAGCTACCCTGATCAATATAATTTCAAAGTGTAGATATAATAAATAAAGATGAAATAAAATAAAATAAATCTATGAATAATAAATAAACAAATGGAAAATATCATAATATAATTTTGATTAAGATGGAAATAAGTAAATAAATGCAATACGTATGTATAATGTGGAATATTATAGTAATAATGTAATTTGCTAGAAACGAATTACAACATGAATATGTTGAAATAACTAAGTAATTAAAAATTATAAGCAATAAACTAAAATATTAAATAATTCAGATTAAAGAAAAAAAAACGTCTACAGATAAAAAAAACTGTTTCATATTATGTAATAAATTAATGTAAGTATGTAATATTTCAAGTGCATTCACTTCACGGTCTCTTAAAAGACTTACATTCTTTTATATGTTTTTTTGTGTCTAAATAAATGCAGATGGACTTTCCCTGCACCCTTGTATTATTTGGATATGATAACCCCAAACAAACCCCTGTCCAGCTTTGCTGGGCACCAACCTCTTACTGGGGTTTTAGGAATACTTTTATTTATAAAATGTTTGTAACTAATCTCTTCATGTATTGATTTATGTTTTTAGGTGATCTAAAGTCACCAATTGTCAAGAATTGTTGATTCTCAATTACAAATGATTTATAAAACAATTATATTGCTAAATAAATTCTACTGGTTTGTTATTTATTACTAGCTTTTTAGGGTTCCATACACAAAGGTTGCCAAATGGGGCCCTATTACAAAACCTCCGCTGCCTGTCCCTCCATCTATCTGTTCATCCGTCGCGTTGTCTGTATGTCACAAACAGGGGTTTACTTACCTTTAGACATTATAGGTATCCAGTTGGAATTTTCAGAAAATAAGAAAAAAAGATCCAACCATCTACAAAAAAAACCTAAAAATGTTACATTTTTGAACATTATTTGTTTCATCTCTATCTTTAAGATATATTGATAAGTTCAAAATTTAGTCAGATTGTAGTACATATTCTGAAGTTAAATAACTAATAATAAAAATTTGGGTTCAGTACTCAGAGGGTCTCAATTTTTTTTTTTTAAATCTCTTACATATAATTTAGTTAAGTTTTTTTTTTTTTTATTAATGTATTATAATTTTAGAATAATTTAGTTATTAGTAATAAACTTATTTAATACCCATATGAAACATATTTTTTAAATTTATTAGTTTTTAAGAAATAAAAAAAATTTATAAAGCTTTCTTGTTGTTCCACATTCAGGCCAATCGAAAAACATTATTTTGTGTGACATTCCTTGTTGTTAGTTTTTGTAATTGAAAATAAACAACGTTTTTTCGCCATTACAAAATGTTTAGAAATTGATGTGTGTGTACCTACTGATTTGAAAAATTTTAGCTATGGGTACATATTTTGGATCTTTTGAAAACAAATCACATTGTTGTACATAAACTCTTATTTTTCAATCCACAACTTTTATTCTTACACGCAAAACAAAGAAACTGAAAGAAACTTCTAAAGTAAACAAAAACTTTGGATGGTAGTTTAAAAATAAAACTCACACAGTCAAAGTGCATCTCTGCAGCTGAACTTTTGGGATGATATAATGGCTCACTGTGTCGAAAATATCTTTCGAAATGTAGTTTTCTGGCACTTGACAAGTTATCTTAGGGCCCGCTGTTGGGTGAAATTCGCATAAAAATTTACACCGAATAGGTCCTTCTTGTCCGCACCCTTCAAAATACTTTGCGTTTCTAATATTTTCATCCATTGTCAACAACTTATATTTATCACTGGCGCCCTGCTTTGTTCATAGTACTATTATGCGTCTATGTAAATAATTATCAAACGTGAAACACTAACACAATTTGACTAAGCCTACACTGTCTGTCTTTCCGTCTGTCACAGGGCTCTATACTAAAGCTTCATTCGTAATAGGTAGAAAATTCAAATTTTCACAGAATACTGTTAAGCGTACAATAAAATTTTAATAAAAACTTGAAAAGTTGTGAATAAACCTCGCGTTAACAATAGAGCCATCTGAGATGACTTGTTTGACAGTTTTTACCGATGGCGCTAAGAGTAGCTTGTCAACCTTTTTGCACCGAAGTTCATTGGTAAGATAAAAGATGGCACTAAGAACTTAAAGGCATTTAATGTTATGTACCATAATGTTTTTAGGTTTCCATACCCGTAATATGTGTTCGTACGAAACTATTTGTGCGCGAGTCACCGCCCAGGGAGAACGGATATGGACCTGCTGATATACCGAAGGTACGTAAAGTAGGTATATTTAGAATGTTGATGCTGTTGATTGCTTTGCTCATGCTTTGTGGAATATGGAATATATAACACAAAACAACATGGTTTTCGTTGTTTGAATAAATTTGTTACTTGTATACAAAATTGTTTACTATTACGGAAATATTACAGCTGCATACGAAAATTTCCGGAGCCCGAATATCAAAGAGAATATAATAAATGCCGAATATTAAAAAAACTGTCATTACTTAGCACAGATATCTATATATTTGTGTTACTCAGTAGATAAAAGTCTCAGAATATATAGGTTCAAATCAACTCACGTTAAAGTTTGTCAACACTATTATATAAAGAAGAAAGATTAGATTGTTTGTTTGTTTGCATATAATGGGTAATATCTTGAACTACTGATGAACTGACTATAAAAATTCTTTAAGCACTCAATAAGATTTTTAGTTAATCATGTGGTATGTACGCCTTGCGTAGTCATACGTATGTAGTCTCATCGTCGGGGTACACTGGTAATTTTTTTTTAGGAGACCTCTCAAGTTTAAGTTTATTTGATCGGTATTGATGAGTATTTTTGTAGAACATGGTGACCAGGATCTAATGACGGGACTGGAAGGTGGGTACGGGATCTCCTCAACGGATAACAGCAGACCCTTCGAGTTTGGGCTTATTTTATTGGTCTTTATTAGCACTTTGGTAAAACATGGTGACCGTTGCATATTGTCGTTCAAAAAATCATATTCTTTTGTTTTCCTTATTTCCACGAACATCTCTTCGACGCGGGCAGAGCCGCGGGCAAAAGCTAGTCTTCAATAAATTATACACAAATACTTGTATTCGTAAAAAAAGTACGACAATTTATGTATAATTTATTGAAATTATAAATCGTCTAAAATGTACCAGTTTATCCTGTGACTTGCTCTTCACAGACAACACCTCTGACACCCCCTTCGGCATTGCTTATGTTTTAGGATTCCGTACCCGAATGGACCCTATTCCTAAGTCTCCGCTGTCCGCCCTTTTTGCGCGACTCCGCCACGTACTTGGCCGGTTTTTTTTATAGTTATCTACCTATACTGATTTTAAATCGAATGAAGAACAAGGACTGCTCAAAACATTGCAATTTAGTAAGCAAAACAGAAAATGAAGATAATTATCCTTCTTGCTCGTTAACCGCAATTTATATTATATCACAATCTACTAAGTATTCCATCAACGTGGTCTGTATCTTAAAAAGGAACTTTGATAATAGGTTTTACGTTTTTCCAATGTCTCTAAAAGTCACCGCCACTAGGATCAAACTTAGGGATCGATTCTTCGGATTTGGAACATGACAACAATTAATTATTACAAAGCTAAGAAATAGCTAGTCCATTAAAAAACTAATATGTTATTATAGGTAGTAAACAAAACTGTTCTCTTTATGATATGGTAGTGCCTTCAAAATAATTTGATTTCCGATAAACATGAAATTACGCGTTCTTTTTGAATTTACAGCCACATTTATTTTTGCAATACTGACAACCAACGTAGGTTCTAAAACCGTTTTTGATGTTTTAATACGCTTATTGTAGTTAGGAAGTATATAAAGAACAAATAAGATTATCTGATTCGTCTACGTTAAATAATTACAGCAGCGCCAGTTCAATACTTTGCTGCGGCGTAGCAGCCGATTGCTTCCGATGAATTTGTTGATATTGATAATTTAAAATATAATGATAATGATTTAAATTAAACACCTGCTTATACCATATAATAATACCCGAAGATAATAAAAGATCGTAAACATAAAAGTCTCGAAGCATTTGTAAGTTAAAACACGACAAAAACATAGCATTGACTTGTGAAATACAATGGAGAAATTAAAAAACCACTATAAAACAACTTGAACATTTCTGAATGAGGACTTATTCCGAAATTAGAAGTTAACTATATTGGTGTTGTTCAGCCTTTTTCTTTTAATTAGAAATTTCCCAAAATTTGTATCAAATATAGATTCTATAAAAAACTCAAGTCAGACATTAGAAAGTACTATAATCGGCATTAGCCGAGATTGATCGACCAATCAATCTGCCGACTGCATAGCTGTTACAGCGTCCTTGCCCCAGTGTACTGCCAACGTCGTGGACACATTTAGCACGAAGCCCTGCAAACTTTCCTTCAACAAAAACAACCAACTCCCAACTGTATTCCTGAGTGTTACGATCTTCCTGAACGTTACGATTTAAACTTGTGATATCGTAAACACACCGGAACGCGGACCTGATTGGTACATCGTCCACTGATATTTCGATTTTGAATCTAGTTTCTTTAATTATTAGATTGATTATATGTTCATTATTTTCGTTAGCAAGTTCAGCTTTAGACGTCACTTCAAAATTGATAATTTTACTCAACTGTTTTAATTATGTCTTGTCCTTACTAAATTAGTTGTTTTATTAATTTTTTGGCTTCTTTTCATGTTTCTACAGTTAGTAACTGCTAAGTCGCACGCGTCTATTTTTGCGTTCCATTCAATTGTAGCGCCACTCCAGACGTAAATATTTTACAAATGTACATCTTATGTGTATTCTTCATCGAACATTATTATAATTTAGTTGTTCTAATATTTCAATTACTCTGACTGGCTATTGTTATTACTTATAGCTTTTGGTTGATCACTATCATAACGCTTTTCCGACATTTAGTTACTCTATTCAATTAACGTTGACTCTTTTAGATTTACACGATCTATGTTATGTGTATTATCCCTGTAACAAGATTAAGGTTTGTGATGTGCTAGTTTGGGATAGAGATATTTGGCCCATGATTCATGCACTTGCACTGCATTTCTCTGAGCGTCAGTTGACATTTCAACTGTTGCTGCCCAATTCACTGATTGATGATTCGTCACTCCTATTAAAGCATATTACTCTTCCTCATAAAGGCCTGATATCATTAGTATTTTATTGTAATAAAACCTTTCTTTTTAATGTACACAACTTGTATCTGTTTGCCTGTTTCACTGGTCAATCTTCTTTCTTAAAAAATGTATTTGCAACGGTTTATTAGCGCTCGGCGAAAGTGGTGGGGGACTAGCGCATTTGTTTGCTCGAGCACAAAATTACTACTAATATTTAAGGTGACTTTCGTTTACACAGCCAAATTCATACTGGAGACTCAGTAAGTGGTCAAGACCATGGTTCGATTACACTTTCTGTGACATACGCAAAATATAATTAAGACTTCCTATACTAATAGAGTCGAGGTGTTTCTATAACATCAGGGGCGCAAAGTAACTTGAACAGTAACGAGAGGGGCGTAAAGTCACTTAAAACGTAATGAAAGAGACTATGACGTCGCTCTGAATTCGTCTTTGATAACGAAACCTGGATATGCTTTCTTGATTTGGATTCTGGATCAGGTTCTGGATTGATTGTTGTTTCACAACAATGAATACCACGTAAGGAAGAAACTGACAATGAATTTATTGCTTATTTACAATAAGAATCGAATCGGTGATTGACATGCGTGTATAATAATATTTGAGTGTGTCGCTTCAAGGGTGAACGAGCTCTGCCGGCTCGTGAGTTTTTCTGATTTGGTGAGGTACCTCCTTCTTTTTATATTCTCGTCGCAACTCTGCTGCGCAGATTTGCGGTTGAGGTTTTGTGCTCCAATTCTCAACACGTAACGGCAACAAATGTATAGGCGCGTATTGTGCGACCTCGGCGTTGCATGACCAGATAATTACTTGTTTTATTCTTTGGAATCAGCGTTCTCAAATAAACGAAAGTTGTAAAAATATAACGAAAGTTGGACGGTGGACCAGGGCAGTAACAGAGTGGCGGCCAAGGCCAGGAAAGCGTTCAGTGGGTAGACCGATGGCATGATGGCGAGACGATATCGTCAACTGGGGCGCAAATTAACTTGCACTGTAACGACAGGGGCACAAAGTCAATCAAAACGCAACTTCACAGTTCTTAATGTGAATATCACAGCTACGGAGTGGCCGGCAAGATTACCGGATATGGATTCGAAAGAACAGTGTGGGACCTGCTGAAACGAAGGGTAATGTCCAGAATCCCAGCTTTTGTCAATTGCCGTATTTGACTATCATAGGTAGGCTAGGTATAGGGGGCAGGGTTACCATTATGTCAGGATTTATCCTTAGATTTCAGGATTGCAGCCGGATTTTTCGAATAAAATATAGTAGATTTTAAAGATTTTTTATCAGAAAATTACACTCAACTACACTAACATATTTAAAAACATAATCTAATTTACCCTCTTGGGATTTTAGATTTAGGATCAACTTTTATTGAGTCTATAAAAACCATTATTCAAGAAATATTTTTACAAATCTGTTTATTTGAGAAACGATCAGATGTTAACGGGCCTAGGACATAGTAATGCCTACTTCTGAAATTTAATTAATTTTAAAATAACAAATCTAGAATCCAATACACTCGTATTAAGTATTTTACTATTCCAAAATCGAAATAAAGTACAAATGAAAATTTAATATTGCTTTGTTAAGCTTCTTAAGTTACTACACAACTAAGAAAATGAATTTACTTTGACTACATAATGTACGTTTATTCTTGATTAAACCCTTTGCGGACCGGACGAACCCACGCTGCCGCCGCCGCTGCCGCTGCCGCCGCGGTGCGGCCCGTAAAAGCGGCATAACATGCGGCCCCGTCCAATAAATCAACTTGACGCGTGCCAAGAAGACTGTCCTAGGTGAATTTTCATTTTTTTACTCTTTTTGAAAAAATTCAATCTTTTTCATTTGTTATTTGCCTGGGTATATAAAAATAGCCCATTTCGTACATGTTATAATAAAAATCAAACCAGGTCTTTTTTATTACTTTTTATCGTTAAGTTTTGGTATCGAAGGTAATAGTTAAATTTATTTGTGAACTTGTTATGTTTTATCAACTTCTATTCGACGTTCGACTCACTCGTCTCGTATCTGTCGGAATTGAAGAGAGAACTATAATGCCCGGTGCCTAATTATCTTTGGTTGGTTTTGTTTCTCGTTAAGTATTTTTTTTGGTATGCTTGATTATATCCTTAGTTTTTGTGATTTAAATATGTTTATTTTATGAAAGTGATAAAATAAAATTTGATAAGCATAAGAACTACCGAGTTCAATATATTTTTTTATAAATGCCTGTTTTATTTAAACTTTAAACGCCTTCGATTGAGCACGTTTTGGTTCGTGGGAACGGATCGACCGCTGCGGTAGTGAGCACGCTTTCATCTCTCGGCGTGTTACCTACTAAATTGGAAAAAAACTTCTCAAATTTATTGTTAAGTGTAACACGACTTGGCCCTTGATTGGCCAAAATGACTGACGGCGCGGCGTTAAAAATAAATAATTCTGACAATATAAACATTAGAATAAAAAAACATCAGTCAGATGTCACAAGTCATAGTAACTAGTATTGTTCTATTCAAGAAAGAAGTCCCCTGTAAAAGTACTTAAACAGGACACTTAATGTACAATCACTTAAAACACTTAAAAGCCCAGTTGCTGAATTTAATTAACCAATGACAGAAAAAGAACTATATGTATACAGTTACATTGTAAAAAAAAAAAACTTTCATTCACTAGAAGCAAGGACGCCATGCCGTTCAGCCAGTTTACAATCGATATTTCTCACGGTGCTTGTGGACTCGTAACTTGAATCATAATCTTGCATCGATTAAGTCTTGACTCACAATCAGGTTTGTTCTGAGATCAGACCTAGTTGCAATTTAACGCACTATCAAACAGTTAATTAGCGAATCATCTTAAATAATATCTACACCAACAATAAAGTAGTAAAAAGTCATGCCTGCAGTTCAAATTCCTTTTCAATGATACTGCAATAATAACAGTCAATAGGTACCCTGTACGCCAAGTATTTTTCCGAAATTGTATATGAAATAGGTTATTAGACTAATTCATTTCCAAAGCCATCAGTTTCTGCTTGCAGACGGGATTTCTTGCAATACGCGCCTTGATTGCGTTGATGACCCCTGGAGTCCTAACGGAACGAGGTCTGCCAGTTCTTTTCTCGTCATCGACACTAGAGGTTTCATTGTGCCTCTTGATGGTACGGTACACGAACATCTTAGTGATTTTTAATTTTTGATGCAAGTTGAATATCGTCTTCGGTGGATGGCCGCAACGATGCAATGCAATTACTGCTACTCGGTCCTCTTTGCGAGTCCACTCCATCGTAAAAAATGAATGAATATAATTGTGATTTGGCAGATTATTAATCAAAAAATATTTGAAAATCAAACACCATTTCATTTTTTTTTTCTAGGTGTTCTATTTTTTAAATAAATGGCCAGTGACAGTATTTAAGAACCGACTAGGTACACAGAAAGAATAAAACATTTCTCCTAGCTAAAAATATGCGTAAATAGCGTCAAAATACATTAAAATCCAACAAGATAAATCACGACTATGACAAATCAAATAATTTTGAAGCTATTCGTAATATCACAAGAAGCTGTTTTTACAAATAGTATATACTATTTTATACATATTAGTTGACGCAACGGGTAAAAATGAATTTTCATATACACGTATTTATTTCCCTCCTCGAGTTGAAATGGATTTTGAAACATTAACATTTCCCTTAGGACAAAAAAAAACATATTCCTGTCTTCATTTTTCTAAAGAAAAGCGACTATTGGAGTATGTTGGAGAAAAATAAATAATCGACCAAGTGCGAGTCGGACTCATGCACAAAGGGTTCCGTACTATAGGTATACCAGAATCTCATGGCATAAAAATATATGAAATCATAGCGTGCTTAATAAACAATTAAATAAATTTATCACATCGCACAATAATCAATTTGGGTTTAGACCGGGATTTGAAGAGCGCTATATTGTCTCTGTCACTTATTAAACGAAACAAAAGTCACCAATTTTTGCTTGCTTTCTCGACCTGTCAAAGGCTTTTGACCTGGTTTCCCCCTTGACAAGCCCCCCCGAGTGCCGCCGCACCCCCTCCACCCCGCGTACATCTACCGAGGACGGCTCATCTTCAACCGATACACTCCCGGATAAGGCGCACCTGACGCCTGACCGTCTTCATTGGTTGATTGCAAACGCTCCAGGTCTTACGTTAGGAAATTTTAGCGCGCTGTTTAAAAAATGAACTTGCTGTTTCTTTTTCTCAACTTGTTAAAGTAAGCAAGCAATAATAAAAATAGGCTTTCCACAGCAGTTTCTTTGTATCATCAGTTACTCGTTCCTTTGGCTAAAGTCTTTCAACCGTTGACATTCATGCTCAACTTGCTAACTTCCTGTATTGAAACCTAATTTTAAGCCCTTCATTTCGTTCAACATAAGGGTTACTCAACCTTGCAATGAACTTAGAATAAGAGAGTTATCTGTAGCGATGCTCTACGCAGCTCTGAAATGCTCTCCTAACTTTGTGCTAATTGTGTTGCGGATCAAAAGAGCATTGGTTAATTTTTTTTACATTTCGAGCTAAATCACAAGAAAAAAAAAACACAAAAATTGCTCTATGAATCCATACTCTGTTTTACACAATTTTTTTATCGAACTTGCATGAACCTGTACATGGGGAGTACTTAAGTGGTCCAAACCCCCCTCCTTAGGGCTGATTTTAATAGAAAAGTGAGACCATTTTATCATAAAACACCAAGTCAAAAATAATAACTGTAAAATAAAACCATAAAATATTTTGTTACATACTGTAATAGCTCCCTTTATTTAAGTTCCTATGCAAAATAATGTGTTAATACAAAAATCCTCTCAGTGTAAATGTAAAAGTTATATACTTAATTATATCTGTGACTTGACAAACAATTCTCGACTCTATTGTTGCACTTTATAGCGATATTTGCGTAGAGAATATGTAATAGTTTAAATCTGGTTTTCAAACAGAAGTTGTCTATCGGGGTCGTTGCGGAAAGTTTAGTGGAAATATTTAAACGGCATTTATCACGTGATAAAGTAAGTCGCATGAAAAATAAAGGAAAATAAGGTTACTGGAATCCTGGTCTTTTGCCCGCAGCTCCGATCGCGTTCAAAAGCATGTCCACCGTCAGCCAAATTTCTCAGATTTCTTTTACCACATTAGTTAACTGCATAGCTTTCTTCAGGCAAAGCGCAGTGATACCTGTTATATTTCTAAGGTAATATTTTTCAAAAACCTCCCAACTTATAACTTTACACTGTAATAGAAACCCCATTTAAATACGTTCAGTGATTATCAAATTGAAAACAACCATACATGCAGAAATACGTCCCATTTTTTATGTACACACAAGAAGACAAGATAAAACCACACAGCGTTATAATGACAAGGTTTTTGAATAATTCATTTGTAACAGCGGTAGCTCAGTGGGTACGACGCCGGACTCTCAATCTTGAAACCCAGGATCGAATCTAGCCAGGCATGCACGTTTTATTGTATTTGTAAACATAATACTTCTGACAGTAAAAAAAAAACACTGACCGTATCATTATATAAAAGCGTACGTTTGTGCCCGAAGTACTTTGATAGATAAAACTTCACTTATAAAATGTTGGGATGTCAAAATCTTCGGAAAAAATAGGGTTTACAAGTGTTGACTCAACTAGATAGATAGATAACTTCTTTAGTCCAGTTCTACAGCATTACACACAACTAAGAAATAGCAGTTCTGAATAAAAATTCAAAATTCTAATGAAGGTACATCTTCTAGATATTCTGTAGTTTATTATGCATTTTTTATATATTTTGAATGTCAAATGTCATCTGCATTAAACCGGCCCTTAATTGTGGTTTCGAAGGTCACCAGCAAATGAAGCCTTCTTAAGGGAGAGCCCCACCACTGACTCTTTCCTCTGTGATTGAGTAATGAAATTCCATGAGAGGTATCCACTGCAATAAAGATACAACCCTCTTTTTTTTCTACAACAAGATAACCAAGCAGAGCAGAAGCTAAAGGTTGTCGTCTACGAAATTAAAAGGAAATGAAATGATACGAGGTCGAGTGCGCTAAGTGGCTGCGAGACGTCTACAGATAAACGAGAGTTTTATGACCGAGAAATTGATCATTTGGCTTATTTAGTTGAAAATGCCCTGGTAAAGACGATATTTTCCGTATGAAATTAATATTATATAATGTAAAATATATTCGCCAATATCATATATTAATATATTAACATATATAATATAGTAACTTAATTTGTAATTAAATAAATTATTATTAATTATCATTTATATAAATATAATTATATACTATGTATAATTATAGACTATATATTATATAAACATTATAATACTATAATATTAATTTATAAATAAATTAATTAATTATATTACTTATATCCGATTATTAATTGAAATTATAGATAATTTTATAATCGATATATATATTTAGTATATATTTTATAGCAATTTATAATGTAATTCCATTAAAGTTGCTCTCAACACTCACGCACATTGACAAACACATTTATGCTTACAGCAGTATCAGTACAGATATTAGCGTAAAGAATTAAACGTCGTTGTTGGTCACCTTCTTTCTTCACAGATATTAATTATAAACAAGTATTAAAGCCGATTCTGAAGGCTTTAATTTTAGTTTTAGTGCTGTCAAAACTAAATTTTCTTCATTCCAAAATAGTTTTTTAGTGTTTACAACAAGAGCTATATCACTTTGGAAAAATTTAAGTTTTGACTGCATTAAAACTAAAATTAAAGCCTTCAGAATCGTCTTTAGTTAAAAAAATATGTAATAATATAACATTTTATTCCGTCGTTTTTACTAATAATTTCTATGTAACCGGTCTTCGGTCACATCCGAACTTCGGCGACCCAACCTTATGTATGGATGCTTTTCAAGGCAAGGAATCCGCGAATTCGTTGGGCTGCTCGAAGGCTGACAGAGTCGAGCCGTGGAATGGCGTAGATACATAAGCGAAGCTCGTAGTCGACAGGTTCCTTCTTGGTCCCGCCCCAGCGTAGCTAAGTTTCCTACCAAAAGCCTCATTTGAGCCCATTCTTCTGCCTTCTGGTATACCAGAAGCTATAGACGCGGAGCTGTATGCAGTTTTCGGTATCGGCCTGGAATATGACAGTTTTCTCTTAGACGCGTTGTGTCGCAATTGGTTTTGGGAGGACAGCGAAGGCATGCAGTTTTGGCTCGTATGTAAATGGGTGTTAGAGCTAAGTTTGTTTGAATTTTCTTTGGTTTTGTCTAGGTTAGTGTCGCCGTTGACCGTTCTCTCGCTGGTCAGTACGCGAGGAATGTTTTCAGTGTCGTTTCTGTATTCTGTAGGTTCTTCTTCTTCAATAAGTATGTCGTCCTGAAAAAGAATTTTGACACGAATTCGTACATTCGAGATTTTGTTTTGACAAATGGTACTCTATACCTTCCAAATTTTTATAAAAAACAAATGGCTACTAAGTTAGCTAGCATTTTACCACGTAATGAATCTGTTACAATGTGTGTAACAGGATTTTTTTCAATACTAGTCATAATTGATGGTATTTGTAATAATAATTCTTTTTATAGTTTTGTCCCTATTGACAAAGTTAGTACAAGTACTAACAAAATTGTACCAAATCCTTTTTAGATTTAACGACAACGGGAAAGCCTTCTGTATATAAACTAGTACATCAAAACATACAAGGCGGCTTCCTCGGCAAAATACTTTCAATAGAGTTGTTCCTAGAGGAATCAAAAACAGATATTTTGTGTTTAACTGAGCACCATTTACCGGAACATAATATGCAATTTAATGTTAATAATTTTAGTGTCCTTAGCTGCTATAACAGATTAACTATAGAAAAAGGTGGTTCTATGATTCTAGTCAAGAATAATATAAAGTCAAAAGAAAGAAAAGACATTGTAAAACTTTCTGTTGAACACCAAGTAGAATTGGCTTGTATAGAAATGAGTAAATATATAATTCTTTGTGTCTACCGACCCTCGGGACAAGATTACAATATTTTTGAAAAAACAATGGAAGAAGTGCTAAAGTTATTATTTGATACGAAGAAAAAAATTATCGTCTGTGGAGATTTTAACGTAGATATACTAGAAAAGTCGGTTATGACCACGAAATTAATTCAGTTATTCAAATCATTTAATTTGTCTAATGTGTTCTTAGAACCAACTAGAATTACCCAAAATACAGCAACTTGTCTTGATAATATATTCTGTGATTGTGACTACTCAGACAATAAAGTTATTAACCGCTTGCAGTCTGATCACAGTGGCCAAACTGTAACTTTCATACAAAGTGTGAAACAATTGCCCAAAAAAGCATTTTACAGGCCTGTAACAACTCACAGACTAGAATGTTTTCAAGCAAACTTAGAACTTAAATTACCACATTTTAATCTTCTCCAAGATGATCCAAATGCTCTCTTTGCAGACCTGTTTAACATAGTTTCCAAAGAATTTGAAAATACGTTTACATTGCGGAAAGTTTCTAACAGTAATAAAATCACTTTTAGTGACTGGGCAACGCCAGGTATTTACAAAAGCCGAAATCATTTATACGAATTGTACGACATAAAATCCTACAATAATAATATTGAATTTATTGAACATTTGAAAATATACTCACGTACTTTCAAATTAGTGTGTTTAAAAGCAAAAAGTATATTTCTGAATAAAAAACTTAAAATGGCCGATAGCAAAGTAAAAGCAGTATGGAAAATCATAAATACTGAAACTGGGAAGAGTAACAAACGGAATAATGAACTAAAATTGAACATTAACAATGAAGTTTTTACAGGAGATAAAGAAGTTGCGAAGGCCTTTGAACAATTCTTTACTGACATTCCTTCCTTGACAACTAAAGGCTTAAATTCAAGTCCAAGACTTGCACAGGATCTTTTGAGTGATCACGTGCCTCAGTGCCATTCTGTATTTGCGTTAAAGCATATTAATTCACAAACTGTCATTAAAGCATTTAAATCTCTTAACTTAAAAAAAACCGAGGACTTATGGGGCCTATCTGTTAAAGTTGTAAGCTGTATCATTGATTTAATAGCTCCATATTTAGCTTTAATCTTTAATAAATGTGTAGATGATGGTGTCTTTCCTGATTTAATGAAGTTGAGTAAATTGATCCCTCTTTTTAAATCAGGCGACAATGAAGACCCTTCCAACTATAGACCGGTCTCAGTTTTACCAGTATTTAGTAAGATTTTCGAAAAAATTGTTTTTAATCAATTGTTATCTCATTTTAACTTAAATAAGTTGTTTCACAGTGAACAATATGGATTCACTAAAGGGAGGTCAACCACTGATGCAGGAGTTGCTTTAGTCAAGCACATATTTGACGCTTGGGAAGCAAAGCAGGATGCGTTCGGTGTATTTTGTGACCTCTCAAAAGCTTTTGATTGCGTTAATCATGAAACACTTTTATGTAAATTAGATCACTATGGAGTTAAGGGTAAATCTTTGGCGTTATTTAAGTCATACCTTAGTGACCGGTTTCAAAAGGTAGACATTAATGGAGTAAAGTCATCTGGAGCATTAGTCAAAATGGGTGTTCCGCAGGGCTCCATATTGGGGCCCCTATTGTTTTTAATATACATAAATGACCTTCCTTACTTAGTTAGAGACTTATCTGAGATAGTTCTATTCGCAGATGACACGTCACTTATTTTTAAAGTGAATCGACATAACGATATACTTGATGACGCGAATTCAACCCTCTCTCTGATTCTTGATTGGTTCACTGCAAATAATTTAGTTCTAAATGCAAAAAAGACGAAATGTATAAAGTTTACTTTACCAAATGTAATTCAAGTAGATGTCAGTTTATTTTTGCAGGGGTCCAAGCTGGAGTTAGTTAACGAAACTAAGTTTTTAGGTATTACTATAGACTCTCGTCTTCAGTGGGGTCCCCACATAGAAGCTCTCTGTGGTAGACTTAGTTCAGCCGCATACGCTGTTAGACGCATAAGGCAGATTACTGATGAAGATACTGCTAGATTAGTATATATCAGTTATTTTCACAGCATTATGTCATATGGCATAATGTTGTGGGGTAGAGCCGCGGATATAGAAGCAGTCTTTGTCTTGCAAAAGAGAGCAATTCGGTCTATTTATAACATGAAGTACCGAGATTCATTAAGAGAAAAGTTTAAAGAAATTAATATATTTACGGTCCCTTGTGAATTTATTTATCAAGTTATTAGATATGTCAGAAAAAAAATTGATAATTTCCCGAGGCTTGGTGTGCACCACTCTGTTGAAACCAGAAACAAACATAAACTAGCTTTTCCAAAATTAAGACTTGCCAAAGTAGGTACCTCTTTTGTAGGACATGGTATAAGATTTTACAATAAGCTTCCAGAGGAGGTCCTTAGTTTGCCTGAAAATAAGTTTAAACTATATATTAAGCAGGGACTACTTAAGAAAGCTTATTATAAAATCAATGATTATTTGGATGATAATGAAGCATGGTGTAATAAATAATAATAATCTTATTCAATATTGTAATTAATAATTAGCATATTTTAATACTGTACGATTCCTCTAAAGGCTTAAAATTAATTAATATGTAAACTTACTTTGTTAAAGGTAATGGACAATATGAGACGGGTTGACTAAGATATATTTTTTTTTCTCGTGACTAATTCCCGCAGTCTTATATTTTTTATGCCTTTACTTGAGTAGGTATGTATATGATTTTGTATCATATGTTTTATTTTGAAAAAAGGAATGTTTGCTAAGTTTCTTGCCCTTCTTCTTAGCAATACTAATCGAATGGTGCGGATGGTTAGGCATTATGTATATACAATATTTTTATTCCTATATTTCTATATTTTATGCAAGTGTATAACTTTATTACATTTTAGTAGCCCACCCTTAATATTTTTTGTATGTATTTCCCGTTTTTATTATTTCTTCATTGTATTATGTATATATCATATTTTTATTCCTAGATTCCCCTATTTTATTTATTTTTTATTTATTTATTTATTTAAAAACTTACGACTATCATTTATTAATGCAGGTGTATATTTTATTTCCCGTATTATTATATATTTTTTTTATATTCTAAAGACATATTATATTGTGTAAATTAACTTTGACTTGTAGAAAGTATACTTAATGTATCTATTTTGCAAAAATAAATATTTTGATTTGATTTGATTTGATGGTCAACGTTTGAGTGATTTGAGGCTTGAGGAGTTGGATAATAGGTCCGCAAATAGATAAGGCAACATTGACCCGTTAATACCCGACCAAATCAAAATGGTGTATGCTCTTTTAGTTGAGCGTATAGCCGACTAAATTAGGAAGCATTGCCCAATCTAATTGCGGTTGTACATACTATCTTTGAAGAAGGTCTGATTTGCGAGAGAAAATGACAATATTAATAATAAGGCTTTACGAACACTAATATAGTTCAAAACGCATAGTTCAATACGCAGTGCTTCGGCTTTTTATCTAAGCATTTGTCATAATAAATTTTGTATGAATCTGTTAATGGAACAATTTTTCCGCAAGGAAATACTACATCTTGTTGAACACCCCATTGCTACGAGAAATGTCACAAGTAAAAAATTGGTCACAAGTGCTTATAATAATTATTACGGAAAAAGAACATCACAGTATCTAATACCACGCCTGATAAACAATCTACCAATTACCATCAAAAGTAAAATTCAGGACAAAAATATAAAAGAGGTTTTAAAAGAATACTTTATTGAAAAGTTGTAATCTAAAAAACTAAAATCAAATACTGTATAGTAGTTATGAAAAAGTAAAAGTGAGCGATACCATCACGGTTTCTGTGGTTAGTATAATGTAGCATAATTGACTGATTGCGTTTTATTCATTTATTTATTTTTCTCTGTGTGCTCGCTATGCGCCACAATGATTATTTTGTAGCCACGGAAGGAAGACCAATATTGGCTACTTTGGTTACACAAAGACAGAAAAACCTTCTGTTACACAGAGAGAGAAAAAGCCTGCGTGATTTCGTCTGTCAAACGCTGAGTACCTAGTAGCACTGATTCGTGGTTATACCTATTTTAATGCTCTTGATCTTTATTGCGTAAGGTGGTTTATTTAGGTAAATTAAATTAGTGTTAAAGTTTTTAGTACCTTAGTTAGCACAATAGTTATTGGCTAAATTCTTTGTATACTAATTTATTGGTTTATTTGAGTTAATTAAATAAATGTTGCATTTCATTTCATTTCATTTCATTTATTTATTTCATTAGCAATATACATCACATTTGAAAGTACTTAGTAACTAACTTAACTAAAGTTTACATACAATTGTTTTATTTTTAAAATCATGTACAAAATAATCTAATGAAATTTGTGTTCATTTTTTCATAATTACAATTCATATTCAATTTATAACTTAATTTAAAAAATATGTCAAATCTACAGTTAAAAAAAAAACATGTCAAGTCTACAATTTAAAAATATGTCAAATCTACAAATCATCAATGTCATACAAACAATTTTTCAGTAAAAATTGCTTCAATTTACGTTTAAATAGGCTATGGCTTCAGAGACCCTTAAATTCTATAGGCAATTTGTTGAATAAAACAACCAATGTAAAGATTTTGTACCTTAGTTAGCACACTGGTTATTGTATAATTTATTGCTTAAGTTGGTTTATTTGAGTAAATTAAATAGGTGTTAAAGTTTTTGTACTTTAGTTAGCTTTCATGCGATGGCGTAGTCAATCTATTTGTTTAAAATATTGTAAAAAATATATTGATATGGTCACTATAAGATGTCGTTATGTTAGCTAATTACGTAATAACTAAGACAGAAGATCCCTTAAGTAGGGACTGAATAAATTAACCAACTTGTTATTACATGGATCTCACAACTTTTAACGGTAGAAGAATTATGAGTAAGTTGCGAGACTTGTTTTTTTTACAAGTTTTGTTTTTGATGGCATAAAATTATCATCACATGGCATTTATGACGCGATAAACAGATCGAGGCGTATGAAAAACAAGGCGTGTGAAAAATTTTGCGAGAATCACCGTCGTGCTTGCTAATTTATCATTAATATTATTCGCACGTCTATTATTATACTAAAAACAAACAATTAAATTTAAACCATGATAAAGGCTTGACGTTGCCATCTTAAAGGAGTACTAAACCAATATCAGCAAAGGTTCGTTCATTTACTTTGTTCAGGACCAGCAAAATGCTAAATCTGCAAGCGTCAACCTACATCAAAAGGCAAAAAAATCACAATATATAGATCACAGAAAATTAAATAAACATTTAAAAAACCGTTATAACGTTAGTTTAATTACCAAATGTTAAATGAGAAAAACCACATTAAATTTAGTAAATAACTTAACACACTATGTTACTTATAATTAAATTTGATATTATTTACATTCATAAATTTACACACCGTCTATGCCTCAATATATGTAATATAATATGTAGTTATAACAGATCCCTCGCCAAATAAAATATCAGTGACATGGTTCTCTATTGATGATAGTACCTCATAATAAGACGATTTTCTTTACTCAAACTACACTAATCGCGTGGACACCCTCACTGGTCGATGGCCACTCGAATGAGGGGTGCGGGTTGCGGGGTGCAATTAGGTGTGTGGGGAGGCCGGTGAGCTGCGTAGCCAAAGCTTATAATAATGATGGAATTTTTAAATCAGTCACGCCCCACGCTCTAAGGATAATATTTTGTTAATTAATTAACATTAACATGCCGACAGTTTATTTAAAGAGTCAGATAAGGCACATGCACGAACCACATGTCATTAGTCTCTTCACAAATTGTACAACTATACATTAAAATATATCATCCAGTTTAGAGAGCGGACGGGCCTTAAAGAAATTCGGTTGTTTTTTAAACATAAATGCAAATATTTTTCTGCTTTTTGGAATAAACGCATAGATCAATTCAGTAAAATAATTTTAATATTTAATTTTTTCGTGCTTTTAAACCGATTTTAGTAATTACATGGAAATGTGTCGTGATGACGTCACTGAATGTCAAATGAAAGACAAAGCTTTTTTTCATTTAATAAAGGATATGCACGTTTGGTTTAAAATTTGTAAACTAAAAACAGTCTAGGAAAGCTATTTCTCGAAATGGTTTTTGAATCTTAAATATTGGTAACAAAAGGAACAGCGGCTCTAGAAGTATTGATAAATAAAATGTGTATACATTTTTGTGTCAATTGTAATTTTTGTTACTTGGTGGCATCGAGCAGAACTTGTTTTGATATAGGTATAATCAGATTTTTATTTATTATAATAAATAACATGTAATAATTGTGCTCAATTTTATTTTTCCTGTTACAGGTAAGAAGAAATCTTGAGATCAGGGTACAGAGAGAGTAAGTAAATATGAATATTCAGCCAAATAGAAATATTATAATTTGGTTTACTACTTTACAGTTTTATAACTTGACGAGCTTATTTCTTATTTAATACCAATCTACATGACTGTGAGCTTAATTCACCTGAAACGAAGTTAAAGCATTGATAAAGGAACTGAATAATTGCTATAGCAGCAACAACAGCTTAACATTATTTTTACTCTTGGTTGTGTTAAAAAGTATTCATATTCATATTCATATTCTTTATTGCACACAGTTATTAATATTTACAAGTAGTCTTAAATTAAATGTGCTATAGGCGAGCTTATCTCTGAAAGAGATTTCTAACAGCAAAACCTAGGTGCTATGGACATGTTGGTAAAAAAGTGCATAGTCCTATGTGCACACATAAAGAAAAATACCCACATAAATGATTTAAAAAAAAAGGAAAACAAATTTGGAAACAATATCGACTTAAAACTAGCCTTAACATACTCGCTAAATAAATAAGTATAATATTTATTACATAATAATAAAAGTAATATATACAAATCTATAATACACATACTTAAATAATGTGTATATAAATGGACATATACCTACATAAACGTACTTACATAATACATATTATGTTTTAAATAAGAACATAAACATATTTACATAAAAATATTCATAAATAGTGCTCTTTGAGTTTCTTCTTAAATAAGCTGATCGTTTGACAATCGCAAATCGTGTGCGGTAGCGAGTTCCAGAGTTTGATGGATGTCACCGTAAACGAATTCCCAAAAGCACCCGTGTTGTGACATGGAGTTTTTAAAAGGGATACTGTGTGTGGTCTGTTCTGTTTGTCTTTGGAAAAAAGGGAGTCAAAGCATTCACGCAAATATGGAGGGGTAGAAGGACTCCAAAGGATGTTAAAGAGTCTGCACAGAATGTGGAAATTTCGTCGCTGACGAATAGAAAGCCATTTCAGCTTTTCCCTGTAATGAGACACGTGATCAAACTTACGCAATCCGTAGATAAACCGGATGCCCAGGTTTTGGAGACGTTCTAGTTTGTTAAGCAACTCTTCATTGGCATCTAGGAAACACACATCCGCATAATCAATTATTGGCAATAGAAGGGTTTGTGCAAGAGTGACCTTAGTCCTAAAGTAATAATTTATTTATACATTTCAAAAAATTATTGCTCTCTTATTTATATAAGGTTCTACAATAATAAGTGAAAATAATTCTGGGGTAGGTCATGTATCGTTAACTGACCAAATTGCAGAAGAAAATTTTTTTTTTGAGCAAATATTTTTTTACTTCCCAGTACAAAGTGGTTCGATCAGTTGACAAAATTTGTATGGAAAGTTGAAAAAAAAAGCTCGGCCAAAAATTTTTTTTTTTTAAATACTCAATGGTTCAGTCCGATACCAAAAACGAGCGATACATACGTCAAAGATCGATTACTCTATAGAGCTCTATAGATATCTCAGATAATAAACTTTTGTCGCGTAGTGCCATAAACGACATTTATTTAATACTTTTTATTAAAATTGTGCTTTGGGGACGAGACCCAGAGCAACCTAAGGAGATCACCTTGAAAATATACATCTATAATAAGTTTTATTGCACGGTATATCGCCTAGTTGCAAAAATAATAACAATAGACGAACATCTTTCCGAATTTGATACTCACTTTGATTTTAAGAGAAAAGCCTGATGTTTTTACAACGCTAACACATAGTTTGTCCTAATCAGGGTTTTGTCAGTGTTAATCATAATTGAAAATTTGTATTAACTATTACGACACTTTATAATCACAATGTTTTAAAATCATAGATACCTGTTTTATTTTCGGAGAAACGTTCATCTTGACCGAATTTTATGATTAATATTGAAATTCGAGAGCTGAAATCGGCGTGTAGTCTGATAGAATTAACCTTGAACTAAAATGTTCATGCAAATATGTTGTACTTTACAAAAATGATGACACAGGTGATATTTAAATTATTCTTATGTGTATGTAACACGTAGATACTATCGAAGAAGTATTTCCAGACCCACTTATCACCCGTATTCATTTAAAATTTTTAAGAAATATTTAATGGAAAGACATAGCTTTTTTCTATTCTATTTTCAGTATACGAGTTGAAATTCTTTTATGTAGTCAACTTAGTCGTACTGAAAACTCGGTAAATGCTCAGTATCAAGTTTCGATAACCCTTTTTGTGTTTTTTTTTCCTGTTACCTATACATATTAATAACGCCGATAAATTTGTCAAATAAAACCTTGAAAAAAAAAACTTTTTTGGTGTGCCTCCCCTGCACGTAAAGTAGGGATGAATTTTTTCGAGTACCAATGACGTCATAAACCAAGAAGAAAAGAAAAATTCACAAAAAAACTTTTCTCATTGAGATCTCCAAATATTATCTCTCCATCTATTTTTATTTCGGAAAAAACAATTCATCTATAAGTTAAAAATACGTAACTTGGCACAGTGGCGAAGGGTGAACATTTAAAACAGGGAAGCCAGACAAAAAAATCGCTTTACTCAGAAAAGCAACCAAAGAAAACATTTATTTTTTGTAGTTTGCAACTCCCTGTCAGCCTAGTGTATTTGTCTTATTGAGATTCATGGACATGTTTGACAGAGC
The DNA here is from genome assembly GCA_910592155.1 of Ypsolopha scabrella. Classification (NCBI taxonomy): domain Eukaryota; kingdom Metazoa; phylum Arthropoda; class Insecta; order Lepidoptera; family Ypsolophidae; genus Ypsolopha; species Ypsolopha scabrella. The sequence goes on along the minus strand of OU342985.1, from coordinate 8,870,514 downwards.
GAAGAGCACGGAATAAAGAATAGTAAATAGTCTGTCAAAAAAGTGTTGAAATGAATATTGAACTTTAAACGTTGAAGTAGTATAATATAGGTAATATAATTATGAAATAACAACGCAACAACGCAACCCTTAAATTTTATTTAAATTTTGTATTATTTGTCGTGGTAGAGGTCATAGAAACACGTATTTTGTGAAAATTTGAACTTTCTTCCTATTGCGGTGGAGGCTATAGACCCCTGTGACAGACAGCGCAGGTAATAGAGTCCCGTTTGGCACCCATCGGGTACGGAACCCTTAAATTGTTAAGTTTTTTCTTGGTTGCTTTTCTGAGTAAGGCGAGTTTTTGTCCGGCTTCCCTTTTTAAAATGTTCACCCTTCGCCACTAAAAGGTACCTATTTTTTATCTGAGGTAGCGAACCACATATAGAAGTATCTATACTATTATCTAAATCTGTGTGGAAACCGGTCGAGATTAAATTGTGAGTTGTAAAATAAAACTAGTGAAACAAGTACAAGTGAATTTAATTATCATGGACATCAGTTAATGATGTCTTTATGTACTAACTACACTTAAATAGTTAACTTGCTTTAAACTTTTTTGTAAACAAACATGATTTATGCTAAGTTTCTTGCCCTTCTTCTTAGCAAGACTAATCAAATGGGAGGAGTATTTATATATGTAACGTATTAGTATTTAGTATATGGTAAGCTATCATTATCATTTAGTAGGTATATATAAGGTGACTTTAATTTATGCAGCCAAACTTATACTGGAGGCATAGTAAGTGATCAGTAACACGGATCGATAATAGTTTTTGCTAATTTCGCAAAATAAAATGTTGACTCCACTTAGTAATTGACCCGGCGCTGGGCTTGCGTTTGTAAGGAACACGAAAAGAATAACTTACGAATTTCACAAAAAGTGTCATCGAACCTTGTTACTGAGCACTTACCGAGTCTTCAGTAAGAATTTGGCTGCATAAATTAAAGTCACCTTATATATGATTGTATACATTAAATATACCTCTAATGTAGTTTATGTACGTGTATTAACTTATTAAGTATATATACCATCCTAATTTATTACATTGTATTTTTCCCTTTTAAATTCAACCATTTTACTTATTTAATATATTCTCAAGTGCGTTGTAAGTGTATTTATGTACTTACATTGCAAAATTAAAGTATTCATTTCATTTAATTTATAACTTATTCGTCTTTAATTGTAGTTTTATTAATAGACATACATAATAAAATTCAATAAAATGGAATGCGAAATTCTTTAAGATTTTATTTGGTTAAATTGATCTGTTTTAGAAATTTTATTTTTGCATAATGATGATTTATGCCTTCAATTTAAAAACTTTAAATATAGCCTGCCATAAAATACTTTATATTTTTTAATTTCGGGCTGTATTTATTGATTTAAAACTCTTATAAAAATTGGTAGGTAGTATTATTTCGTAATTAACGTATTCCCTATTTTCAAAACACTCAGAAAATACATTAAAATCAAGTGAGCCACATACAAGGGCGGATTCACAAAAACTTCGGGGCCTGACCTCCTCTGTTAATGTCTCTATTCTCGAGCTTGATGCCACTTATCACATTGGTGATTCTCACACTCTTCTTGATCTTATCATGACCACCTGCCCCGAACGTATTGATTCTCATGGCCAGTTTACAGCGGCTGGTTACTCTCACCATGACCTTATCTTTGCTTCCTTTAAGCTGAAAATCACTAAAGTCAAGCCCAAAGTCATTCTTCAGCGTAATTTTTCAGATATGGATAAAAATAATAATAAATATGATTATAAAATCACAATATATATGTATATAATCTTAATTATTAAATAATGTAATAATATTATATCATATTATAATAATTACCTTTAAATAAGTATAATGTATATAATATGAATTATATTATGTACTAATGATTAATTATCAATTAATTGATTATGATACAATATCGTTTTTTTTTAATAACACGCTTATATATTTATTTTATTTTAGAATTATTTTATTTTATTTTTTATTTATAACACTTTTTGCACATTTACAAAAATTATATGGGAGACAGATTAACGAAACAAACAAATATTGAGTACAAAGGCGGCACTTATTGCTAATAGCAATATCTTCCAGGCAACCTTTGGAAGCATACAGAGAGATAGACAAAGAAATTACATGGAAGGTGTAAATGCTAATTATAAAAAAGGAGACTAAGAAGAAAATACATTATCTAGGGCATAAACTTACATATACTTACAAATTCATGAACCTACTTAAATTATCTTTTCATATATTCTTTATTGCACAGAAAAGTTATACGTACAAGCAGTCATAAATTAAACGTGCTATAGGCGAGCTTATCTCTGAGAGAGATTTCTGCCAGCAAAACCTAGGTGCTAAGGAAATATTAACTAAAAGTTTGTGATCAAATGTGCACACATAAAGAAACAAGTGATATAAAAAATAAAAATGTGGAGATAATATGAACTTAAAACTACCATAAATATACCTAACTTTTAAATAAATACTTACATAATAAATTAATTAATAATTACTTAAATATAAAAAGAACAAACGTACTTAAATACTGTAATATAAACATGGGCATAAACCTACATAACAAAAGTATTCATAAATATATGTTTAAAACAAGAATTTAGTATATACCAAATATAAACATAAATACATACAGTGTATATACCTGCATAAATAATAAATAAATATATATTTTAAAGGGAAAAATATTTATAAATAATGCTCTTTAAGCTTCTTCTTGAATAGGCTGATCGTAGGACAGTCACGAATCGTATGCGGTAGGGAGTTCCAGAGTCTGATGGATGTCACCGTGAAAGAATTTCTAAAAGCACCCGTGTTATGACATGGAGTTTTTAAAAGAGATACTGTGTGTGGTCTGTTCTGTTTGTCATTGGAAAGAAGGTAGTTAAAGCGTTCACGCAAATAGGGAGGGGTAGTAGGGCTCCTAAGGATATTAAAGAGGCAACATAAAATGTGAAAATTTCGTCGTTGACGAATAGGAAGCCATTTCAGCTCCTCTCTATAATGCGACACATGGTCAAACTTACGCAGTCCGAAAATAAACCGAATCCCCAGGTTTTGAAGACGTTGTAGTTTGCTAAGCAACTCTTCATTGGCATCTAGGAAGCATAAATCCGCATAGTCGATGGTTGGCAATAGAAGGGTTTGTGCAAGAGTTACCTTTGTTCTATGGGGCAGAAATCGCTGGAGACGCTTGAGGGAGTAAAAAGTGGCAAAAACTCTTCTACTGACTTCATTCACGTGAGCAGTCCACGATAAGTTACAGTCAAAAATGACACCAAGGTTTTTCACAGTTTCAGCGTATGCAATGGGGATACTGTTATAGGAGACCTGTGTCAGGGTAGATTTGTTCAGGAGGTTGGTCATGTATCTACTACCAATGATTATCGTCTGAGATTTTTTAGGGTTCACTAAGAGCCCATAAGATTCAGCCCACTTCTGCACATGACCCATATCCTCATTTATTTGTACTTACAAATTAATACTTAAATTAAAATATACACATATATACTCATAACTATAAAAAATAAATAAATATTAAATAAATATACATAATACTGGATATTCGAATTCTACTATGATGGGTACTCTGTTGAGAAAAATTGTTTTAATTTTATTTTAAATGAATTCGTATTTTTCAGTGACTGAATAGACACAGGTAATCGATTCCAAAGTCTTGCAGCGTGTACAGAAAAAGAATCGCTATAAAATCCGGTTCTGTTTTCGGGAATAGCCAACCTTTCACTGTTGCCCGAGCGCATTGCACGCCCGCGCTCTGTAATAAATGTAAAACGTTCACGGAGGTAACTAGGAGCAGATTTATTGTTTAAGACACTATGGAGAAGATTAAGGATGTGAGCATTTCTGCGAAGACGAATGGGGAGCCAATTTAACTGCGAACGGAACTGTGAAACATGATCGTATTTACGAAGAGAAAAGATAAAGCGAATACATAAATTTTGAAGTCGTTCGAGTTTATTGAGAAGCTCCTCAGTGAGATCTAAATAACAGGAGTCCGCGTAATCTAGAATGGGGAGAAGAAAAGACTGTGCTAGCATAATTTTGGTTTTGATTGGCAGAAAGCTCTGCATGCGTTTTAATGCGTGAAAGGTACCGTACATCTTTCTGCTTAAAGATTCCACGTGTGGAGCCCAAGACAGCGTTCTATCAAACGTCACACCCAAGTTTTTCACTGTATCTGTGTAAGAGATTACCGAAGTATTAAATATAAGCCTTGGAATTGCGTCGATATCAATCTTAGACCGCATACGCGAACTACCAATAATTATAGCTTGCGACTTACTGGGGTTGACCAGCAAGCCGAAGGCCTTAGCCCATACTGATATTGTACTTAAGTCCTTATTCAGAGCACAAATTGCTTCATTAATGCCATCTACAGGTGCATCAACATAGAGCTGCAGGTCATCAGCATAAAAGTGGTAGCGAGAAGATAACTGTTTGGCAAGGATGTTTATGAATATAGAAAAAAGTAATGGAGACAAGACACCACCCTGCGGTACACCTGTTGTTAATGGACACCATTCATACTTAAGTTAATAAGATAAGAAAAAGTACAAATCTATGTGTTCGAGTGTCAATATGTTAATGTTTGCTTATGAAATATCTACCCAAAGTTAAGTGTGTGTTTATATCATTTTTTTACCATTATTAATTTTATTTCTATATTTTATATACGAATAAGATTAGTCATAATTTTATTTTATTCGAAATTTTACTTATTATCTATTATATAATTTATCATTTTTTTGAAAATAAACAACGAGAATTAGAGCGGCTATGTAAAGTCTTAACAGGTTTTTGTGTTGAGTTTTAAACGGTTATTTTATTTTAACTGGAGGGTATACCACCGAAAATAATTTTGTAAAATTTTATTTGCTCCTTTGGTACTCAAGTATTCAATTACAATGGGACTAAACTGTTCTGATTTGCTGTCATATTATGAAAAATAGCCGTAGCGCGGGCAGAACCACGCGTAAGAGGCTAGTCTTAGATAATATCATGACATTTATTTAATGAAAATCTCGGCGGAATAAAAGCACGTAAACAAAATCTATAATTACAAAGATCCATAGGATGTAATGTGTTTGTATACACATAAAAAGTGCTCTATCGGTCGGTCCGTCCTTTGTTAAATAAATTAGTTTCGGTGTCTACCAAATTACGCCGAAAACAGCACACTCCATCTTGGCTCTAAAATATGCTCTACCTATTATTCAGAAACGAATAAATTAACATAAGTAAGGCTTTCCAACAAAAACGCCACATGAAACAAAGGTAGATCATATGTCTTTAGAAAAAAGCTTTTTGGGAACACTAGTTGCCGAATACTATTTGTTTTCATTGATTTATTCATGGTCAAGCTGTGGGTACATGGCGCCGACAATGTCAATGCTGATGAAAATTCCACCTTATTTAATAGGTAATAAGAGTTCATGTGTAACGTGACAAGATTAGTCACGTACTGGCCTAAGTAAACGTAAAGTGAAACTGTTGATTGCTTGGAGTGGAGGGCGAAGAGTTCGGAGTCAACGTCAACAAATGTCCCTACTTACATATATATATTATGTTGTATTTTCCAGCAATATTGATTGGTACCCAAATCTACTATGCTTTTTTATTTTTCGTAGATATAACTTTTCGTGCCTTAACTATGATAGAAATAAATTTCTATATTTTTAAACACTTGGCGATTTATCCATCGCAAGGAGATAACAAATTAAATTTATATCACTGCGGTATAGAAAATCAGAAAAGTAAATCTGGACGTGAGGAGCTCTGAACCGGGATTCGAACCCGGGACCTCTCGCTTACCGGGCGGTTGCTCTACCAACTGAGCTATCCAGTTCTCAACATGACCTGCGAATTTACGCTTGTGCTTTCCCATACCGCAACGATATGTATAGGTACTCACTTAGTAGTGAGCCTCTTGGCGCCTAGAGGGCGCTAGTGTATTCAAGACAAGTCTGAGACTATTATTGCCCTACCGTCACCTGTTACAGCATCGGGTAGTTAAGAATACACATTACTCGTATCGAAACTATGATAGAAATAAATTTCTATATTTTTAAACACTTGGCGATTTATCCATCGCAAGGAGATAACAAATTAAATTTATATCACTGCGGTATAGAAAATCAGAAAAGTAAATCTGGACGTGAGGAGCTCTGAACCGGGATTCTCTAGGCGCCAAGAGGCTCACTACTAAGTGAGTACCTATACATATCGTTGCGGTATGGGAAAGCACAAGCGTAAATTCGCAGGTCATGTTGAGAACTGGATAGCTCAGTTGGTAGAGCAACCGCCCGGTAAGCGAGAGGTCCCGGGTTCGAATCCCGGTTCAGAGCTCCTCACGTCCAGATTTACTTTTCTGATTTTCTATACCGCAGTGATATAAATTTAATTTTTTTTTCGTGCCTTGTTTACGTGTTTTTTGTTCTAATAATCGAATGGTGAGAGCGTACTTGCTGTCTGCGGCCGGCGGAGGAGGAACGCCTAAAAACCAGGGAAAGAATCCAGCGAAGGATGCAGAGAGATATTTGCAGGCCGATGCTTCTACCCAGCGACCTAATCTTCTACCAGAGATATCGTTCACGGAAAACTTTCGCCTTTCAAAGGTATGGCCTGTTGTTAATTATACCTACTAAATTATGCAAAAATTTTTTCCCATAGTGCCCCCTTATCTACACCCCAACCCAAACTTATTGTTACATGGCAATTTCACGAAACTTTGCGACGAAAAAAACACTGCAGTGCGTCCAGAAATCAAGGTAGTATAATGTAGTTTCAACCAAACCAAACAAGAAAATGTAGTGTTTCTCATCTACTTACTTCAGTGTACTTCTGTAATCAAATAACCAAGCCTAACATTGAAGTTTACAGCTTACTGTGTAAACGAGTAATTAAATTATCAAACATAACAGTGAAGTTTCTGGTTAGTTTTTAGCATGTAAATTTGTAACATGCATTCAAGCAGTTAACTTCTAAAATATTAATATATGGCACTCAAATATTAATTCTATCAGCTTCTAATTTTACAACTCAGTATGTTTCAAATAAGTCAAAGTCAAAGTCAAACGTTTATTGCAAACTAAGTGTACAAAAAGATGGAAATAAAAATAGGATCTTACAACTTAGTTGCCTTTTTCTAGGCACAGCAAATATCTGGTAGATACATATAAAAACTTAAAATAAGGTAAATTTTAACATTCTTCCTTACATCTTAAACACTTAATAATAGGATATAGCATCGATATTTTTTGTTCAATATTTAATGTAGTTATCATGTATATTATCTATATACCTACGCATGTTATTTTTTCATTTTATATAATTATTTATTTTGACTGAGTTAAATATTCATCAATTGAGTATGGGCATTTTTGTATCAAATATGTTTTGAGTTTACAATACAATACAATACAATATAACTTTATTTGCACACCACAAAGAAGGAAACAAAAATAATATAAATTACAATAGCCAAATAACGTAGGTACAATCAGGCGGCCTTATCGCTTATAGCGATCTCTTCCAGACAACCTTTGGGTAGAATCTGGTTTAAAAGGAGATTGATGAATAGGCGGTGCACTAATTTTAAAATAATATTTAAATATACTATACAAAATCTACATTAATAAATTAAAAAAAAAAAAATTATGTATTATAGATAAATAACATGAATGAATAAATATATACATACATACATATATTACATAAATAATAAATAAACTTTAAGAGGAATGTAGATAGTTCAGTGGTCAGAGTGAGAGGTAGTGTTCTTTTACCAGTCTCTTAAAGACTGGTAGGGAAGGTGCTCTTCTTATAGATAGAGGAAGATCATTCCACAAACGGACGGCTTGTACTGAAAAGGAATTGTCATAGAAGGTCGATGAATGTATTGGGGTAGCCAGGAGTAGATTTTGAGAGGACCGTAAGATACGGTCATGAGTACCATGAAGAAACTGAAAGCGAGCTTTGAGATATGATGGGGTGGCAGGATTATTTAATACAGAATACAAAAGAGACAGAATATGAGAATTGCGACGACGACATTTTATTACTGAAGCTGGTCAACTTAGGTTCATTTTTTATATTTTCTGGTAACTTGTTAAATATTTTTATTGCCATATAATATGGACTGTGGTTCAGCATTGTTAATCTTGATTGTGGTAAATGTAGTTTATTTTTTTGTTACGAGTGTTAATATTGTGCGTATCTTTTATTTGTAAAAATATTTCACGGTTTGTAAATACGAATGTACATATGTCGTGAATATAAATTGCGGGTAGGGTTAAAAGGTTATATTTTATGAAATACGGTTTACAGCTAGTCATGTTATCAATCCGGGCAATTATTCACACAAGAGCCGGAGCTTATTTTGGCCAGCGCATAAGCTTGGCCATACAGCGAGGTAACGCGGCAAGCGTCTTGGGCACCCTGCCTGCAGCGACAACCTTGACAGCATTTATATACAAAGTAGACAGTGAGAAACTGCAACAAGACATTAATAAAGTTGTTGATTGGAGCAAAAAGAATAAATTGTTCTTTAACACATCGAAATGCTCGGTGATCACATTTAGTCGAGCGCGCACTCCTATTTTCCACCCGTACCAAGTAGGCGAATCCCCGATGAAACGAGTACAGCAAGCACGGGACCTAGGAGTGCAGCTCAACGTTGAGCTAACATTTCGTGATCACATTACTAACATCTGTAAAAAAGCTTATAGAAACTTGGGATTTGTTCTTCGCCAAGCTCATAGTTTTACGAACATTAAGGCACTCTGTGCCTTGTACGGCGCCCTTGTAAGAAGTCAGCTGGAGAATAACGCGATCATATGGGCTCCACATGAAGCCAAATACAGCCTCATGTTGGAGCGGATTCAAAATAAATTTACTAGGTACTTGTACCTTAAGCAGTACGGGGTCTATCCGTTCTACCCTTTGATGTATCCAACCTTATTTGTTCTGGGTATGGTTGGATACATCAAACTAGAGGTGAGAAGAGACCTCGTGCTGGCAAAGTATATCTTTGAGTTGTTGCGAGGCAAGCAGTTTAACCCTGGCGTACTACAATACGTGGGACTGTGCGTGCCTGATAAGTACGTAGAGAAACGTCGCCGGCCACCGCTGTTAGTGGTGCCACTTGGAAGGACCAACCTGCTGAGTTGTTCACCGTTTTCAAGATCTTTGCGATCGCTTAACAAGGTGGCACAAGTGATTGATCTGTTTTCTTGCTCACTGAGTGAATTTACAAAGGTGACACTGTGTTACCTTTCATATCGTACATGAACATATACATGTTGCTTGTAAATTGTGTTATGTAGGGTAAAATATGTAGTTTTATTTTTATTATTTTATTTTGAAATTGTTTTTATTGTGTTATATTGTAATTATTATGTGTTATTTGGTACAAGTGTGTTAATTTAAAATTATTGTATATATAATTACTGATTTATGCCACTCTATCGTCTTAGGTCCAGACCTGTAAAGATAGCTGTAAGAAAGTTAAATAAATAAATAAATAAATAAATAAATAAATAAATTTTTATTTGTTTTAAATTTAGGTTTAATTTTAATTGTATATTTTAGTTATAGTATTTTATGTTAGTTAATGTGTAGGATAAGTTATTTTTGAATAAAAAGTACCAGATGATAGAGGTCTTATACTTTATATCGGAAAAAACTGAAGGATTAACAAGTTTTGTACTAAAAGGCTGGCGTACTTATGTGTCTTAAGTGAATTTGATTTAAGTATGGCAATACGCGATCATAGTTTAATCTCAATTAGGATTTTCTAGCAAAGTTGTGTTATTTTAACAATCCTGCACAACATTTTAAAGCGAGTTTACAGTTGTTGTGCACAGCTTTTTAAAACGTAATGCATAAAATAACACAACTATACTAGAAAAGCCTAATTGATTTTAAACCGTGGTCGTTTATCGCCATAAATCGGATATTTAATACCTTTTATGGAAAAATAGAAAAATGTTCGTTATTTGTACGTTTGGTTGCAACTACCTTAAATAAGTAAATAATATACGTTACAAGTTGTGCCGTACGATAGACTATTATCTATAACTTCCTAAGGCAGATTGTGTGATTTGATAGAAACCTAATATAAACAGTTTGGAAAATAACAGCTGTCATCAAAGTGGTCATATGGATGTTAACAAGAAAACCAGAGATTTCATAAAAGAAAGATTTCTGTCACAAAATAAAAACGTAGTAACTGAAGTTCTCTTCTAATTAAGCGATTCAGACTTCCAGAACGCCGCGGCTAAATATAGCCAAGATCACAGAATATGAGCTATCTAAATGCAAAGTATCTTCCGAATCCGTATACCCTACCTAATTGAGATATAAACAAACTATAGACACCGTATTGGCCTGTAATACAAGTACGCTAAGAAAACATGGTTTATTTTCCGATGTCAGGTGGAAAAACTCCTACGTCAAATACTCTTTCATAAAATCCAGAAAAACCTTTAAAATTCACTGATTTTGCGTGCCACCAGTGCGCAAAGCGAGCATTCTAATGTAGACTTTCTGACAACATACATCCAGAACTGACTGACTGACTGCGTTTGGTAATTAAAGAGACAAGAAATAGAAACAGGTCAAGTGCGAGTCAAACTCGCGTACAGGGTTCCGTAATTCGACAGTTTTGGGAATTTTATCATTTTGTTTTCGTTAATTTCTCAACCGATATACATACATACATATTATATACGGACGGACTGACAACGGAATCTCAACGATTTGGGTATTTGGTGCTCCCAGTATAGGAATAATTTCTTCTTCTGCATCTAGTGTAATTATGTATTTTACTAACATCTGGGTTGGTCTTGACTTTTTAAACGTAGCTATTCTCAGCTTACTCACCTTCCCTGTTAAATTCCCACGGAAATATTTCTCAGAAAACGTATCATAACCTTGAAAGTCTGTATGATCCAAATAAAAGACTTGGTATGGTCTTGGATCTTTTCTCGCTAATTGGCAAACAGTAGCCCATTGGGAAGGCGCCCAAACAATCGTATTTTTTACCGAGCCTTCTATTACTGAGTGCATTGAATCTACTGACAATTCCGTATGACCTGGAAGCAAGTAGTTCATTTGAATGCTTAAAAGATTCTCGCAATTTAAAAGGGCATGATGCACTGCAGAAAGTACGATTCTGTTTTTATTTTGACCTGGACACGAATCCGAATACATGAGTAAATGTTTTACGGTACCACGTTCATCCACCATTTTTATGTATTTCTGGTACAAAATAAAGATTACAAATACATATGTCGAGACCAACAAAAATCTGCCCTTTCAGGCGTACAAATTTCAAAGTATTTACAATCATCATAATCATAATTATAATATATACAACATTTACACTTAAATAATAATTTTTTGATGTCACCGTTAATCAGAATTTTTCGTTTGTTTTATGTTTAAAGTATTCACCAATGGAGTAAATGCAGTTGCTTAATAGCCAAGCATGAAGCTTCTTCTTAAATCGGGTAAAAGGTAGCTCTTTTAAATCATCAGGCAGTTCATTATAAACCTGGACTGCCATTTGGTATACATTCTGCTCAGTAAGGGACAATTTGCATGGTGGTACCACAAGTCTATTCATTGTTCTGACATCGATAAAGATTTTCTTGCCATATTACATGACTCCGAGCACAGGCGTATTCAAGTTATCCAACGGACGCGGACGACTTTGCTATAAATCTTTCCGTTTTAAAATGGAAACCTGTACGGCACTTCCAAAACAACTTTTTTTACGATGGATAATTTGATTTCTGATCATTTTTATTATTTATTAATTATAACGTTAAGCCTATTTACTCAGCAAATAAAGAAATTGAAAAGACCTCTTAAGAGCCCAGTCCGCGACGACGACAACTTTGATCAAAACAATGAACAAAATATGTCAAATATATTTCTGGCTTTTATCACGATGTTTTTAGAAAAACTGGGGACATACACCATTTCATATTGACCGTATAAATGAAGGCCTAGAATTTATTTGATTGAATCGTTTTTCTTTTGCGAGTTATTTTATTACTTACGAGTCCGCTCCAAATCGTTATTCATAATATCTAAGTATCAAAATAACGCACAAAGGAGAAACAATTGAATCAAATAAACTCTAGGTCTTCATTTAGATGGCCAATATGGACTGGTGTACCCTGATTTTTACAAAAACATCGCGGCAATGACAAGACAAATAATAAAAATAATGCTTCGCATCAAACAGACCAAAAATACGTAGCGGCCTCTTAAGCGAATGAGCCTTCCTCTGTGATTGAGTAAAGAAGCGTTATAAAAGTATCCACTTAAGTAATTTATGTACGGTTGAATCTCTGAAACAACCCGCTGCTTTTTTACAAGTCTCAGCAAGATGGCTGTCGAAGCCGCGACTTCCCGAGGATCGTGACAGTCCATGTGACAGTTCCTGCACCTCTGTTAGTGAGAGGCTGTTAATAGTAATGTTAACAACCTGCTAAGCCTCTTGCGCGGAGCCGCCCTTTCAACTCGTCACGTACCGGGTGAAGACTTCACACTGAACCAGTCCGACGATATGTGTGGAGACTTGCACCATTCACGTATATGTGCAGGGCAAGGCTTTTTCGTTTCTGCCAAAATTTTAAACAGGCGGAGTCCACGTCAACATTATCAAAAAAAAAAATTGACAAATTAAGCTTGGAAAAATACGGTAAAAATTAGTTTTTTTAATTGAATATAATTATAATATATTCTTCATGCTTTCTGCACCCTTTTAAGCTTTAAAAGCTTTGTTTTTATGCGTACCACCCTAGTAGATAATACCAATCATGGATTGATAGACACGTAATAAACGCTTTTTAGGGTTCCGTACCCGAAGGGCAACACGGAACCATTTTTGTCGCTCTGCTTTCCTTCCGTATGTTACGGGTCTCTAGTTTGAGGACGGAATGAGGTACAGATCTGAAATTTGGATAAGTTATGTAAATGTTGACATCAAGTCTACAAGAATCTGCGTGACAAATTTTGACGCTGTCTGCGTACGGAACCCTACTTTTCGTCGTACTTTAGAGTATTTTCTACAATCTGGCCAAATTTAAAACTTGTATGTATTACCGTCTTTAAGAAAGAGCTAAAAGCGCCGTTTTAAAGGTTACATGCAGTGGCGTGCATAGAACTTTTTTGCTGGAAATGGAATGTGAAGGTCAAGCCTGACGATAAAAAAATGCGAAAAAAATTTAATGTCACTTTGAAAAATCATTATTTGTATGACGCCAGGGTAAACACTGCCTACCCCATCATCATCATGGACTTGTGACACAGCGCATTGTCCTGGTGAAAGATCACTTTTTTCTAGATTTGAGGTCGTTCTTCCGCGATTTCATACTTTAATCGCTCCAATAATCCCATGTAATATTCGCTATTTACAATTTTTCCCCTTATCAAAGTAGTCGATGAAGAGTATTCCGTGCGCATCCCAAAATATAGAGGCCATAACCTTGCCGGCAGATTTTGGTGTCTTAGGCCGCTTCGGGCGGCTTTCACCGGCTTCTCTCCACTCAGCTGACTGCCGATTGGATTCCGGAGTGAAAAGGTAAATCCATGTTTCATCCATTGTCACATACCGAGGTAAAAAATACTTTTTATTTCTATTAATCAGAGCCATACAGCGACTTTTGTTGCTTTTGAGCAATTGTTAGCAAACGCGGCACCCATTTACTACTCGCATGAACTTGTAAAATAAAGTTGATAGTACGCCGCATGAAATTTTACTAGGTGATTCTTTAAATAATTAAATCTCTGCCCCGTTTTCAAAATGGGCGTTATTTTATGAACCTTACAAGTTATAACCTATATTATTATGTTGACCAGGCTTTTGTTCCGTGACCAGGGTCACTACGATGATACTAAAAAAACCGCATCGTTTCTTTTATAAAAAAAAAATATCAGTTATATTATTAAGTTATTAATATAATACACGATTAATTATCGTATCCATTATATATAATTGTAATATTTAGTAACATATTTATCGCAAATATAAATTGTAAAATTTATGAATCGAATATATATAATATCTATTTATAAGAATAAAATTTATACTCAACTACGTAATATCAGTATTTCAATTACAGATTAAGCAATTCAGTTTAATAGCAGGGATTGATTAGATTAGTGCGTGTAAGTTCAAATTATTCCTGGTATGTGGCCACCAAATTAATCATCTAGTAAGTAATTACCATGAATTAGTGATATACAGGATTGTGGCTATTGTATTCCCTGTAATTACTCCCTTTAGTTTGCTATTACTTGTCACAATCAATTTAAGTGTATAATTAGCTCAGCTAGACAAACAGACACGCAGCCTAACGGACAAATCATCATCAAGAATCGTTATGGGTTTCAATTTTGTGACGAAGCCCTTAATAAAAAAAATACTGTATCATATCAGGTTTTAACAAATTACGCGTAAGAGGAATAAAATAAAATATAATTAACACCAAATCGTTTAAGCGTGAGAGTAAACGAAATCGAATGTCATTTAGAAGCAAGCAAATACGATTTACAGGGTGACCATGATTTATCGTTGTTCTTTAGCTAAAAACAAATCCGTAACTTACCAAAACTGCAGAATTTTAATATTTATTTATTACGTACTCAAGGGCAGAACTTGAATGTACACAAACATGAAAAAAACCTGTTAAAAATGAAAACTTGTCAAGTACAGTCGGTGCCCCTAGATAACATACACAATACATTTGAATCTGTGAGTAATTTGGTACGCCCCCTGCTTACGTTATCTAGGGAACCGTTGGTACAAGATAATAAGATCCATCTATAGCTGATGATCCTAGGGGTTGACATCTTGTTTCGGATGTTGATGTTATGTATTAAGGCGACAACTACTGCTGGCGACCTCGGGTGCGTGCGTCTCACTCACTCGCACGTCTCGTCCCGCACTGATGTCTCTGTCGCTTGAAGGAGAATCAAGTTGCGAACGCGCTAACATAAACCCAAATAATTACATTTATTATAACTAAAATTTTTCAGAAATAATCAAGAGAACTCATTTGTTGTGACAATATCTTATATTTGACTAAGTTTCAAGTTTTTCTTTGCACAATTTATTAAATTGGATCGTAGTCTTAATCTTAATTAATTTGGATCTTATTTTAGAATATAATTTGGTTTAAGTTCTTAATATTGATAAAAATTCAAAAAACTGATCAAGGAACACCATTCCAGATATTCTGAAGTTTAACGTATATTATTTTAAATTTTGCCCTTGGTTATGGGTTCCAAGGTCACCAGTAGTTATAGCCCTCTTAAGTATGTAGGGGGAGTTTATTAGTTATCAGATTCATCATATTAACTGACGTATTGTATGAAAAATCTCGAGCTGAGAATAATGACTACTTTACAGCATACAAATCAAATCAAATAAAATCATCTTTATTTTTTTAACATAGGCGCAAGTGGTGTTAATAAAAATTTATTTTCTTATATGATCTGCCATGCAATGGCGTACACGATTAGTAAATTTTTCAATTATTTACATTATTTTGGTCATTCAAACAAAAAAATTTAAGTAAGAAAACACAAAAAACAATAAGAAAATTATCCCGTTCCGTTCCGTTCCGGTGACTCATCCAGCCAGCAGTTCTGCTGCAAGGGTGCAAAGACCCGAGACACCGGAGAGCCACGTAGTATACAGGTGGGGTCTGTAGAGAGGCAGCTGCAGGATCGAGGAGTGACAGGAGATTGGAGGCCCACCCGAATTCAAGCATCGTATAGTGAGCATGTAAGGATTAAATAGATACAATAATTTGTGTGTTATAAATATGGATAGGTACGCTGCGCTTGGATATGTGGATTTGCTCGGTGATAAATGCAGAGTAATCCACTATAATTTAGTATTCATTTGTAGTCTCGGCCCTGATTGTCATTCGCGTTCCGATTCTGTATCTGTTTCGGGTAGGTTGTAGATTTCTTCTGCTGTCTTTTTTACCAGGAACCTGTCTCCAGAAATTCTTTTCCAGAAGCTTCTGTTTTGTCGTGAAAATGTTAAATCTTGGATCAGGGAATTAAGCCAGGTGTATATTGGTCGTCCAGTTTTCCTTCGTGATTCTGCATAGTTGTAGGCTGCGTGAAGCAAGTGGGGTTGTGGTCGCCGTTGAATGTGACAAAAATAAGAAATCCTACGTAACGGTAATTTCTGTAGTCAAATGGTGTGTGGATCTGTTGGTTAGGGGTTTGTTGACGGAAACCTCTATAGATTTTGGGGTTAATACATAATTTGGAGTTGAGGTCAATTTCCCCGTGTGTGTGTTTTATGGTCTGAAATTTAATTTTTCGACCACACTTTTAATTGATTTAAATCTAACCGTTTATGCTTACATGTCATTATGTGGTCTATTTGTGATCTTTTGTTACCTGTTTGCCATGTTACTTTGCATGAATTCCTTCACCAGGTGCTATTTATTACTACGTTGTTTTGTTAGATAAAATCTAGTAGGACAGTCCCATTGGAATTGGATTTCTCGCGTAATAATGTTTTATTTATTCTGAATTGATTTTATATCTTCTTTGCCGATGTGTGCATTAAAGTCACCTAGAAATATAGAGTATGAGTTTTTGGGAATCCTACCAAGGAAAGTTCCTATGCTCACAAAATTGTTTGCTGTATGGGATGGCAAGTGGGTATTTATAAAGAATAGTTCAACAGGGCAGTCTCTATGGGAAGTGAAAATTCTAATGTGAATAGCAACAAGATTAACATTATTTTTGTGAATGTTTAATTTCATGTTTTACCGAATTGCTAATAAGGATTGCTGTTCCCTGGTATTCTTTTGGTTTGGATCCCCCGCTTAGAATCCATGCGTAATTCTCAGATTCATATTCTCCGCTAGCTAAGTGTGTTTCTTGGAGGCCTGCTATTGTTATGTTCCTTTTAGAAAGTTCTTTGTCAATTCTTATTTTGTCTTTTCAGAGTAGCACAACCCCTGACGTTCCACGTGGCTACTAAAAGTGATTCACAGTGTTTACGTTGTAATATAGCCGTAGGAGATGGTTGAATTAGTCTTTGTCCTGTTCCATCTACCAGGTAGTTTTCAATCAAATTTATTTTTGTTGTTCACGATAATGACTGCGGGGAACCTTCGGTAGACGCTGCTGTCGTGCCAGAAGTACACGTCATGTGTTGTGTCAGAGGGCTCTCAGGCTGCAGCTCATGTGTTGGGCATCGGCTAAGGTACTCACGTGATAGTGTAAGTTTTGATTCGGGGTCCTGTTTAGTAGTCGTTGTTTATTTTAATTCTGGAAGTTTTGACTTTAAGCCTGCAGTGTTCAATTCCTTTTGTTTTCGATTCGTTGTTAATGTTTCCTTGGAGTTACTATTGATTGAGACGCTGTTATAGTGGTTTCTGTCGTAAAAAATGTGAACGTTTCCGGTAACTGGATCGCCCGTTGGTTTGTAAACAATAGTTGTTCCGTTGATGCGATGTACATATACGTTGACCAAGTAGAATTCAGCCGCTGCTATTACGATATCTTCACCTCCCCAGAACTTGTCATTGAATTGGGGATCAATATAGTTGGAGATTTGCTCTTCTGGGGTCAAGTTTGTGGGATTCGGACTATCAAACGTGTTATTCAGTAACGCTAAATTTATTCTGCTACTGTCCCGGTTTTCAGAGACGAAAGTAGCGAGATCTTGTCGTACCGCCCGGTGATCGAAAGTTAGTCCCATGACAGAATTTATTTGATGTGCAATAGCACGATAAATGCAGTTTCCATCACCCACCATGTTATTGTATTTGCCATCTGTGTAGTTTGGAACTGCCGGCTCCCTAGAAAAAATAAATTTCTCCGAAAAGAGAGATCAGTATAGAGATTTATTGTCCTCCGCTAAAGTTACGACAATATAAGTCACAAAATTTTTGGAATCTTTTGGCTTCGCATGTGTTTGGGTCGACTTATTTTTTGTTTGCTATGTTGTTACTGGATGCTTCTTTTGTAAGCTACCCTTTTAAATTGTTTTACTATGCTTGGCTTTTGTAATGTTTTACTGCCCGTGATTTGCCAGAAATGTTCGGGATGTCTTAAGGAATAAGACACGGTTTAACGAATGATTTACTTACGTTTTAGCCAGACATGTTAAGATTTAAATCTGTACGAATGGATATTTGTAACTAGTTTTGTATTATTGAATATGTACATTCATTAGGTAGTTGATTCGTGATGGATGACTTTAAAGTAAATTTCCTGTGAGAACACTGGTAATTTTAAATTACATAAATACATACAATCTATTTCATATATACATAAAAACGTGGTTTAGATGCGCCTAGTTTTACTGCTGACTTGATTTTCCTGGAACAAGTTTTATATGGATAGTATTAAATGTAAGATTAAGCATTGGGGTATACGGGTTGTGTATGTTTGCTTGTCCAACACCAATAGCTTGATCTCGACCTGGGTTGACAAAAAGGACAAAATATTCTACCAACCACCGTATACTTTGCCTACAACTTGAAAAGATCTCACCAAATTTTAACTGCTCGCCACTAATCACTCTTTCAGCGACCGGCGCGGCGGCGCCTCGGTGTAGTATACAGTGATCAACGTTCAGCCGGCACCCAATTAACTTAACACAGCACTATAATCCAGTTTTATATTTAGAAAGTACTATTTGCCGACTTCAAATCGAACTGGTCAAAACAAAAATCTATTGTTCTTCACTTTGGCCTCAATTGAATAAAGGCACAGTAGAGCTGGCTCTGAGCAGGGCTTTGCGCCACGTGTACTGTACACGACTTGTTGGGACGACGGCTCGCTCGCAACTCACAAAAAACAATAAGAAAATTATTGGTATTTAAAATAGTACCCGTAACGTTCATCAACAAGTCAACCGTTTATGATATACTAGCTTTTGCCCACGGCTCCACCCGCGTGTTATTCGGTTTAACGACATGCTTTTTTTGGGATAAAAGGTTATGGTATAAACTTTCGCATTTATGATATTAGTGTGATGTAATAGTGTGATTAAGTTGTTTACGGTAACATAAAAAAACCGGATATTATATTATAATTATAGGTAGATTTTATTATTATATATATTATATTAACATATTAGCATAATATGTATTAATACATATTTAATACGGTTCATAGTAATTATCGAGTATAAATATTAATCTATTAAATATTTAAATATAAGATATTACTATAATAAGACTTAGGCCTCCGCTGTCTGTCCGTCCGTATGTCACGGTGCGAATTGACAATTCGGTAGTTTTTAAACATCAATGTGCTATTTTTGTCTGCTTTTCGAAATAAATAGATCAATTTAGGAATGCAATTTGAATATACAAATTTTTTGTCCTTTTAAACCGATTTTATAACCATTTTGGTTTTTACAGGAAATTACGTCATCATACTAGGTTTAATGTCTGATCCATGCCAAACTTTAGGATGCGTTCATTTTTTTTCGTATGGAAATGTGTTGTGATGACGTCACTGAGGTCAAATGAACGACATCGCTTTTTTTTTCAATTAATAAAGGATACGCACGCTTATTTTAAAATCTGTACTCTAGTATAAATGTTTGCATGTTTTAGTTATGTTCATGTTCATCAGAATCTAGGAAATTAGTTTTCTAAACAAAAAGAAATTTACGACAGCGAGTTTCTAACAACCAAAACCATGGAAAAATTGCTGATGGAATCCCCTTGGAAGAAATAATCCTTTGAACATTTTTACAATACTTTCGGGTACACAAAGTCGCAAGATTAACTCAATTTCTGGGGCTTCAAGTATTTCTTTAACATGAAAAAGAAGCGAAGCAAGGAAAAATTTCATCCAATGAGTTTTAATGGAATATTTGAGAGCGAACTTTGCATCAATACACTCGTCCCATTTCAATGTTTTTCGATTCTTCTTGCTTTAAATTATTTACATAAATATAGGAAAATGATGAATGACGTTTATTATATAAAATATAAATATATCGTCACGACATGAATCCCCAAGGGGGGTGTCAGAGGTGTTCCGAATGTGAACTATGAAATGCAAGTCACAGTCCAAACGGTATCATACTCCCATAATAGATTTTTTAGAGAGTGGGACGGATGTCTGGTTGTCGATATGAGCGGAAAGATCCTTTTCGAACGAAAATACTGTTTTCAGATTTAACTTTTTGATGTCCGAAGAAAGTTTCAGTGGTATTCTTACTTCTGAAAATAAATTTCATCGTTTCATTTCAGTATTCATGTGTTTTTTAATATCGTTGGTATTTGTCCTGTTACCCGGAACGGTGTCCAACAGTTTTGGAAAAAATTGTAATCTATGCAAGTGTTATGCAAGTTTTTTGTCCGATGAATAGCTTTTTGGTATTTATCTGAGAAGTCTATAGATATGAATATACGATATTTTCCGCACATTTTGGTATACAAGTGGCTGGCTGGTAAAGTGCCTTAAAAGTCACCATTGGGAACTTTTCAAAACTCCATAACTCCCAGGTGCTACCAGGTTCGCCCGCAAGACCCCGTTTGGGGACAGCAAGTGACAGTGACAGCTAAAAAAAATCGTTATTGAAAAACTGCAGAAAAAAAATCGCTTAGTCCCATTGGTGACGAGGCTGTACGTATCAGCGATTAAGTTCGTTTCACTGGCACTATCAGGTCTTGATATTTTAGAGCTGTTCTTGCCTCTGTTCATATTTAATTAGCGTTAAAATGATTGAAGCAAGACAAAAACATATGTAAACATTCACAAATAGTATTATACCTATGGTCCGTCAACTTTCACGTCATGGTCGAAATTTGTTAAGTTCCAGTGTCGTAGATCACACACGACCTACGGGTTCTTAAGGATGTTAGAGTGGAGCTGTTCTTTACTACGGGCCTACGGCGGATATTACAAATAAACAATAGTTTCCTTCGAGATAGGTAAGAAAACTGTTGACACGAATAAATATACCACACCACGGGCGTTAATTCACACAAATCACTCGATAAGGAGGTATTTGGTAAGTAGCCGTTTAACCCATCTCTGTGCCACTGAGTAATAGTAGGCCCCTCGTATAATGTTCTACGAACGAGAGTTCAACATTAAATAGATTGTACACATCTTCGTTATGGCTGTAGAATAAGTTATACAGATGTACCTAGTAAAAAATATTGTGTAATTCATTTTGCAGTCTAGAGTAAAGTTAATACTCCTGTTTATAACGGCAAATATATTGATTGAGCTGTACACGAATTGGTTTTATATGATGCTGTTAAATTTATTTGAATATGAATAATAGATCAAATTCGTTAGTTGGTCATAATTTAGAATTCCCAACCATACATAGACGTTTCGGTATTTTAATAATATCTCAAGGCCGATAAAACAGAACAGTCAATGGCAAACGCAATAAACGTGATTAAAACTCGTGGCCAGTCAATGATCAAACATCAATACAATGTTCAATAAATTCGACCCCTGTACTTGTATACGTACGGTGACTTAAACTGGAACATAAACCAGCTAACATATTTAAAGATATTCTAATAAAACAAACATATTTTCTTAATATAAGATGAGCCATCTGTTTTCATGGCTGATTCATAGCATCAGGCAATAATAATACGATTTGAGTTTAGAACAATGCTCCAAAATCGAATAATTTGTGTGAATTTATTAAAGATACTTTTAGTATCTTCAAGGGTAAGCGTAATTTATATCACAGATAGATATTTCTTTGAAAATACTTCTCTAAATCTTAATATACAAATGGATACATGTAAAAGAAATCGATTTCTTAGTGTGAGCGTAATATTTGATCTGCAGAAGGTACCACCCCAGGCCTACGTACCATGCTGATATTCATGGTCATAGTCTTCGTGACCATAGCCATCGTGTTCGATATCCTGATTCGTCTGTCTGAGAGCCTGGGTGGAGATTTCTTCATCACGTTTGCGTTAGCTTCAGCGACTGAGATCCCTTCGATCGCTTTACTCGTGTTCTTGCTTGATAGGTAAGTCTTGATAGGTAAGTCTTGATAGGTAAGTCTTGATAGGTAAGTCTTGATAGGGAAGTCTTGATAGGTAAGTGTTACATAGGTTCTTGTCGAATATTGAACGTCACGACTCAACATATCAAAGAACAAGTGTCAGAGGTGTTTCTGGGGGTGGATTGACACAAACAGAGCAGTCAGGGTATACCTGAAAGTGTTCCGGAACTTTTTAAGTTTATCGCAATATACTTCGGGCATAAATAACTACACGCTTTTTAGGGCTTAAGAGATGAATATTTTTTCAGGTTTGGTCGCCGTTGGTTGGCGTTTGGCTCCATAACCCTTACTGGTCTTCTGTCATTGGCTGCAGCTTTTGTACCTCGAGGTAAGCAGGTTCCATTTGTCTCAATTCACGTCATTTTCAATATATGTTAATGTACAAATCTGTTTGAAGTTACGCTTATACGTACGTACATACAGGTACACATTTTATGTACACATATCTCAATATTTTTTGTTCAATATGTGACATCATCGACGATTTATTGTATCAGTCACGGTTCAAGAGTCCTACATACATTTTACAGCTGTATAACATTATTTGGCTCAATAAAGCCGATTTTGAAGGCTTTAGTTTTAGTTTGACATACATAAAATTAAAACGAAGAGCCGTTTTCAAGTCACCATTTTATAAACGTCAAAGTAAAATTTTAGTTTAATATAAATAATTTACTCAACTTGGTGATTTTAACTTGTTTTGGTAATTTCAAGGTACATTTTAGAGCTGCATTTGATTGAATTTGAAAAATTTAGTTTGATTTAAGAGTATTTAAAAGATTTGCTAATTTTAGTTGGTGTGCCCTTCAGAATAGCAAAATATACCTAGTATTGTCACTTAAAATTTTTTAGTAAGTTTCTTAGATTAAAATTAAAACCTTCAAAATCGGCTTTAATGGACATGCCGTTCCGAGTTATGGCGCCCGAGATGGACAGAACAGACCCCAACGTAGCTTTGCTGTAAAGGTTTTTTGTTGTAACTCAAATAAAAGGCTGATGTTAACAATTCAGACCACGATGATCGAATTTCTTGCCCGCGTTTCTTCAATTAACCGTTGCCTTGTTTAGGTGTACCGTCCGTGGCTCTCGCGGTGACTGCCCGGTTCTTCAACAACATGGCGTACAACACCATTATTCAGTTTACTCCAGAGCTGCTGCCCACTGGACTGAGGGCTTCAGGGTCGTCGATCGTCCACGTCAGTGCTTTCGCTGGCGTCATGCTGTCACCCTTCGTGGTGTTCTCTGTGAGTTACCTTATCTTTTTAGGACCACAAAATGAAAAAAAACGGAACCCTCATACGATCACTTTGTTGTCTGTCTGTCAAGACCCTTTTTCTCGGGCCCCATGAGAGATATCAAGTTGAAACAAATACCTCTTACAGAAATCTGCGGCTCCATAAAAGCATTAAAAAATTAAATACACAAAATTGATCTTTTATGCTAACCCATGAATGTTTGGAATTATTAATAGCTGAGATTTTAATCCTAACCCAAGACATTTTAAATATCGCGATGTAGAAATGTTGAAAATACCAACTGATAAATCATATCAGTCCGTTTGATCCCACCGTTCAGTAAAAACCTCTTTATTAATCAATTGTTTCTATAACGTGCATAGACCGAATATTGTGCTTTTTACACGAAGTACTCTATCGTACTTAATTGCAAAAACGAACTTGTTGTAAGTACTTACAATGCCAACTTGTTTAAATTCACTTTATTATCACTAGACTAGAAAGTCTCACTTATTATACACAAACACGTTTAAGCCACAATTATGTTCCAACACGAATTTGAACTAAATCACCAAGTTTAGTAGTAAACTTTGATTAAAAGTTTCAACACTGTTCGTCTAAACTGGAATAAATCAAACCAATTACATTCCTAAATAAACAAATGAAAACTGGATTCAACAATGAAATTCAAATAAAACATTCCAATTCGGAATCAAAATTTCGTGAAAGTTTTAGAAGCGCGGCGTAAAATCGTGAAAACAGTATCCATTGCTGACTAAGTTTTTTTTCCTTAACCCTTACAGCACTGGAAAAACATAACAGTATAAAAACAGTAGAAATTAGACATCTATTACATAAGGTGACTTTCGTTTATATAATCAAATTTATACTGGAGACTCGGTAAGTGGTCAGGACCAAAATATTTCTTTGTGTATCTATTCTTGTCAAGAAGAACCTCGACTCAATTGTTTAGTAGTCTAAATTTTGCTATGCGTATTTCAGAGAAAGGATCATTGAACCTTGGTCCTGACCGCTACGAGTCTCCAGTATGAATTTGGTTACATAAACGAAAATCATAAATCTTTTTTTTTTTTCCTCAAACAAACCCGCCCTGTAGCAAACCTTTATAATTTGACTAGCTGTTGCCCACAACTTCGTATGCGTTGATTTCGAATATAATTTCTTTATTTAAATAACCTCTTTTATATGAAACATCAGCACCAACATAGTCTCCATTTAGTAGGATTGCCAAACATACTGTTGCAACATAGCAATGATAACTCCGTATCTTCAAGACATTAAACTTTACATAAGGTAATTAACTTTAAATAAGGTAATTAACCCTTAAAATTACCACCTAGCCCAAGGTGACAATTTTCTGAAAAATCCAAAATATCTCATTATTTATTTCCAACTTCAAAGTTATAAAGCTATAAAACTAACAATCCCAATTTCCCTCTTCGGGGATGATTTTCCAAAAACTCCGATACACAATTACAAATAATCACGCGGAGCTGTGGACATTGCTGGTGGTTTCCCCAACAGTAACATCATACCTACTGTTGGGGAAACCACCAACAATATCCACAGCTACGCAGGTGTTGAGGAAACCATCGAAACACTTCACACTGCACTGCGGGGGGCACCACCGTCGATGGCGATGCTACAGTCTCCCGTCGGTCGGTGTTAACGCCGGTGGACTTATACTACAGGCAGCGTCAAGGTTCCAAAAATTAAACCCTGGATTACTTTGGGCGAAGAACTCCGAGAGGCAAAGTGGGGATACTTGATTTACAACCAAAAATATAAATTTTCATCTCATATAAATTTAACTAATATTCCTTTATCACTTTCATCTCCTATTTTACCCCCTTGGGGGACAATTTCATAAAACGCTAAAACACATCATTCTGAGTTTTTAACCAATACAAAAGTTACAATTTACTATACAAACTTTCATCCCCTATATTTTATGTACTTCGTCCGCGTGAGTTTCGGAAACAAATTCGAGTTAGATTTTTCCATACAACTTTAACACGCCCCGCCCCACCAGACAAAATAATCTTTGTCACTAAAGTAAATTTAACACACTTTTAGGGGTTTATTTTTTTGGTACGCACTAGCACGTGGGGTCAAATTGTTACCGGATATTGCAACTTCGTTTGAAAGGAAGTGGTTGTTGGGAATCCACAAACGGGGGTCGCATAACTTATACAGTATAATTTTTACTCCTATTTTTCCCAAGAAAGCGTTGAAAATATTATTCAATCTCATTCATGGCCACAAAGCAGTTTTGAGACATTATTTCCTACAACCTAACAGAGCCTTTTGTGTACCATTTATATAGCTACGGCGTAGCTTCAAATTGATCTCGTAGCGGATATTCAGAGCCCGGGTAATCTTGTTTCACGCCAAATAGAACAACTTGCTTGTAGTTTTATGTAAATGAGTGCGGCATTATGCAGCCAACTTAGGTACTTATGAGTTAATCTTTTGTAACGAGAACAGAGTTCTAGAAGAAAGTTGTCTGGTTAAAGTTAATCATGTCCTCTTGGAACAAATTTTTTGTGTAAATTCGAAAGTATTCATGCAATATTCGTTCGATAACTTCGTCTTATCCAGACAGTTGTGTACACTATCTCTGGACGTGATTTTAGCATCAGCATGTATCAGCATAAAATCACCAAGAACGGTATAGCGCGCACGCGGCACTGAATCAAGTCCCAAAGGGGTGCGCCGCCCCGTAGTATGTTTCGCGGGTCTCGTGATCATGTGAGACAGGCCGAGAGAGTGGCTGACGGCAGTAGCGTAGACTCGGTCATTCATCCATTACCAACTCTTGTAGATTTTTCAGAAGAAAAACTGATAAATGCCTAGCTTGCTTTTACTCTTCTGCTTTCTGGCCGAGCGCACTACATCCTAGTTCTTATCCACGCATTATATCCAGCGGAGTAATTGCCAAGTGCCTATTCTGAGTAAAAAGGGTATGCCACAAGAACATTTTTGTTTATGGCCAGCGAAAATAATAAATGGAATTACGTTTTACGAGGACACACGTTCATTAGCATAATTTACTACTTTACAGCACAGCTCGTTTCTACTGCTACTACAACTGCCTACGACCATGAAAAGCCGCCCGAAGGTCCAGCTTAATACAGATGTTATGTTATAAAAAAATTAATAATCCACGGAATATCTGAAATTAGATGGTTTAATTAGTAACTATTTTTAATTTTTATCAAGAAGATTAACCTAATGAATACCGGCAAATAATAATCAGGTTTCATATTACTGACCACCGGGCGCATGTGTCCTAATGATAGGTATTCACTCATAAATAATTTGAATACAGAAGAGAAAAAATACTAATACAATACTAATTTAATACAATACAATACAAATTGTATTATTTTTTTTCTTGTGTATTGGAAATAGTACAAAATTTTCAAATTTTCAAATATTTTTTGTACAAATTGAAGATTTAATATCGATATATAATATAGAGCTGATTATAAAAATATACACTTTTACTATATTTACTGGCACCGATTTCAAGAAATCTTTTAATAACCACAAAAAATGCATGTCCCCCCCTTATTTCCGAAGCTGGTGGACCGAAAAATATGAAAAAAAATGACAATTATAAGCTATAACTGGCCAATTACAATAAAAATGTAGCGATTTAAAAAAATGATAAAAAATGAGAAATATAAAAAAAAACCTGGGTATTAAAGAGATTATTGTAAAAATATTATACTTTTACTATATTTACTCAATTTTGAAAAATCTTTAATAAACCACAAAAAAATGCATGTGTCCACCTCTTATTCTCGAAACCAATGAACCGAAAAATATAAAAAACGTGGTAATTTGGGATTACATAATCTCTAGGTAGGCGAGTCTGGCTCGCACTTGACCGGTTTTTTTTAATTATTTAACAAAAGTAACAAAACTATATTTTTTTATTTCAAACATAAACAGTTTCCTTTGCTATGGGGTTCATTTTCAACCTGTATATGTGTAACTTTCTTCCAATAGGAAGTAATGACGGCCATTATTATAATTGATAACCGTTCGGCTTTCCTTAGTAGGATTGACACAAATAAGCCTGATTTCAGTACAGTAAAACAATAGAAGATAGGATAGGTATAAATATATCTTGTCTTGTCTACATAATATTTCACTGCTTGATCGAAAATACGAGAAAATTGAATACGGAACAAAGAATAATGACCATTTTTGGCTTGTATGGAGATAAGTATATTCAATACTGTTACAGACTACATACATGCCAAGTGAAAGCTTTTTATGAATGTATTTTATGTTGTTATTGTAACGATGTATCGTTGTGTTATTGCTATGGCAATAAGGCTCTAAAGGACTGGGGACGTTTCAATATAATTTTGGTTAGCCTTGGGCTAAGGATCGGCTGATTCGTTTTTAGGGTTCTGTACCTCAAGAGGAAAAGTAGCATTTATCTTATCTTGTCCTTCATTTACTTACCATATCCTACAATTTCTCATGAAAATGCTGCAAACTCCAAATGAACTCCGAAATGGTGAAAAAAATACGACTAGCTTATTGGGAAAATGTCAACATTTAGACGAAATAATAACTATTATGTCACTATTTCTGTGAAAGATAAGTCACTATTCTACTATTTTTGATCCTCTGAAGCGCTGGCAACCCTGTAGAACAGTAAACACTTGTACACCCTCTTTTTGCCGACACTTGTCCCAGGGACAGGAGGGAATATTCTAAGTCATTGAGGTCACGAAAACTCGGTCAGATTTTGGTACAGCAATTTTTGTTTTTCTCCGACATTTAGGTATTTAATACCAAGATACTTAAGTTTTATCTGTAGAGATGGTAACTAAGCGTAAAATTGTCAGCCTCATCATAACGAACGTTTATGTCTGTAATAATATTTGCCATTACGATTGTGTACATCCCACTTTGTTCTCGTCGGAACTCTATAAATGAGCTAATTTCCCAGGAGCTTTTTTTCATTTACGAAGTTTGTTTGTTGTTTTTTTTCTGTTCTGAATACATGTCTTTAATTGCCGTATTAACGTTATATGGCCGCATTTTATTTAAAATAAGAATCATTAAAATAAGAAGTTTCTCTCAACTCAAAGTAATTTATTTTCTATGTCATGTCCAGTCAAGGGCTTTTTGTGTTTACAAAATAAAGGTTTATCTTGTTCTTGACCTGGCTGGCATGCCCTTCATTTGAAATATCTACACAAGACTGCAGCCTGTCTAATCATCGGTTACGAAACTCTCACAGGAATGTGGTTTTGAAAACATCGAAGGAAAAACGTATTATTGTAAGTTTTTTATTTTATCGCATTAGTGATAAAAAGAAAAGTGTTCCACACGGGTGTAAGTGATCAATTACATACTCGAACTATAAGCAAGCACCCTCGCTCGCCTCGCTCGCCTCGCTCGCCCGTGCGCCTAAATATCTCGGAGCTCACTGCCGGACATATGTTTTCCAACCACTTTTAAGGAGTTCAAGGAAATATGAAGATGGACACTACTCATTCGTAAAATAACACTCCTTTGGTACTCGGGGCTGTCCTGAAAAGAAAGACCGCCTTTTTGGGCACTTGCAAAGTGGTTCCCTCTACAAATTCTCAAGGTTGATCCTCGAGGGTAAGATTCCCGGAAAAAGAGCACCGTACGTCAACGTCACAAATGGATAGATAACATCAAAGAGTGGACTGAACTAAAAAGCTTCAGAGACTTGAAGGAAAAAACAACGGATCGCAAGCAATTTAGCCTACTGACCGCCAAACTTCATTATGAAGATGGCACCCAATGATGATGATGATCTTATAGGAAAAAAACTCTCATGTTTGAATACGGTATAAAATATAATAAAATAAATATAATGATCTCAAGCTAAAATTTGCATAAACAATTATTAACAACCCGGATGAACGCAAAAAAACCCGACTTCAGGACCAGATAACTTTTTGAACCACCTAAAAAGTTTAGGTATGTATGGGTTTATTTTATTTTTTAAAGATCGTTAATATTGACGAATTCTATGTTATTCTATCCACTATCTTCACACAAGTATTTTGCTGTCAAGGCTGTGCGTCTTTTGAACAACCGAGATTCGTATACAAAGTGACATTTATTTATACAACTAAATTCATACTGGAGGCCAGTGGAGGCTTGGTAAGTGATCATTATCACGAATCAATAGCATTTTTTGCGTAATCTAAAAGGAAAAATTTTTACTTTTCGTTGTACTGACTCGGGGCTGAGCTTGTGTTTCTAGGGAAAAGGAAAAAATTATTTTCAATTTTCCGAAAAAGGTAATCGTAACTCGATATTGTCTACTTACCGAATCTTCAGTAAGAAGACCGACCAATAATTAAATGTCACCTTATATGTATGGAGAAGTTCCTAAGGTTTACTGGGTTAAAAGCATAACCTTAATTATATATGGGTAACGAACGATAGATTACTGTTAGAGGTTTCCTGGGTAAAAAAAAAAATGTTTTCAAGAGGAATATGATACCTAATATTTCATTTGAATTAGTGTTGTAAGGTGCCAAAGAACTTTTCAGTTGTTAATGATTTAAATAGTCTAGGATTTGATGTGAAAAGGTTGACTGAGTCAGAGTAATTGCTATTATAGAGGTTAATTGTTCGCCAGATGAAAGCGTTGCGTCTGTAATTGGTAAGTGAAAATGGGAACTACGAATGGATCGGTTAGGAGGGACTATTAATATATATATATATTATGTCCCTAGGGAACTGCCCATCCCCAGTGAACAAACTATAGTCGATGTCCAAGTGAAGAGTCTATTACACCAGAGAAAGAATTTTCAAAATAGGTTCAGTAGTTATTAATTAATATGTCCCTAGGGAACTGCCTATACCTAGGGAATGGGATTAGAGTCATTATCCTTGTCCAAGAGAAGATCTAACCATTACAACAGTGAAATAATTTTTAACATCGGTTCAGTAGTTATTAATGAATATGTCCCTAGGGAACTGCCGTAAAGCCTATGTTCAATTGAAGAGTCCAAACAATACAACAGTGAAATAATTTTCAAAATCGGTTTGGTAGAGATAACCCTCGCGAATTGAAATGGTAGCCTTTGTCCGTATGAAAAGTTTTACCATTACAAAAATAGAAGAATTTTCAATATCGGTTCCGTAGTTCTAGAGATTACTTGCGTGAAGTGAATGTAATTAATGGCTATGTATCTGCCCATTCCCAGGCAAACTATAGCACTTCATATTGGTGAAAGAATTTTCACAATTGTATCAGTAGTTCCGGGGATTACCCCCTACAACCAAACTCACAAACAACACCTCTTTATAATATTATTGTATGTATGTACCTGTGCATAGTGTATGTATGTATAGATGTACTACAAATATATTTATTTGTAAATGTTAGGTTTATTTTAAAATGATTTGTGTACCGCTTCTGGTGTTATTACGCAAATAAACGGTATATCTTATTTTTAGACTTGATCATCTCTAGTCTGAGCGGAATAAAGAGGTTTTTGTTTTCTAAGCATAGTCAACGAAGTTGTTTACACTATCTGTACTCGTGATATAGTATAACTAGTACTAATATGTACTAGGTCCAAAAGTCAAAATAGACTGGTTTTCGTAAAGCATCAAATATTTTTGGTCATTTTCGAGGGATAAGTAAAGTTACACTGTACACTAATTCTGAACATGGCATACTCAAATCAGGT
This sequence comes from Ypsolopha scabrella, assembly GCA_910592155.1. NCBI lineage: Eukaryota > Metazoa > Arthropoda > Insecta > Lepidoptera > Ypsolophidae > Ypsolopha > Ypsolopha scabrella. The sequence continues at coordinate 8,839,396 of OU342985.1, read as the reverse complement.
AACAAGCCAGTTTTTAAAGGTGGCGGGATACGGGAGATCCAAATACATAAAAAAACATATACGAGTAATGTCTAGCCTGCCCGCGGCTTCATCCGCTTTTCTTACTAATATTATAAATGCGAAAGTTTGTCTTATTTTTACAAAAAAATAAATCAAAGCCGAAAAATCTGATAAGGTCTATATAAGGTCCTCTAAAAATATCTGCCACGGCTGCAATGGGAGATAGTATTGTGTATGTAGATTACAATAGTGCAGAAATTTTTATCCCGAAATAGTTACATAAATTTTAGAAAATAAAGTAAATAAATAAATATTTGCTTTATTTTGCATAACGTGGTTCACAAACTACGCGCGATGTGTCGTTTAATCAATGAAAATAATTTCTATCTCTTTCAAACTGTTTTGTGTTACTACGCACATTTTTTTGTATGAATAAATGTATGACGTCAGATCAATAAAATATCGTTACTATTGTAATCTAGGTTCGCACGCGGAGTCCAAGAAAAAAAATAATTAAATGTGTGAATAAAAAATTTTGTTTTGGCCATATCTCCGCGACAGTTTGTCTTGGACCCCCCAGACTTTGACCCCGGGGTTCCGAAAAAAGTTTTTTTCATTAAAAAAATAATTTATCCGAGGCGCGAAAAAAATTTTGTTTTGGCTATATCTCCACGACGGTTGGTCTTGGAACCCCAAACTCTCCCATTACAGTCGTGGCAGATATTTTTAGAGCACCTTATATAATCGTCTATATGAAGATTTCAGGAAGAATACGCACGGAATTCGGACACTGTATTGTACATATATAAATAAGGTTGATATCTTCGTCAGAAGTTTTGAGGGTACACTATTATTTTGTCATCCATCCATCCATCCATCCATCAGCCTGTTTCGTCCACTGCTGGACATAGGCCTTTCCAGGATTTTGCCACTCTGGCGGTCCTCCTGTAAGAAATGCCCGTACTCACACACGCTGGGCAGGCGGGTTGGTGAGCGCGGTGCCGAAACCCTTGCACCAGTGACGCCGCTGCCCGTCACCAGTCTGTTTTATAGAGGGCTCGGCAATTGGGGATGGATAAACCGCCATCCATCGGTCCCAGGCAATGGTGGGCCGCCTGGTTTTGCCTAAGAGCTGTTCTCTTACTCTCCCCCGAATAACTTCGGGAGAATGTGCGAGTAAGATGGTGGTACCTCCACAGTCGAGCCCGGCATCAGCTCTACCACCTTTTGTAAATAACCAAATAATTTTTATCTCAGGAAACAACGTGCGCCTTACTTCTATGGCTATAGAGTATAAGTGTACTGTACACAGCTGCCATAAACGCACACTTCTGTAATGAGTACGCACGCATCGCACATAAGTAAGGCGCAAGTTGCTCCCTGAGATGAAAGTACTACAATCAAATAATAGAACGCAGTCAGGGAATTATATCAAAAGAAATATTTCTATCCCATTCAACTCCTATGACAAGATTTGAGTTTAGACACAATTTTCTCGAAATGTAAAAACTTGACATTCAACGTTTAAGCCTTGTACTCTTCTATGTATATGTCGCCGGCATTTGGTTAAATCAGTTATTTGGCTGTAATTAGTTTTTCGGAAGTCCTACAGCGCAGAAGAACGGCGGTAGCTTAGGTTAGAACGTTAGTGAAAAGTGAAAGTGAAAAAACATTCATTTGGCACAAAAAAGAAATACACAGAAAAATAAATCAAGATTAAACTAAGTGGCAAAAAGGGCCAAACTCAACAAATGCTGCTTGTTGCAAGCAAGCAACTCACAGCGTTGATTTTCATTAGGTGTGGCCGCCATATGGCGCGTGGTTATTTTTTTGATGGCCATCCAGAAACATGATTTAAACCAAACCACTATCCATTTAGTTAAGTAACTGTAGCAGCTGCGGTTTGTTCCAATTTTATCATTCACTTTCAGATATCTGTTTTGCTTACTTGTTATATGTTATAAAATTTTTTGAAGGCTCAGAAATCATTCTCCACAAGGCAACAAAAACGCACTTTTTGGTGCTATTTATTTTATTTAGTTTTCTTTTTTATATTTGTGCGTTGAATTTAAAATTGTCTCTTTTGAAATTTATTTTAGACCATGTAATTTTATTATTATTTAATATTATGTCTGAAAAAATATATAAGGTCCTACAATAATAAGTGAAAATAATTCTAGGGTAGATCATGTTTCGTTAACTGATCACAACTCAGAAGAAAAACATTTTTTTGGACATTCGAAATTATTTTTTTCATTGGATAGTGCGTCTATACTATAATTATTATAGTAATTAACAATATGGCTTTATGATTTTGATAGCTTGACAAACTCATTACAATAAAGAACGAATAGAATTTTTTAATGTCCCATGGAGCATTCTGATTTACTAAACCTATTTTACTTAAATATTTTAATAAAACAACCATAAAATGAAGAGCTACTAAGATGAGATGATTGAACTTTTAGTTGATTTGGCTAGGATGCCAAATGCAAAAAGCTGTGGAGAGAATGTCCTATAATAGAACGCGGCTATGAAGTTAATCCTGACACATTGCGCAACTATGAAGTTTCTGAATAATGACAATGTCAACCACATAGGAAAAAATTACATAATTACTTATTGCGTGTGACAGAATAGTGAGTGGCAATAATATCACAGACAATATATCGATACACGTTAAAAAGTTCGTATAGCTAAAAATATTGTTATGTTTTATGATGATGTGCATTATTGTAAATAAAACGTAAAATTAGATATATTAGTAATATTCTCCTTCAGTTAATTATAAATATTAATGAATAAATGAGTTTGTTTCTTTATTACTAACCTCTGGGAATTGAACTCTTTTTACCTAGAGAAAACTTTTTGAATTTGAATGTAAAGTACAATATTTCCTGTCAATTAATTCAATGACACGTCAATAGGTATGATAAAACAATTTTAAGTATTGCCTTGATCGCTTTTCCAAAGGTTGATACTTTTGATTGTGCTAAACTTGTGCATGTTTTTGGCTATTAATACCTAGTGCCATCCCCCATCTCACCCATTGACCAAGGGGCAGATTGAAGCAAGGGCTTGAACTTGGAATTTGAAATGCTTACTACTTGGAATTGTTAAAATGCCAAAACGATCGAAGAAATTCGTTCTTAACAGTCAGTCTCGTGAGCTTATCATTCGTGTTCGTGACTTTTTTGAACGAGAAGCTCAAAACGGCGGACCGATATTGCCCGTGACATCGGTGTTGGATCGAGTTGCAGATGCTCTCGATATCAGCAAAAAAACTATTATAAAAATCACGAAAGAAAAATTGGGTGAGACTGGCATCGAAGATAATGTTCTATATTCTCCCAACAAGAGAAAAAGAGCGAAGCTTACCGATGTAGATAATTTTGACGTTGACGCCATCCGCAGGCATATTTACAATTATTATTTACGTAAAGAGTACCCAACGTTGTCGAATTTAGTGCAGACATTAAAGGAAACTGGATTATTTTCCGGATCAAAAAAGTCATTGTCAAAGGTTTTGAAAAACATTGGATTCCGATATAAACAATGCAACAAACGAAAGGTGCTAATGGAAAGATCGGATATTGCCATGAAAAGGACTGATTTTTTACGCGAGGCGAAAGCTATAGATGATTGGGATAATGTAGTTTTTTTGGACGAAACGTGGCTAAATGCGAATCACACAGTTGGTCGCTCGTGGACGGACGATACGGCGGCATCGGCATCCAAAGTCCCCTCCGGAAAAGGAGCCAGACTAATTATTTGTCATGCTGGCAACGCCTGTGGTTTTATAGACAACTGTTTATTGGCCTTTGCGTCTAAAACCACAGGTGATTACCATGAAGAAATGGATGGTGAGAAGTTTACCCAATGGTTCACTAATATGCTGACTAGCCTTTCTGAGCCATCAGTTATTATTATGGATAATGCACCTTATCACTCCATGTTAGTTGATAAGCCACCTTCAAACTCTGAGAAAAAAGCCCATCTGGTTGCATGGCTTCAAAAAAAAGGTGTAGACGCAAGTATGTCTATGTTGAAAGGAGATTTGATTAGATTGATGAATATTCACAGATCGAGAGTAAAACGATACGTCATTGATGAACTAGCACTGCAACATGGGCACCGAGTACTTCGTTTACCGCCGTATCATTGCGAGTATAACGCCATCGAATTGATATGGGCACAGATCAAAGGACATGCGGCACGCCATAATACTGAACCTCCATTTTCCACAGCGAAAATGATGAAATTGTTAGAAGAAGCGTGCAATCACGTAACCAAAAATAATTGGAAAATGGTAGTGAATAAAACTAAAGCCAAAATATGGGACGATTGCAACAGAGACATTAAAGTGGATAATATTTTAGATAATGACTTTGAGTTAGTTATTAATACAAACGATTCCAGTAGTGATAATGGTGATGGTGCTTCGGAAAGTGATACATAATAAAGTAAAGAATATAAATATTATCTCTACCATAGAAGTATTAAGTAATTAAACTACTTCTATGATCTCTACCTAGATGTTTTTTTTTTCACTTTCTTCATATACTTACATCTGATAACTGCATTCGACTTTACTCACACTTGACGAATTTTATCGATACAGTGATCGAACGTATAACAACCCTAGAGGCATGTGTCAGGATTGACTTCATAGCCGCGTTCTACTATAGTAATAGGCCACCAACAATTTTTATTTCGTACTAGCTTTTGCCCGCGGCTCCGCCCGCGTGTTATTCCGTTTAACCACATGCCTTTTTTCCGAGATAAAAAGTAGCCAATGTGTTAATTTAGGGTATAAGCTATATCCATTCTAAATTTCATCCAAATCCGTTCAGCCGTTTCAGCGTGAAAGAGTAACAAACATACACACACCCACACCCACACACACACACACACACACACACACACACACACACACACACAAACGAACACCCTCTCACACAAACACACGCACACACACAAACTTTCGCATTTATAATATTAGTGTGATATATAGTACGGAACCCTTCGTGCGCGAGTCCGACTCGCACTTGACCGGATTTTTCATCTATCTAGGATTTTATTTTGGTTTACTATTAATAGGCCTTGTCTTATTTCACTACAAACGATTAAGGACCGCGCTAATAAGACACCTGATGTATGAAATAACAAAGCCTTGTATTATTTTACCACAAACGAATAATACCGCGCTAATTAGACACCTGATTTTTCAATGACATTGATCTATCCTGCAGGAACAATGCATTTTTCCGGGATAAAAAGTAGCCTATGTGTTAAGTTAGGGTATAGGCTATATCCATTCTAAATTTCATCCACATCCGTTCAGCCGTTTCAGCGTGAAAGAGTAACAAACATACACACACACACACACACACAAACTTTCGCATTTATAATAATAATAGGAATAGGATAGGATGAAATAATAGAGTGTGTTTATTCTTTTTATCATTCTAGTGACGACCCTGTCCGGGAAGATTCGTCTGTCAGGACAAAGCGATAAATCACTCATTTTGAAAGGCCTGAATAAAAATGGCTTTCCTACCCCAACCCTTTGTTGCAAAGTCCAACCCGCACTTCAGCAAATTATTTATATCTGTGGGCTATTGTTATGCTGTAAATAATACTATAGGACCTAGCTATGAGACGGGGATTTTTTTTTCCAGTAATTCTTAGTTTTCTTATTACTTTAATAAGTGTAGAATTGGCTATAATTGAGCTTTTTATTTTGTTAGATATAATGACACATATTCTCGTGTAGCAAATATTAGATTCCCTCTCTAGTCGCTGGCCACTCGAATGAGGGGTGCGGGTTGCGGGGTGCAATTAGGTGTGTGGGGAGGCCGGTGAGCGTCTCAAGGGACTGAAGACTTTAGGATATGGTTTTAGTTTCAACTCGACACCTTTACGTGTTTCCGAGATGAGGGGTTTTTACCACGTCTTGACAGAGAGACGGACGGACGGACGAACGGCCGGACAGACAGACGGACAACAAAGTGATCCTATAAGGGCTCCTTTTTTCCTTTTGAGGAACGGAACCCTAAAAATGGTTTTTCATGTCTAGTATTTTGAGTATTACAGAGGATAACGATCTGGTTACATCATGTCCCGTAAGTCTACCTACTAGAGCTTTGAATGTTCCAAGCTCTGACCTAACAATACAACTCAAGGACGCCATGAAGAAAGAATGGATGCATCACTGGCAAGAAATAGTGACCCTCAAAGGAAAATGGTATTACGAAATCAACAAGGAAATATCTCAACCTTGGTTTGTCAAAGGATCTGAATTTATATTCCGAAAATTATATACCATAATCTTCCGGCTCAGATTTGGTCATGGACGCTTCAATGCTCATTTAAAAAGACTGAATATAATTTCTTCGGATGAGTGTGATCAATGCAGCACAGCTTCTTCACAATCTCTTCACCACATTTTTTACGAATGTCCGACTTTTGCCGTCCAAAGGATACTTTTAGCTGATCAACTGTTAAATATTTTCGAAGAAGACCTGAACGTCCCGCGCTCACTTCAGGAATTATTTAAAAACCCAGCAACCTTTATTCCTATTTATAAATATGTGGAGTCCAAAATTGGCGAAATTTAATTATGACATGGCTTAATACCCTTACCGGATAAGGCATACACGATCTAATGACTTGGCAAAACTGCCTATACCCGGATTTTAAGTAAATAATCAGTTTGAAAAGACATCGAAGACTTGGCCTAGTTGCCTTACACTGAGGTAGAAACGGGGGTAGTATGAGGCTTTCTCCCGTAATTCCCAGAATGAGGAAGGAGGAAGTACTCCGGAATTGCTTAGGATCATCGAGGATAGGGATACGGGATGCGAGTGTTTTCTTTTCCAGCATCCTCACCTCTCTCTGGGTCAAGATTCCCTAGGCACCGCCCCATAAGGGTTACCACTGTGATCCTGCTTGTGGTACAGAGAGAAAACCCCCCGCCGCCGTATGCATTGCACCAAGCGTACAACCCTTTTTTCTTCCCCATCCGCTTATGGTCTTAGGTCTCTGGCCATAAGTATCCTTGTTATGTATATGTGTAGTATATCTCACGACCGTATTAGGATTAGGCTAGGCGAGTTTCAGGATTTAGGTACTCAGAGAATTAACTCATCTCGCTTCTGTACCAAATAGGTTAGGAACAATCTCATTGCACTTCGAGATTGCTACATCTGCAACGACCTTAATGTACTCACTAGACAAGGCGTTCCGCACTGAAACATTGCGCTTTAAAGTTTGGATAAGTGACTGAACCTCGTTTAGTCGCTTGCAAGCGAGCGAGAGAAGTGGACGCTATTTAGATAACGCCGCCAAAGCTGAAGGTACGAACCTTCAGCTTTGGCGGCGTTATCTAAATACGAATTATTTTGTGAAATAATACCGGTGAAAATTAGCACAAGAACTAAAATAGTCATTTTATATTTATTTTGGGTAAGTTACTGATTTGTTTCGTATTTATTTTCCAATAAAACAATATTTTATCGTAATTAAAACGCTAGTAGCCATTTCGTATATCCATCTCGCTTACTCATTACCAGAATCATATTAGAGCGAGTAGAATTGTCAGTTTCTCACAGATTAAAAGAAATATGTATTACAGATGTGACAAACTTACGGTGGGAATAAATATTGAAAATGCAGATAGAACTGCCTCTTTTTATGGTTCTGTACCGACGGAGTGCCAAACTGGATCCTGTTACTGAGCCTCTGCTGTCTGTCTGTCTGTCTATCTGTCACAAGGGTTTACCTAGAGTTTTTGCGCCGCGATAAGAAGCCAGTTGAAAATTTCAAATAATCGTACTACTGTGGCTTCTATCACGGCGAATAATAAAATTTAGACAGGAGACAGTACTGGAACTAGGAATAGTAAGGCAGTCGTATTTGGGCTCTATTTGATAAAATTGTTAAACAATTATTTCTACATAACGTTGGCATACGCCATTATTTTATTATTATTATTATTATTTCAGATGTCAGAATGAAATCACCTGTTTAAAAAATACCAAATTGCATTCTTCGATACTGCAAAAACTACTCTAGGAATACAAGAATCTGATGGCGTAACGTTTCATAAGAGAAAACACAATCCTATAAAATTTGATTCTGAACTTAATAACGAAAATGTCAAGCGGGTAACTGAGGTGAGAGATCTTGGGGTACAACTTGATAGCCAATTGCTATTTAGACCTCATTCTGAAAAAATGGTATCTAAAGCTTATAAAATGCTCGGTTTTGTTCTTAGGCAAAGTACCGAATTCAGACACGCCAGCACCATAATTATGCTTTTTAATTCATTTGTAAGATCCATTTTACAGTATGGGTCAGTAATTTGGAACCCGCAGGCTGCTTGTTATATCAGTATGATTGAGAAAATACAAAATAAATTTAATAAAGTTCTTCAATTTAAAATTAAAAACTCCAAATTATTATCAGATTCTAAAGTTATACTTTCCTTGGAAGAGCGACGCAATAGAAAGGATCAGTTATTTTTCTACAAAATTTTACACAATTTGGTGGATTCAGATTATCTTTCGAGTCAAATAGGGTTCAGGTGTCCTCGTGCACTCTAACTCAAGTTCTGGACGACGGAGAGGAACATCCTATCGCTTATGCTAGCCGTTCCTTGAACCAGGCTGAACGTAATTACACGGCTACGGAACGAGAGCTTTTGGCAGTTGTCTTTTCCGTTGAACATTTTCGGCCTTATTTGGAAGGAGGGCCTAAATTCACCGTGATTACGGATCACTCGAGTTTGAAGTGGTTTCGAGAGTTATCTAATCCCACGGGGAGACTGGCTCGTTGGGGATGTCGCCTGTCTCCTTACAATTTTTCGATTGTTCACCGTAGAGGGAAAGACAATGTGGTACCTGATGCATTATCCCGGGCTGTCCCAATTTTAGAGGTTCGTCCCAATCCTAGTGATCTGTGGTATACAAAGCTGTTTCGCAAGTGTCGGCAGTTCCCCAAGTCTTGTCCCAAATTATTGTAAAGGATGTGCTTTGCATTGCAAGAGATAACTGATAATAATCTCGGGATTTCACCACATTATGAAAATATCAACGAACACCGATAAAGGCTAATTATAATTAATATACAATTAATTAAGATATTAATATATAATACGTATAGATATTATTATTGTATGTTAATTATATTGAAAATTATATTATGTATTTATTATTATTCATATTATATATTATATTTAATATATTTTATTAATATCGTAATTATTTTAATATTTAATTAGTTTAATTTAGATGTAAATTGTTATTTAAGTTTTACCCCTTAAGTGATGCTTAAATCTTACTTAGCCGGTTTATTACCCTTACCCTTTAAGTAGTCTTAAAGAGGATATCAACCCGTGGGTGTTTCCTCTATTGAAGACAATGTGCTCCTGATTCCTCTAGGCACTAAACTTGAGTCCAGTAATAGTGATATCTATTCTATATATCTCTAAGATGGTATATTAGTAAATCTGCACGACCCTTTGATTTTGTGTACGAAATGTGAATGTATTGCAAAATATATTCCTTTTTAGTGCAAAAAATAATGTTTTTCGGTACTTTACAAGTTGGGTTTTTTACTTCTAATCTTTCAAATTCCGTCTTAATCAGGTCAACGTAAATAGTAACGTTTAAGTATTAGAAAGTATTTTTTATATATTTTCTTTTAAGTATTAATTATATAATTATTTATGTAACAGTACACGTATGTATGTATGTACGGTTCGATTCCCGGTACACGCAGGTGATTTTTTAAAATTCTTTGAATGCGGTTTTATTTAACTTTAAAAATAAAATAAAGTTACTTTAAGTAAAATTTCTTTAATATTTAAGTTACTTTCCTTCCAGGGGTCATTCGTTTGGTTCACCCTGTATACACCTGTACGCTGCGTTTTAAACTGATGTTTTCCACTTAGTTAAGGTAGGATTTCATTTCACAAATGGGTTTAATAAGTCTTCAATAAAGCGCCAATCTCCCGCCATTCGTCGCAGAGATCTGTCAAAGCAATCGTTTCTCTCCGAAGCGATCACCGAAAACAATGATAACATTGTAATGTGGTCATCATTTTGTTCTTTATAGATATTTTATTCGCGTGTAACATGTCTCTCGATCACAATAAAAAGGTTATTGGCGGTTGTATCCGTTTTTTTTAAGGCGCGTTATGATTATTATGACTTGTTTAGCACGATTATAGCCGTAAGGATCGCAATCTAATTTGCATGTATGAGCTAAGACCATAAATAATAAATACACTCTAAATTATACTGGTTTTTCTGGATTTCTAATTGGATGATTCTCATAACCTTACAATTACAACTCAATTACTTTTACACACGATTAATATTAGAGTTTGTTATTCCATATGTACAAACATACTCGTTGCGTTACATTTTTTTAGGACATAAAGAAACAGAGTAGGACTTTTAAAAGAGGTTGCTACCGGACCTAACAAAACAAAAATCTTTAAAACATAATTTTAGGGCATAGTAACTAACTGATATTGTTTGAGTTGCTGTGATAAGAAAAGAGAACTAAGAAAAACAAGGATTAGGAGAGAGCTTTTAGTTAAACTCAATTTAGTAACCGTCAAATTTATAGGTTTGTTGCAATTGTTCACCGCCTTACTTTCAATTAGGTTTAACTTGAAACATCCATTTATATCAATTACTTCCAACATTTAATTTGGGTTACCAAGATTATTGAATACAAAATACGAAGGAAACAGTGATGATGTTTTGAGTTTCAGTGATGATTTAGGCAGAAACTTTAGTAGAGTAGCTCAGAAAAAGCTTTTGGATTTCAGAGATAAGAAATTACCTCCAAGTCTGATAATGTTTGCACAGGTAATTTTTTTATCTACTTCAGTACAGTAATTTATTTGTGGTTCTGCAAACAGCTCTACAAAGATACATGACAGGTTGTTTTAATATTCTTAAAAGCATACTTCTGCATAGCTAGCACAGTTAATATTGTATTGACTGTCATCTTTTTCTAAACCTCTATCGTAAGCCATGATTGTTTCCATACACAACCAAAAATATAAAAGAAAACGAGATATATTTCAGAACCCACTGAGCCTGGCATCAGTTGAGATAATAATGACATAAAAGCAACAAAATATGATGACAGCATGATAATAAATATTAAAAAAGCGGCCAAGTGCGTGTCGGGCGACGCGCAATGTAGGGTTCCGTAGTTGGCCCAATCCAATTAAAAGTTGGCAACCCTAGATGACCAGTCAGTGCGGAGCGTGCGGGCTTAAATTAAATTATGAAATTAAGTTTTGAACGCTGGTTTTAATTTAGTTTAAGATAATGTAAACCATGTAGCCCTTATACTTTTCATTGTTTTTATTTATATATTTTTAAATTTAAAAAATCGTTTCTTTAAACCAACAAGTAAAGTGATTGCAGTGAAAATGCGTTCTTAACAGAGTAACTGTGACATTGAATGTGAAAACTAACGCCGTTGCGGCCTGAAGGAAAATGTAGTATTTAGTATAGAAAAATCGGACAAGCGTGAGTCAGACTCGCCCACCGAGGGTTCCGTTAAAGACTATATTACTTACTAGAGGCGCCACACGTTTTTAAATTGTGGATTCGTACGTAGGGAGTCGGAGATTCATTTTTGATAGTGGGGTAAGAAGTTTATTTCCAATGAGCTTGGACAAAAGAGAAATACACCCTGTGCGAGTTATATCGTTATTTCTCGTAATACTAACTAACTAACTACTAACTCGCCAACTAACTGTTTACGTATTTGATAATGCTATAATAAAGCCGATTTTGAAGGCTTTAGTTTTAGTTTGACAGACATAAAATTAAACTTAAGTATGGTTAAAACGAAGAGCCATTTTGAAGTCACCATTTTATAAACGTCAAACTAAAATTTTAGTTTGACAGCCATAATTTACTCAACTTAGTGATTTTAACGTGTTTAGGTAATTTCAAGGCACATTTTAGAGCTGTCATTTGATTAAATTTAAAAAATTTAGTTGGATTTTATAAGGTTGCTTTTGAGGTCCTTCATAAAAACTTATTAAAATTTCTGACGAAATTTCTCTTATTATTCTACAGTTGGGTAATAGAAACAGATGTGTTCTGTGTTCAAAAACATCAGTCGAGACGTTAACACTTCAAGCAAATAGATTTTTATGTAGTAATTTATCCAAAATTTGCATGAAATCTGATGACACATTTAAGTTTTTATTTCTAGTTGAATAATTGAAAATGCGTAGGTAGGCATCTCCACATAAAGCTGGCGAGAAGTCTAAGAGACTAGTCCAACTCTTCGGAGCTCAGATTTGAAGCAAAATTTTCATCGCTGACATGCTACCTGAAAAACAGTCTTCGTTGCTTGTTAAAGCACCAAACTCTGGAAGTCTCAATACTCTAGCAGCAATTATTTTGGTCTACTGTCCTCTGCACCACATTCATTAATCACAAGACAGATGAATTTCATTTGCCAGGAAACAACCATTTAGCCGAGGTAGAACAACTAGATAATGAACAGATCGACTTTTCAGCTGAATGTCGAGCAACATGTTGGCGAGTCAAATTGAGACGATGAGAGCCAAAGTGGCTTATCTTTTCCAGACAATATTCTGGAAAAGATAGGTTGTTCTGGCTCTCATTGCCATAATTTACTAATAGAATAGAGAAATAAAAAAAAATTACTCAACTGATTTAATTAATATCACTTAAACACAAAATAATAAAACAATAGATCAATCTAGATTGTTGCTCAGACCTAGGTATCTGACTCATGGTTTCTATAGTCTTCTGCCATGTTTGGGCACACCAGCCTTGTATCAACTAGGAGTCAGTTGTCATTCATGATCTCTACTGATAAATAACAGCAGCAGTTCACCAGTGGCTGCAGATCTAAGGGAGCACTGACGTTTGGTGGTGTCTGAGACTCGTCCAACTCATCCAAGCTCAGATTTAAAGCTAAATTTTCATGGCTGACATGCTACCCATAAATTTTGGTTTACCAGGAAACAACCATTCAGCCGAGGTGAGCCGAGCTGAATGTTGAATAGATTGACTCTTGTGTTGATCATAGAAACTTTAACAAGGTGAATTTACTAATAAAATTTAGGCAAATAAAAAAAATAGATTTAATTATTATCACTTTAATACAAAATCATAAAACAATAGATCAGTCTAGGTTGTGGCTCCAATCTATCTATCTGACTCATGATTTCTATAGTCTTCTGCCGTGTTCGGGCACACCAGCCTTGTATCAACTAGGACTCAGTTGTCACTCATCATCTCTACTCATAAGAAACAGCAGCAGTTCACCAGTGGCTGCAGATCCATGCGTTGGACTGGAAATAAATGGATTAAGTTTAATTTATAAAATAATTATTTTTGAGCCAACTACACAGAGTGCATTTTGCGTTTGAAACAAACAGGATGCATATTCTCCTTAACTTCTGCAGTCTGTGTGTAATCCAACCCATTGCTTAGAATACCACTAATACAGAACACTGCTCTAGACGTTCTGCCCATTAGGAACCAAATCAGATTTCTGCAATCAGTTTTTGAAGTAGATAAATAGAAAAATATATATTATATAATAGGTTTGCACGAATCGATAGGATGAATTAGAGTGATGAAAGAAATTAATGCTGCACAAGTTGAAGGTAAAGCTTGATCGGGTCACTCGAGAAGGATGTATGCCAACCAAATAGGCAACATACTGAAGAACGGCAAAGTAAAAAGACCCAGAATAGAAGAGCTTGTATTACTAGATGAATGTAGGTAGCAAAAAAGGTGTGTCAGAATCAAAAATATGTAGTCTATGCCTACTCCTCTGGGAGACAGGCGTTAGTATATGTATATAGATATTAAATTCAATTTCACAGCGACTAGCACAATTTCAAGACCTGAGTGATTGGGACAGGGTTCATAATTCAAATGGCATAAAGAAGGAGTTATGCACAGAGCACATTTTAACTTTCTTATTAGTTGGAAGAAATTTTTGTCAGAAGGAGGTATTCAAACATAGCCGTCAAAATACTTTAAAAATCTTGCTGCCGCCAGGTATGCTAGGCTTGTAAGTATAAAGTGACGTCTGTTAGGTTTAGGCTTTGAAAGATAAACAAACAAGTAGGTAAGTTAAAAACTGGCTGCCACGCACAGATCAGTAAGGCTTGCTGGTATGTACTGCCACCCCAATGCTTTTAAAGACTAGGTCCACATCTCCCAGTTTCAGGATTTGCCCCCTTTCCTAGAAAAGCAGATAGGTAGAAGAGGTTAGCATCCCGTCCATTGGAGGTTTGCACAACGCATAGCATTTTACAGAGACTTGTATTCAAACTTTCCTTATGAAGAAAAAGCTAGGCTTAATGTAGTTTGATTTCATCGGAATCAAAACATACCATGCAACAAAATTATATGGGCATTTAGACACTCCTAAATGAGCTTCGTCTATTTCTTGGTAGACCTTTTTCTGCTTCTGTTATTGAAAACTAAAACAATTAACATGGTACGTAAAGTTTCTGTACAAAGAAAGAATCGATTTTCCAAAAAACAACATTTCGTCTGTCAAAATTGTTAGTGCTGCCAGCATGAAAACCTTAAAAATAACCTACAACTATGAATTGACAGAAAAATTTATTTATGGTCCTACAATTCAAAGTGAAAAAAAATCAACAGTTAAATATAGTATCCTCAAGGAACCGCATTCCACCGAAAAAAAAACTTTGCTTGCTTTTTTTTGCCTTCCCATAGTAGTCAGCTGACACCTTTATACTGGAAAGTGAATATAAAATTTGATAAAAAAAAAATCTTGACTGTGATCAGTTAACGATACATGATCTACCCTAGAATTATTTTCAGTTATTATTGTAGGTATCATAGATGGTAGAGCTGATGCCGGGCTCGACTGTGGAGGTAATTTTATTAGTAGGATCTTACTCGCAAATCCTCCCGAAGTTATTCGGGGGAGAGTAAGGCTAAGGCTTAGATTCAGAGTGCTTTTTGAGACCGAACTCAATCTCACAAACGTCAAAAAGCGACGTGATCCCATACTAGAGTGACGTTTGTAAGATTGAGTTCCTCTTGAGTTCGGACTCCAAATGCACTCTGACCCCCGATTTCACAATTGAGAATTTCTAGTTAGGTAGTGCTTAACTTTGAAATGCAGCACTGTGATTGGCCAATTCGTCACTTAAGTATCCACTTAGCGAGACTTTCTTAATTCAGAAACTGGTCCTGAATCTCAGCCTAAGATTCAGAGTGCATTTTGAGTCCGAACTCAATCTTACAAACGTCAAAAAGCGACGTGATCTCATACTAGAGTGCAGGGCTGTAGCTAGAGCCGAATTTGAGGTAGGGCAGCATTGGTTACAGGTAGGGCGGAAGTAAAAAAATTACCATAATTGATCCCACGAAGCACAGGCTCCTAAATCAATCACTATGTATATCACTGACCTCTGAAAGAGCATGAGCATAGATCTAATAACTATTAAATCCTCAATGATGAAGAATAAGCAAACAAGATGGTCAAACTTCCAGATTTGGATGTAGAGATCCATCCACGTCTGAGTGAGAGTGAGGTAATAATTAATTGTTGGGTGAGTTGATACGAGTAAATAGATACTACCAAAAATACCATTTAGATTTTATTTTTTCTACAAATTTAATACAATTATTAACATACATTTAAAAAAGTTGAATTTTACGATTCGCCATGTTATTAAAAATGCGAAGAACTTCGTTCAAATCAACTGATTTTGTTCTTTTTTTTTCAAAGGCCAGGAATACCATTCCAGCCATTCTCTCGTGACCCATTGACAGCCTTTGAGGCCTATTGATTGCAGTTAAAGTTGAAAACGTAGATTCGCACACTGCAGTGCTACATCCTATGGTCGCCACAGAAGCAAAAAGTTCATATGTATCTTTGAACGCCTCTCGTTGCCTGTACAAAATTTGCAATGTATTTTCCATTTTGTCCTCGTTACGACTCAAGTAAGCTTTAACCACACAAGCCTCTTCTCTTGATGGAATTTTCAGACCTGAAAAATTTGTTAAAATTGTAAATTGAACACGACAATTATTTTAGTTATGAAAATGTTTCAAACTTACCCAAATTTTTCAGTGGAACCATTTTATCTACATCCAACTCATCGAGACTCGCAATCGAATTGATTAGATCATTGTTGTCTGAAAACCTTCTTTGTAATTCAGCAATTAGTATGTCCAACGTTTCGAAATACTCAGACTTAAATGGCTCGTCGTTCTCTTCTATATTTTTTCTGGCAGAGAAACAGGAGGGGCCATACGTAAAATAGTCATCCATCCGATTTGGTTTTTTTATTTGCCTCTTCAAGGTCTGTGTCCTATTTTCAGATTCGCCGCAGTCGTCACTTGTTAAAGACTTAGCTTCTTCCAGAATTTGATTATACATTTGATTTGATCTTAATTTAATAATTTCATCTTCGACACACTTTATGATTGTTATGGCGTCTTTCAATCCTGCGGTTCGTGCTTGCAAAGCTGCATCTGCAGGTTGTAGTGTGGATAATATTTTTTTGGCCACAACCATGGCCATTCGGAATTCCAGATCAAGCATGACTTTTTTAATACCGATACTCTTGGCGACGTCATCACCGTTGAATCTGCCATTTTTAATTTCTTTCAAAGTCTGCAAAATCGATGAATAATTATCGTATACAACTTTTGTAACTGCCAAATGTCCAGACCAGCGTTGTTCGAGGAGTCGGCAAATCCTTTTTCCACCATACAAGGCAGCTATTTTGCCATGATGAAAGAATTCATGTAACATGATACATTGGTCAAAAAATAAACGAATGAAAGTCATTTCTGAGATAGTCCTGATGACTATTAAGTGCAAGCGATGGTTATAGCAGTGGACGTAAGGAATTTTTCGGCCCAATTTATTTTCTATTCTAGTCGCAACTCCTGAAACTTTCCCACTCATTACACTTGCGCCATCATAGCATTGGCTAAGCATACAAGAGGGGTCAATGTTATTTTCCGTAAGGGTATTTAACGTTAATTCCGTGAAAGTGGCTGCATCAAGGTTTTCAGTAGTCTTAACCACCAGCAACGACTCATTGACGACACCATCCTTGACGTAACGTAATGCTAATGCAATATTTTCGCGGTTATTTTTATCTCTTGTCCCGTCTTCCATTAGAGTAAACCATTTCACGTCAGATTTATTAATATCGTTGACAATGGAACTTCGTACTGCTTGAACCATTGCTTGAATTATTTGATTTTGAATTTCAGGTGAACGATATGTTGCGTTTTGTGGTATATGAGTGAGAACCTCGTTCAAATTTGGATCTTTCATACATGTGTATTCAAATAAATTCTGAAATAATCCTTGTTCTTTTTTTTCTTCCAACATATAATTTCCACGCAAAGCTAATTCGTTGACAATTAGAAATTGTATTACTTCAATGATAGACTTCACGTAATACCTATATTTTTCTAATACATTTTGATTTATTAACGTTTCAACACTGCTAGATGTAGATATTCTTTGTAATTTCTCCTGCCACATAGACATAGCCTGAATATGAGAAACTGATTTTTCATGTTTTGGAAAACCTGTTTTAGAATCAGTGGCATTTTTCCAGTTTCTAAATCCTGTGGAAGTGTACGAAGTCTGTTTGCTTCCATGAGGTAAAAATTGCTGGCATGGATAGCAAAAAGCAGCATCTTTGTTGACAGAATACTGCAACCATTTATAACGCTTGAACCAATCGGAAACAAAGGCCCTGTTATGTTGTTTTGGATATGTGTCTAAAACAACCTGTTTTATTGGTTCTCCGATTTGTGCAATATCAGATGGAATACCATAGCTAACATTACCAACATTTGTTGACCAACCTGTTGCCATGGAACTAGGAGTAGCGATTGTATCTTGTGCTTCCACCTGTTTTGAGCAGTGAGGTTCTTCGTGGTCAATTTGCTCTTCAACTCTTCGTTTTTTTCCAAAGAAAGCCCGTATATCCATCGCGAAATCAATAAATATTCAATTTATAGCAATTAAAATAACAACTGTATCGATTTTTGACTAAAACACTCTTTACCGTACACTTTACTAAAGCAAACTACAAACAATCACAATCAATCTCTAGTTTATGTTTATTTTAGTTTAAAAGGGGATTCCCCGTATGCGCAAATGATCATATCGACCAGCGCGAGTATGGCACGCGTAAGCAATTTTTATTCCCGATTTATTCCAATTTAAATACTGGCAATTTTTGTCATCAGAGGTACTAAATGAACATATTTTACAAACACTCAGTTCATTAACTCACTTTTGTGAGGTTCCAACACTAACAGGAGGATAGCGTATACAATTTTCAACGCGTGAGAAAGAGACGGCAATAGAATCCGTGTCGCGACCCCGAGTTAATGAACGCGCCCTGTGGCTTTGTGGTTTTTACACTCACACATTTATAAAATATCTGTGTCTGAACATAGGCCTTTTGTGTGGGTGAAATCTACGTATAAATCAGCTGATTTTCTATGGAAATATACACAGGAAAGTTATTGCAGCACAAAACTAACCTCTAAAAATAGAAGATTGTTGTTTTGCAATGAAAAAGTATTAGTTTTAAATCGTTTATTTCACAAAAATATGAATTTATTTCACAAAAATATGTATTTTTTAAGGTAGGGCATTGTGATTTTAAGGTAGGGCATTGCCCCACAATGCCCCCCCCTAGCTACGGCCGTGCTAGAGTGACGTTTGTAACATTGAGTTTGGACTCAAAGTGCACTCTGAATCTCAGCCTAGAAGAATAGGCCTCCAGCAAAACCAGGCGGCCCACCATTGCCTGGGGACTGATGGATGGTGGTGGTATTTCCACCCCCAATTGTCGGACCTCCTCATACACTGGTGACGGGCAGCAGAAGTGGTGGAAGGGTTTCGGCATTGCGCTTACCAACCCGCCTGCCCAACGTGTGTGAGTATGGGCATTTCTTCCAGGAGGATTGCCAAGAGTGGCGAAATCCTGGAAAGGCATGTCCAGCAGTGGGCGAAACAGGCTGATGGTTAGATGGATTATTGTAGTACCTTATATTTAATTTTGATATTAATCAATTTTGGTAGGTACCTAATCTTTTTTGAGGAATTATATCACGAAGCTTTCCAAAAACATTTTTCCAGTGTGTGAAACCACGCAGAGAGACTAAGTCATTAAAATGCAATAATATACAACATACTCATAATTCTACCAAGAAGTAGAAATATAAAAGTTTTCCATACTGACCGAATGAAATTACCGGTAATATTGCATTCGAATCTGTGGTCTATTAATCCGATTTTGTCTGTGAATTCAATTTATGAGTGTCAAAAGGCACCTGCTAATTTTAGTTGGTGTGCCCTTCAGAATAGCAAAACATAGTGCTGTCACTTAAATTTACGTTTTTTAGTAAGTTTCTTAACTTAAAATTAAAACC
This sequence comes from Ypsolopha scabrella, assembly GCA_910592155.1. Lineage (NCBI taxonomy): Eukaryota > Metazoa > Arthropoda > Insecta > Lepidoptera > Ypsolophidae > Ypsolopha > Ypsolopha scabrella. The sequence continues at coordinate 8,819,906 of OU342985.1, read as the reverse complement.
TTCAAAATCGGCTTTATTGTTATTATAAATGTTGTATTTAAGCAACCATACAGTGCACATCATACTTTGTAATTTCGTGCAATAATTTACGAAAAGAAAATGCGCGGGAGCGTCACAGAGACAACGTGCGTACGTAACTGCGGAGATTTCGATTTAAGCTAGGTTCAAAAGTTATAATTAAACCTCAAACGTGTGCAACCTCTAAAATTTGTGTTAAACATACAGTCATCGCCCTCCAAATCTGCCGATTACATTAATCATTATTTCGCAAACATTGGAAAGCAGCTTGCACTGAAAATTAAACCGGATATACTAAGTACTTCAGGCTTGTTTTTATCAATGACCAACCTTTCACCCATAGGCATAACTGGGTAGGGGCCAGGTACCGTCTGCCCCGAGGTACAAATACTTTACGCCAATGCTTTCGACCGCGGCTCCGCCTGCGTTTATTCAATCTCTGTTCCGTTTTCGGCTTGGGCGTTATTTTATCAACATCCCTTATAGTCTATGTGTTAACCGGGGTCACTACGCTATCGTAATATAGAAAACCGTATCCAAATCCGTTGAGTGAACATACAGCAGACAAGATTTCTTACCCTTGTAGTTTTGGCCTCAACACAATACCTACTAAAACCATTTTTTTCCAAAATTTCGTATAAGTATTCAATGTACAGACACGACTCATTACTAAATAAATATTGTACAAACTTTTCAAAGCAGGCCTTTTACAAACGCATATGATTTTTGACGTAATATTGACTTTCATTCTTCACACTTCGTCAAAGAATATTTGCCGAATTTTGTGGTTCGACTGACACCCATCCACATCAAAAGAAGGCGTGAGATTTCACTCAGATTAGCGGGCAATTCCTAAGAAATCACAAAGATGTTATTCTTCTCTTTTATTTAATAATATTCGGAGATCAAAGGTGACCAACATAGCCTGTCGAATAAGTAAGTTGAAGTGGCAGTGGGCAGGCCATATTTGTCGCCGACATGATCACCGTTGGCGCAGAAAACCGCTAGAATGGAGACCACGTACAGCAAAGCGTAGTGTAGGCCGACCTCGTACCCGCTGGATCAACGACCTGAAGGATTTTGTGGGTGGCGGCTGGATGAGAAGGACGGACGACCGCCAAGAGTGGCGAAATTTGGGAAAGGCTTACTGGACTAACACAGGCTTAGTGGACTATGATAATGTATAATGTATGCAAAACTAGATTAAGGGGAGAGTTTGGGTTATTCTTCTGTTCGTAGTCCCGCTATAATAATCCTGAACTTAATACTAGAGAAAATTTATTTAAATTATGTTTTTTCTTATTCGTTACTAAGTTTCTTTTAAATGTATGCGCTAGTTTTGAATGTATCATGAAACGAAGAGTATGTAAATAATGGTATCCACTGTCTTAGTACTCGTATACTTCAAAACGAATCTTGTGTAATAAGTGTCAACTTATTAGGGTTCCGTAGTCCGACAAGGAACACTTATATTATTCTGTCCGCGGCTTAGCTCAGAGACTATTAATATTAGAAAGCTGTTGCTTCGTATATGTATGTATACATATAAATCACGCCGACAAATGGAAAAAAATGTTTGAAACAAATTTTTTTAAGGGTGTCTCCTATACACAAAAATTGGGGATGAATTATTTTTTCTCATCTATCCCATAGTGAGGGATATCGTTGGATAGGTCTTTCAAAATCATTTTGGGTATGTGAAAGCTATTTTTCGATTTAGGGATCCGTTGGCGAAAAAGTGCTAATTTTTGTTAGAGTCAAGTGTCCCCCCCCCCCCCCCCTACTGGCTAAACGGTTTTTTATGGATATGTGAAAAAACTCACAAAAGTAATATGTCTGTTTTATTAAAGCTCGGCAATTGGGGATGGATATACCGCCATCCATCGGTCCCAGGCAATAATGGTGGGCTGCCTGGTTTCAAATACTTGAACATTTTTTAAAACATTACTCAAAATGTCAAGTTAATTGACAACTCTAGCAACATATTTTGAAAATCATTTTCTCAAAACCTACGCAGAGTTAGAATGTAGTATTTTTGTGGGTTACACACCTAAGTTTGAGGAAAGTTTCCGTCTTAAACTGAGCTTCTACTTCAGCCTAGAAAAGTTAGAAAAAAATAAAGACTGAATTAGGTTTTCTTTGAATGATTTATTTTTTCTTTGTTCCCGCGCACATTTTTGATGAAACAAAAACTAAATAATAAGTGCCTCATATTATTCCACATACATGGTCCACTGCAAACGCTGTTTTTATGTGAATTTTTTTCTCGTTTTCATTTTTCAAAGGTCACAAAACTTCAATGATTTAAAAAAAATTACTTATTGAATTTGACATCTGGGTGTTCTACTCTTGCAATCATAATAAGAAACTCTGTTGACCTATGCAATAAAACCAGGATCTCACTTATTGGGTAAAAAAAACGACTATATACCTATAGTAATAAAAGCTCCGAAAACTAAATTAAAAATGAGGATGTTAAATTTATGAATGTTACTACTTTCAAACTAAGTCACCGAAAACTTCTGTGCTAATACGTGGGACGCACTATAAGTTTCCGGAATGAATATGAAAAAATACTATTAAAGGTACAAAATTAATTTATTGTTTTTCAAAATAATCTCCCTTGGCGTCTATGCACTTTTTCATTCGATCAAACCAGTTTTGAAAACTTTTGTGCCACTCCCCTGTGGTGACCTCTGAAACGTGTTTTTCATACTCCTCGACAGCCTCTTCTGGTGATGAAAATCGTTGACCGCGTAATTGGTTCTTAATTTTTGGGAACAGAAAAAAGTCACAAGGTGCCAGGTCGGGACTGTATGCAGGATGACTCATGAGTTCTACATTTTTCGTCTTCAAAAAGTCGTTTGTCTGTCTGGCCGTCTGCGAACTAGCATTGTCGTGGTGCAGGATGATACGGCGTTTACGGTTATTTTTACGGAGTTCGTCAATAACTTCCGGCAAACAAATGGTCGTGTACCAGTCACTATTCACGGTACGACGATTCTCTAAAGCAACAGTAGCCACGTGTCCAGTTTTATTAAAAAAGAAGCAATCATTCGCTTAGATGCACTTTTCACGCGCGCCACTTTGGTTGGTTTCGGATCATCTTGAAAGACCCATACGCTCGATTGCTGCTTTGTTTTGGGATCGTAGCAATAAATCCATGTTTCGTCACCTGTTACTATGTCCCACACCAAATTTGACGCACCTTCGTTGAATCTGGTAAGCATGGCACTGCACCAAGTGACGCGGTCCGTTTTTTGAGCCTCGGTCAAGTTGTGTGGGATCCACCGCGAGCACAGCTTTCTCACACCCAAATGTTTGTGTAGGATTGATTGTATTTGACTCCTGACTCATGAGTTCTACATTTTTCGTCTTCAAAAAGTCGTTTGTCTGTCTGGCCGTGTGCGAACTAGCATTGTCGTGGTGCAGGATGATACGGCGTTTACGGTTATTTTTACGGAGTTCGTCAATAACTTCCGGCAAACAAATGGTCGTGTACCAGTCACTATTCACGGTACGACGATTCTCTAAAACAACAGTAGCCACGTGTCCAGTTTTATTAAAAAAGAAGCAATCATCCGCTTAGATGCACTTTTCACGCGCGCCACTTTGGTTGGTTTCGGATCATCTTGAAAGACCCATACGCTCGATTGCTGCTTTGTTTTGGGATCGTAGCAATAAATCCATGTTTCGTCACCTGTTACTATGTCCCTCACCAAATTTGACGCACCTTCGTTGAATCTGGTAAGCATGGCACTGCACCAAGTGACGCGGTCCGTTTTTTGAGCCTCGGTCAAGTTGTGTGGGATCCACCGCGAGCACAGCTTTCTCACACCCAAATGTTTGTGTAGGATTGATTGTATTTGACTCATGCCTATTTCTAAGGATGCGCGAATTTCATGGTAGGTCACATGCCTGTCTGTTTCAATCATACGGCGCACAGCATCGATGTTTTTGTTGGTCACAGCGGTGGACGGCCGACCATCGCGAGATTCGTCACTGAGATTGATACGACCACGCTTGAATTCTGCAAACCAGCTATAAACAGTCGTCTTGCATGGTGCTTCATTGCCAAAAGCTGTTTCAAGCCGAGCGATGCTCTGTTGAGCTGTCAAATTACACTTAAAATCGTAGAAAATCATACTACGAAAATTTTCCCGAGTTAAATCCATGTTGATGCAGACACACAATTTTTTAAATGGCGCCACAAGGTAAAAACAAAAGACAGTCAGATGAAACAAACTGCATTCTACAGCCAAAGAGTTCTATTTTCAAATGTTGCAATAAATTTTTAAATATTGTTTATGTAAGTGGCCAGTTCCGGAAACTTTTAGTGTTACCTATGTATAAATAAATGTAAACAGGCACATAAATTTGTATAAAAAATAAAAGTATAGAAAGAATATGTAAATAATAAATATTGTGATAGCATAAGTGGTTCATTTCTCGACGACATTCCGACAGCTTGTGAGCCTTTTTTGCCGCCACGATACATATGACAGATCCCAAGCCCCATATCAAGTCAATGTGAACATACAAGAGCACATACAACAACAAAAGTAATATTACTACATTGAGCAAAACACAAATAGTATAATCGAGCGCAGAACTTCCTCGTTTCAAAAGCCGGTAGGATGATACTTTAAAATAAGGCACTAGAATATATAAGGTAGAGGGTAGTTTGACAACTAAAAACCGGTAATAGACCATAACACACCCTACAAACACATATTTAACAATGGTGATTATTGAACATAAATATAACCGGAACTTTAACCAGTTGAGAACAATACAACATAAAATATTTATTAAAAAAAGAGACCAGCCAAGTACGTAGTATAGTAATATAACGATTATAACAAGAGATAGACCGAAAAATTTTCTCCAAGTCACTGTCATTGCGTATCTGTAGTTTCGAGGTTGAAGTTGTTGATTCATCGATAAATAGCATAAACAAGCCATTCGATCACGAATCAAGCGCAATTGTGACGAGTATTACGTTTCATTCGAGTGCAATATTGGCACAAGTTTGATCCACTTTTTGTTGTTGTTACGATGTTACAATTGTATCACTATCACGGTGTAATCTTTGTTTGATTTGATTTTGGAACATGATTTTGTTTCGATATCTTTTGTTTCGTTGAATCTTTCTCATAAGAATTGACAATGCTTGCTACATTTTGGGAACAACACACTCGTGTCTTTTTTGGTGTCCTACCCAAAATTGCTCGGATATCATTTAAGTAATTAAGCGAAATTGATACAATTTCAGACTAATAAATTAGGATCAAAATTGTTGAAAAAAAATAAGCGTGGATAGGAAATTATAATTCCAAGAGCCCAAGCCGGTCCAAAACGTTAAAGATTAAAATTGTCTCAATAGAAAAAAAAACAAGAGTTACGGTATGGTATGGTGCAAACTACTAAGCCAATTATGTAAATAATATCACGTCTATATAAATAAGAGCCCCAAGAACGAGAAACTTTTCATATCTACACCTTGTATAAGTAGAATATCTCCCCACTGAAGATAGGCGTCCCCAGAGGGAACGAAATCATCTACCCTCCAGTTGCATTGCAACGTGCAAAGACATTCGTGACGGCAATGCTTTCTTGCTTTTGATCTTCTGACAGTTGCATTAATATGGGGAGCTCACAGTAAAATATATGTTTTCTGTCCATCCATCCATCCATCAGCCTGTTTCGTCCACTGCTGGACATAGGCCTTTTCAGGATTTCGCCACTCTTGGCGGTCCTCCTGGAAGAAATGCCCATACTCACACACGCTGGGCAGGTGGGTTGGTGAGCGCGGTGCCGAAACCCTTGCACCAGTGACGCCGCTGCCCGTCACCAGTCTAATTTATATAAGGCCCGGCAATTGGGGATGGATATACCGCCATCCATCGGTCCCAGGCAATGGTGGGCCGCCTGGTTTTTTTGCCTGAGAGCTGTCCTCTTACTCTCCCCCGAATAACTTCGGGAGGATTTGCGAGTAAGATGGTGGTACCTCCACAGTCGAGCCCGGCATTAGCTCTACCACCTAAAGTTACCCGTTAGCGGCTTCTTATTTTTAATTTTATTCGACCGCTAGGGATAGGTTGCGACTACGAGCGAAGCGAGGAGGAGCGGTTAGGTTGACATGTACACCCAATGACACAAGTCCGTACGGCCTATAACTCCAAAGTTAAGGGTCGGGGGGAGCGGGGAGTGGTATTTTTGAACTCAGGAGACACAGTTCTATCATGCAATGGTGCTAACTCCCAAGCCGTTATGCTCGACCTATTAGAGTGCAGTATCTGTTGCACAAGTTGCAGCGTGACGTCTATATCTGCACATCGGTCCGATGCACATTACATGTGCATGTAGCCTAGCAGACCGATGGTAACCTAAGCTCGCAGCCAGGTATATACAACAGTTGGGATACCTACTGGACGCGGTGTCGCGTCAGCTTATCTACGTCAATAATACCAGGAAATATTGTACAATAACTTTTATTTTAAAAAGTATAAAAAAACAAATAAGCGTATTGTTCCCCTAAACTTCCCAGTATGTGTTGGGGTCTGGGCCCTCACGCCATCCGATGCGGGTCCCCAGCACCCCGGACTTCTTGACGACGTGCGACTCTGGTGGTCCTTCGGCACTCCGGCGGGACCTGGTGGGATCGGTCATCTGTAAATAGAAAAATTAACATTAATTTCGTTGAAGCTTACAAGACGTACTGAGAGTCGGGGCATAGGACAAACTCTTTGCTTAGTAGTTGCAACGGTAATAAGAAACTTGAATGGGTCGTTGATAGGAGTTTGTAGAAATTCGATACTCACAGCTTTTTGATGGTTGGGCAGCTCCAGCTTTGATTCAGGCCTCGCCGTGACCAGCATGCACACCGCCATCAGCACCAGCAGACTGTTTGGCAGCATTTTGATTCAGTAGCTGCGAATGAAAAGAAATAAAATATTGAATTCAGTCATAAAACAGGCGCTTTATCCCTGGAAAGAAGGCACAGGAGAAGTATAAAAATGCACAAAATAAATAATTTAAATATTCAATACTTACATAGAGCACGGAGGGTCACGAGTCACGGGTCACAGTATTCCTGTGGGCGAACTTGTTCACTCAGTGGCTGTCGGTGGGTTTATGAATATCAAGGAAGATTTGGGCCTTATATAGTAGCCTGCTGATATCAGCGGCCGCAAAATGAACGATCCAATGACGCAATGTAAGGAAAATTGATTAGGCATTCAGGCATTAATCCTGAAATAAAATTAATAAATAATTGTGGTTAAATCGCGAGCGGTTTATACTTTTGCGTCACCCATCAGAGCGTGTTCTTTTAATACAGGTGTTCTTCACTTAATAAAAGGTCACAACCACCAATATATAACTATGTACCACTTTTGTTAAAGAAATAAATATATTTTTTTTTTTTTTTTTATTTTTTATCAGAAATAATGCCGATACCATTGTAATAATAGGCAACTATTTCTGTGGTTTGGCTGAAACCCTGACGTCAACGGAAATTTCACCATATTTTTATGCCATAACTAAATAAATGTTATCATACCGTTTGTTTTTAAACTAAAGTTGGGTTTGTACCTAATGTAGCTAATACAACGTGCATACGTTTTGACATGCTCTTTTTCAAACTCCGTACATGATTAACTTGCACGCCGACCAGGTGTAACTCCGTCTTGGCCGTACGTACCACCGAGCTACCGATAAGACCGCTCTGCACGTGACTATCCAAGGCTGCATGGAGCTCGCGGTCACACAATGGAATGAGGTGCAGCGACTGTGCTATCTTTGAAGAAAAAACCATGTATTTTACTCAGGCTTATCGACAGCGGCTTGGCGCCCATCAGCGAACACGTCGCAACATACAAAAGTCCTGCCGTGATTTTGTTTTCAAAGGTGCGCATATAGCAACGGGGCGCGGCGAGAATGTTTAATTAACTACACGATAGACGCAACCTTGGCTGAAATTCAGGTGAATTCCCAATGACATCATTCGGCCTTGCCACACATGGTCATGCCTAGCGACATACCTTTTAGTGATCGTTATCCTCATTACAACGGGTCGATAAGTCAAATAATTATTTGACCTATACCTATGGGTTTAATCGTTTGGCTAACAAGGAAAAATACTTCGGGAATCACGAAATGACGTAGCAACGAACCCGTGCTAGTTTTTATAAAACCGAAGATAAGGTATTTGGGATTATTTGGTTGCTACACAAAAGTAAAGTTTGACAACGCTTTTCGCTAACATAGCGAAACATCTCGCCGTCCGAGGGTCCGAGCAGAACGGTGACGGATAACACACAGCTTTCATAATGTAAATAATGTTTATGCAACATTACACCATCGATGTGTCTCAAGCGTTGCGGCGCATTGATACAGAGTGCATATATCAGACGTTCGTACTTGCGCTTGCTGCTCCGGCACCCTAACGTTATACTATCATTGCTGACATGCTGACTGCTACATGACGACGGTCGTAGTAAACGTAGTAAAGACATGTTCACGTCATACTATCTTACCTATGCAACATACGTGTACGTGTACGAACAGTATAACGTGTAGGTTACAGTTATATGTTTTGTAGCGATAATACGGTTATTTTAGCGAAATCATGTGTCGTAGTATTAGCAATAATTGGATATATTTACAACTGTGTACATGCGCTCAGATTGCAGTCTATCTTATACAATTTTACATGTAAGCTGTCTTTGTACTGTGATCATTGCCTAATTAAATCATTCAAAATATTTATTTATATTTCGTTCATCGTGATTACACTGACATTTTGTTTCAATCGTAATGGCGAAGTCTAAACATTTAAAAGTCGGTTTGTTTAATGCACAATCACTAGGTACTAAGCACGATGAGTTTTTGGCCGCAGTACATCGACACTCTCCCGACATCTTAGCGATAAACGAGACATGGCTACATGAAGGTCATAATGCTAAGGCTCCAACCGCCCCTGGCTATCGACTCCGTCACGTACCGCGCCCGCGGTCGGTGGCTGAGAGCGGGGGAGGAGTCGGCTACTACATTAGACATGGTATTACCGCTAGAACTCGAACTCATCCTCCTGCCTACCCGATTGATCAAATGTGGATTACTCTCAATATTAACGGCTGTAGTATTGCAATAGGTACAGCGTATAGACCGAATTGGATAAAAGTAAAAGAGTTTTTTGATGCTTTGACTGATTCAGTTGCCCATTTTTCCCAATATGATCATCTAATTTTGCTAGGTGACTTTAATATTAATCTCTTGGAATCTAACGACAGTAAAACAAAACAATTTTATGAGTTTTTAAAATATACTAATCTTAATAACTATGTGACAGAGCCCACTCATTTCACGGATACAAGTCAAACCCTTATTGATCTTGTCTGTACTGATGCTGGTGTTCAAAGCGTAACTGTCGACTACATACCCGATCTTAATAAGCACGCAATGGTCTATGTCAACTTTAAGATCAAGAAGGATAAACCTAAGCCAAAGATATTTACATTTAGGCCTCTTAAGAGTGTAAATCGTTATGATTTTGATCGTGATCTAGCTTTAATTGATTGGTGCAATTTTGATATAATTGAATCAATAGATTTAATGTGTGAAACTTTCAATGAGCTTTTGCTTGAACTTTTCGATCGTCATGCACCTGAGAAAAGAAAATCCGTAGGGAGCCAAGAACAGGTGCCATGGTTGACAAGTAACATACGTTTTATGATGAGGTTACGAAATGAGGCCCATAATGCTTACCGCAAGGATAAATCGGATCTAAAAAGGGAACAATACAAGAATTTGAAGCATTTAGTAAATACATCTTTGTTTAGTGAGAAGAGAGCTTATTTTGAACATCATATTAACAGCAACATCAATAGTCCCAAGACCCTATGGAAGAATCTTAAAAATACTGTTGCCATTAATTTTAAAGATAAAAATGATCTTCCAGGCAATTTTAATGACCCTGATGTTATTAACACACATTTTCTTAATGTTCCAGGAGAAAATTTAGTTACTATTTCTGATTTAACGTATTTTGAACTTCACAGATTCGGTCCCTCTTCTTTTAAATTAGCCACAGTAAATGAAACAGTGGTTGCAAGAATTATACTTAACATTAGGTCTAATGCCAAAGGTACAGATCGTATTAATATGGACATGATACTCATGACCCTGCCCACAACCCTTGGTGCAATAACTAGTATAATAAACAAATCTATTGCTACGAACACCTTTCCCAAGTTATGGAAGACTGCACTTGTAAAGCCTATTCCCAAAACGAACAATCCAAGTAATGTAAAGGACCTGCGTGCAATTAGTATCCTACCGTATTTATCAAAAATACTAGAAAAGGCCGTTTACATTCAAATGGTAGATTACTTGGAACGTAATGGTATACTGCCAGAGTTACAATCGGGTTTCCGAAAAGGCCGTAGCACAAACACGGCACTTTTGGACGTTATTGATAACATTCTTGCAGCTCGTGATGTTGGTCAGGGGACTATCCTTGCATTACTGGACTTTTCCAGAGCATTTGACTGCATCAATGTAAATCTTATGCTCTCAAAGCTCACATTTTATGGTTTTGACATTGAGACTGTCCAATGGTTTAACAGTTATCTTGGTGACCGTCAACAGCAAGTGGTGTTGTCAAGAGAGGATGGTAGCAGTTTAAGGTCTCAAATGAGTACTGTAGATCGTGGTGTACCACAAGGTTCTATACTTGGGCCTCTGCTTTTTATTTTGTATAGTAGAGATATAATAGAAAACATTCAAAATTGCAAGTACCACTTATACGCAGACGACCTACAGTTGTACATCTCCTGTAATCCCACAGAAGCTAATCTTGCTGCGATGAAGCTTAATGACGATCTTAACCGTATCTCTTTATGGTGTTCAAGGAATTCTTTAGTTCTTAATCCATCCAAGTCCAAGTATATGGTTCTAGGATCTAAACACCAGATCGCGAGAATAACTTCTGCTAATCCTCCGGTTTGTACTATGAACCAACCGATGGAGTGTGTACGTGAGGCTAGGAATCTGGGGATTTTAATTGATGGTGAGCTACGCTTTGAAAGTCATGTGGCAGAGTTAACACGTAACTGCTTTTATCGACTAAAAGTCTTATACCGCATTCGTGACTTTCTTAGTGAAGAACTACGCATTAAGCTCTGTGAGTCTCTTGTTCTCTCTAAACTAAATTATTGTATAGCTGTTTACGGCCCTTGCCTCTACGCGAAGACCATGCGACTCATTCAGCGCGTGCAAAATGCGTGTGCTCGCTATTGCTTCCGTATCCCCTGGCGATCACACGTCACACCTTATATCAATGCCGCGAATATTTTAAGGGTAGAGGGTCGTCGTGAGCTGCATCTCGCTGCTTTACTGTTTGGTGTAGTAAAAACTGGTTCTCCCAAATATTTACATGACAAATTTACGTGGTCATCTACTGTTAGCAGATACAGCACCAGGATGAATCGTATATTGTTTCCAAAGCACAAAACCACTGCATTTAGGGGTAGTTTTAGGTACATGGCGTCAAAATGTTGGAATAACATTCCACCACCGCTACGTGACCTTAAGTGTAAGTATACTTTTAAAATTAAACTAAAAAAGTATCTCCTTGACTTACAAATGTCTTCGCCTGCCTAAAACTAGACGCTTCATCGCCATTTTAATAATTTTTGACCAACGAGTTTCTGACATTTATTTAGAGCTTACCTATTAATTGAATTTATTTATTTACAAATATTAGCACCTACATTATGTACTCGTATATGTATATCATATTTATTCTGCCATTCGTAATTATTATTTTCAAAATGTGCAAGAATACTCGCGCTGTTTTGTTTGTTCGTGCGTTACCTACGCGGGCTCGGACTGAAAATCAGCGTTGTCGGTCTTACTCTGTAAGACTACAGCATATGCTGAGTTCTAGCCTTTTTGTCTGCTTCGACACATGATTTCTTTTAGCTTTAGTCACATTGTTTTATTCTTTTATGTTATTTCCTTGTGTTTGACCTTATAATTTGTTTTTATAATTTATTGTGTTGTGGTAGATAAATAAATGGATATTCTATTCTATTCTATTCTATAACTATATACATACACACACATATACACATACAAACGTGGTATGATCTCTACATTCGTCACGAACGTTTCAAGATTAAGGAATGTCTGTAGCAAAGGTCTACGAGCAGGTGAGCTTACGAACGACGTTACGTTACATATAATCTTAAAAGACTTCGTGTCGGAGTCGTCGCACCATCGAGCTACCGATAAAACCGCGGTGCAGGTGACTCTCCAACGCTGCATGGAGCTCCCGGTCACACAATGGAATCAGGTGCGGCGACTGTGCTATCTTTGAAGAAAAAATCATGTATTTTACTCAGGCTTATCGACAGCGGCTTGGAGCCCATCAGCGAATACATCGCAACATACGAAAGTGCAGTCGAACGTTACACAGCGGGTGCTCGCCTGCGAGGCGCCCGTAAACTCGCCTACGGGCGCCGCAGTGTCGCAGTCATAATTTCTAATTATATCATTACACGCCCACATTCCGCTGAAATTTACTGGGGTTTCCTATTAAGACACTTAGCGTAGCGACACTTCGGGCGCGCCGCACATAATTTTTGTTTATGTGATTCCACGCCCAAGGTACTTGCCGCAACCTTGGCTGAAATTCACTGGAATTCCCCGTTACGACATTGCATGTATTTGCCACATATATTCAGGCGACTTTTATCGATCGTTTCATTTGACGACGGGTCGTTTATAACGAGGAAAAGCACTTTGTGAATCGATAAATGAGGTACTAACACACCCGTGGAGTTATTATGAAAAACCCAAGATAAAGTATTTGGGTTAATTTCGTTGCTACGGCCACAAAACAAAACTAAAGTATGAAAACGCTTTTCGCTAACATATTTGCTGCTGCTTTCGCCGTCTGAGAGTCCGGCGGGCAAGACGGTGACGGATGACACACAGCTTTATAATGTAAATAAATAAAATGTTCATAAAATGTTCGTACACTAACTAGACACACACACACACACACACACACACACACACACACACATATACACATACAAAAAAAAACGTGACATGATCTCTACATTCGTCACGAACGTTTCTAGATTAAGAAAGCCTAGCTAGCCTAGGATCGACGTTACGTTACTAGAAGTCTAAGTTTTGCGCCGTGGGCTTCATGGGCTATGCAACTGTGATTTTCTTACTTTTGTGCAACACCTGCAAGTCTTTTGCAGAGATTTATGTCTAGAACTTATCCAGGAGCAAGCCCGGAGGCTCGCAACCACCGTTTGTAGTGAAAAAATTCAAGTGCATTTTGAGTGAAATGCATCCTAGTGCATCGGGTTAAGATTGCAATGGCAAGATTCTTAGTCACACCTGAAACTGCATTCAGGCATTATAGACCGGACGGATCTGTGTTCCTGGCTGTAAGTACATATTAGGGAGCCGAGCGAAGCGAAGCGGAACAAGGCGACCTCCGTAGTTTAAACAGAATTCATGATATGCAGAAAATATCATTTTCCGAACACTTTTCGATGACTTACGGTTCGGAAACTTTGAGAAGCAAATAAATAATGAGACATGATGCATTAGATACTTTGTACTGGTGCCAGAGTAGAAAGATTTGTGCCGCTTTTAGTGGAAAATATTACCTATTTATTTTCATGTCATAGTTTTCTACGCAAGTTAAATTCAGGAGTGAAACAATAACTAAGAAATAAGTTTTAAAACTTGTTATTTTAGTACGTACCTAACCAAACTACTTGTATTTTGCTACCAACTTTCATTTATTCACGTGCCTTATCCGAAAATAACTCTATCCCTTATCAATATAAAACAAAGTTGCAATCCGAATTTGTCTGTGTAGTCGCTTCACAGATTTGTTCAGCTTCTTGCGCTTTTTACCTGGTGTTGACAATTTTTCTCCACGTGTATCGTTGCTAGAACCTTGACTAGTACTCGTACTCGGTGTAGCATGTTGCAGTGACGCATGCCGCAATTCTTTGGCCTCCTTTTTTATTCTCATCAAAGTACATTTTGATATTCCTGTTGCAGCACAGGTTCGTTTAACAACTTGATCTACAGGTATTACGAATTGCTTGTTAGCTGTCTCTGATTCAAAGAAAGCGAGAACTTTCAGGAATAAATTTCTTGCTTCACTGTGAATAGGTTTTCCCATATTTGAAAAAACTTTCACTGTCCCACTTCAAAGCAACGAAAAAGTAACAAAAATGTCCAAACTAAACCAAAATGTCCAAACTTAACAAAAATGTCCAACGTTGCAACAAAAACAATATTTTAACGTAACAGCAATAACAAAATAACAATATAAGTCCAAACGTAGCAATGGAATGTTTAAAAATATACCACGAAAACAAGTCGACGCGTATCGTACTGACGCGCCGTGGCGAGCGCGGGGAGGTGAAAGGTTCTCCGGGGCGGGTGGTTCGCATTCCAGCGAGGTCTCGAGATAATGTGACCGGGTTGTAATTCTGTTTACAGTAGATTTTGGTTTCCCTGTACGCCTTTCGATTGCTCGTGCTGAAGTAGTTGGATCATTTTGAATCTCTTGCAAAACTTCTTCGTCGTAATCCATACGTGGTCTTCCTGTTCTATCATTGTGGTGAGGCATATAAGTCCCGCATAATGAGAAAGAAGTATTTAACTTCTATTTAACACAACCACAAAGTCCAGGAGTAGGCCAGGTCAGTTCGTTTTTTCTCCAAATAATTACTTTTACTCGCAAACAAATTCAAATCAAATCACTCGGCAACACAAAAGTACAGAGAACAAAGCAAAATCCGTAAGTTTAAAATGAAAGAACCGAGACAAAAGCGCAGCGTAAGCACAACAAACGAAGTAGCGTAGCGTACTGACAAACAAAAACAGTGATTGATTACTATATCTTATGTAAAATTTTGTCACTGTATATCTCTTTCTTACTTACAGTGTTACTATCTCCCTCTAACTCTTGTAAAATGGCATCACTATCTATCTCTCTCTGCTTTATGCAATAATAAACCGATCGCTCATTTCAAAGAAATTGCCGAGGCAGGCAGTTTGAACACCTGGAAACGAGGCCAAGATTAAATAAACGCTTTTTTAACTCGAGGACCACTCAACGCATTGAATGCAGTTTTATTTATTATTATTGAAGTTACCCTGGTAGAAACATAGATCATAAGGGTTGTTCATAAAATAACGTGCAAACCGAAAACGGGGCAAAGATTCACCGAACGCGGGTGAAGCTGCGGGCAAAGGCTAGTCTTACATAAAGTAAAGTTTATTGTATTCAGTAATAATATAAAGTAATTAATTGTTTTAGGCGTGTGGCAACGTCATCTTAAAAAAATATTGTCGCTCCATGTCTTCTCGTGGATGTCGTAAACGGTGACCAAGGGATTATAAAAAGGTATTCCAACAATCTGTGTCTCTGAGTGTTATCCCGATTTTGTCTCTTTTCAAATTAATTTTAAACCAATATAAAGCGATGGTTAAATTTTGTAAAAAATATAATATCATATTTCAATCCTTGATCTTAATATTTCGGCTGTTCGATACACGATTACTTACATTTTCCTCGATCCAATCAAATCGCAACGATAGGTCTAAACTATGATCTAAAATGCGAAACGAAATGTACAAAGAATTGTTAGGTGCTGTTTCTGCTCCGGTGACACCCTATAGAACTCCCAAAAGTAAAAAATTTGGTGACAGACCAAAACACAACGACTTATAGAAAACATAAATAAACACTGAACTTTCAAAATTGCCTTAGTATGTACTCATCCCCAATTGCCGGGCCTTATATAAAACAGACTGGTGACGGGCAGCGGCGTCACTCGTGCAAGGTACGCAAGAAACAGACATCGCGATATCCTGTTTACAGACGAGAAATTTTTTAATATCGAAGGGAAGTACAGCAAACAAAATGACAGGGTGTACGCTACCAGCTCTGCGGCCGCTGGAAATGCCATTCCTAGAGTGCAGCACGGCCATCATCCATCATCAGTCATGATTTGGTTGGGAGTGTCCTACTATGGCCCTACTGAAGTGCATTTTTGTGAAAAAGGTGTCAAAACCAGTGCAAAAGTGTACCAAGACACGGTTTCAGATCGCATAGTAAAAGATCTGCCCCAGACACTCTTTGGAGGACGGCCATTTGTGTTTCAACAGGACTCCGCACCTGCTCATAAGGCCAAAACAACTCAGGAGTAGTTCGAGCGCCAGATTGTTCTTGAGATCTCCGAGATGTTTCCATAAAGGAGAATCATTGGTATTTATACTATCCTCAGCATCTCCATCTGATACGTTCTTATGAACCTTACCCTTATGAATTTTTAGACCTCTCTGTCCCTTACATAGCTTTGTGCAAACCGGACACTCAACTAACTCCTCCGATGACAACTGGCTACCGGCTGCGGTCGACGGACAGATGGGTGTCTGAGACATGGGCTGACAAATTCGCTGGCTTTATAATATATCTAAAAACAGAATTTGTAAATGAGTTTTCAAATGTAAACTTGTAGATACAAAAAGGTACATGGAGCACAAATAATAAAAACTTACCTAAAAATGAACTTATGACTTACAAAGCTAAGCCTCCGCTATCTGTCCGTCTGTTCAGGGGTCTACAGCTCCAGCCGTAAAAGGTAAAAAACTCAAATAACAAAAATAAAAAATGGCGTTTTAACGGTTTTTTTTTCAGCTCTATTTCAAAGATGGTAATACTTACAAGTTTCAAATTTACAAACATTATTAAACATACATACTCTAAAATAAAACAACAAATAATTTAGGAACCGTACTCAGGGAGTGCTGAATTGTTTGTCAGGCGGTACCATTTCAGCGCCTTGTTTTTGTCACTTAATGTTGCTATAGCGCATATAATTATATTGTTGGTATGTATGTTCTAAGGGTTCCGTACCCGTATCGTGTGGTGGTACGGAACATTTTGTGCGCGAGTTCTACTCGCACTTGGCCAAATTAGAATAACTGATCCCAAGAACTCAGTCGTAGGGCTAAAGATACGTAATTTCAGAAAATAAATTGTCATTCTGTCGATGTTTTCGTAAGTCGAACTGAAATCATTGGGAGATGAAGTGATTTTGGAAATAAAACTGTTCGTTAACATATTTTAGGATATTAAAATATTACGAGTAGATAAAGACTATCTGATGGCATTTGTTTGGTAAAATAAAAGCTCACACTTACATTATCAAGTAAAGAGAGAAAATATATCCAAGAATACGTGTACCTATGGTAAATTTTTACTATTATTATTTTCATATTTTAACTGTTTGAGTTTTAAGAAAGCAAAGAAGGTAGTGACTAGAATAGAAAAAGGAATGCTTCGGTAGTTTGGGTATATAGAGAGGATGAATGAAAGTAGAGTGACGAAACAAATTTATGCTACTTATTATCATTAATTTATGCTTGCCACAAACGAAAAGGACCGTGCTAATTAGACACCTGATTTTTCAACGATATTGATATATCCTGTAGGAACCATGCATTTTTTAATGCCCATTCTAAATTTCATCCAAATCCGTTCAGCCGTCTTAGCGTGAAAGAGTAACAAACATACACACACACACACACGCACAAATTTCGCATTTATAATATTAGTAGGGTAGGATTAGTAGGATAAGTAGACAAGCAAATAACAAAGAAGCTTATTAGTGGAAATACTAAGAGAATATTTTTAGCACATCAAAACCTATATACAGATATGAGATTTTGCTACTTATTATCAACAGAAACCGTTTACATATAAATCAACAGTAATTGTACAATTTTAATTCGAATAAGCATAACTAATTTGCGACTTTTGACTCGACTCTGCCCCGTTTCGAAATCAAAGTCGAAGAACTTTGGAAAACGAAATAGCATTCGATATTTAATTTTTATAAACATTAGAAAATTGTTTAGTGTGTCAAAACGGGACTTTTTTAAATTTTACTTACAACAAAGTATATAAAAAAACCCGAGTGACTACTAAAACTAGTAAAATAGTAGTAAACTAGACTCACAATCTCGCTCGAAAAGTGTCCTTAAAAGTGTTAAGGGATAAACACTGTTTAAACAAGTGTTTAAAATTTCGTACTACAAAATCATGTTTAACATTTGTTTAGCCCAGAAAATTTATTTAGTTTTTAATTCAATATCCGGTTTTCCATAATATTCAAATTTCAGATCTGTACCTCATTCCGTCGGCAAGCTAGATACCCGTGACATACGGACGGACAGACAGCAGAGCTACATTAATAGGGTTCCGTTTTGTCCTTTGAGCGAGGAACCCTAAAAAGTTATATTGAAAATGCTTAGGTTACCTTTGACAATGTACTACAAAAATTTATTTAATTCTTCACTACATTAGGAAATGTACATTTGTTCCCAAAAATCACAATTAAAATAAAATTCACACCTCAGACAAACTAAAATTCACACACAACACAACAAGAACCGCTGTTCATGCCACAAGAATTTAAGTTAAAATCCCCTACTATAATTCTATTAAAGTTAGGATACTTTGCAACCACATTCTCAATAACCGCAAATAAATTTATATATGTACTGTCCAGCGATGATGGACTTATATAAACACCACCTAATAATAACTTAATGTCTTTCCACGAAACGGTAGCAAACATAACTTCAAATTCCCCCGAATCACCTTCAATATCTAATATCTGCTTAACGCAGTAGTGGTCGCGCACGGCCAGCAGCGCTCCCCCGGCGCCCGCGTCCCCGCGCCGATCACGGCGCAGCACGGTGTAACCCGGTGGGAACACCTCGCCATCGGACAAGCTGCTGATTAGGTTCGTTTCAGTGATAGCAAAGATGTCGGCATTAGTCCCGGTAGAAAAAAATAACGAATATTTTTAAATTACATTCTTGTTAACAAGCAATAACAAGAATAGAAATCATAAAATATAATGAATCTTACTTTTCGTTGTCCCATTCTAAATATAATCCTCTAGTAGATTTGAGGTTTTATAGGTATTGTGAAATTTTATTGAAATTTTTATTGATGTCCTAACTTATTCCGATTTGTTGGTGTTGTGTTGTCCGATTTAACTCGGAACTACTTTTCGTGATAATATTCAATGTTCACTTTATTATTATTAGTTAAGTACACATAGATATAGAAAATAGACGTTACCTGTCTATACACAAGCACACAAAACCGTTAGTCTCAACTAACTACACGCAAAGAAAACTTTAGCTATTGTAACAAGACATTCATTGCAAACGACACAGCAAGAACAACGAGTTTATTTTACTAAGAACGATTGAATATTATTGGAATAACAATTAAAATGTCTTTTGGACACTGCAAAAAACATTTCAATTGTTATTCCAATAATATTCAATCGTTATCCACGTACGTATCCCACGAACGGTGGCACGGGACTCTATTACCAAGCGTCCACTGTCCATCCGTCCGTCTGTCAAAGGAGTCTATTACTTGACCTCTTTTACGTGGAACAAAAAAAAATGAAACATAATAGCTAGTCGCTAATTGCCATACAAAAAAACCTCAAAAAAGTAGCATTTTTAAACGATCATCGTTTAAACCCTGTTTTAAATTATTCGACTGATGCCGGCGACTTTGGGGGTAAGGGTTGCCATCCATCCAGGTTTCCCTGATTTATCCTAGTTTAGAAGGCGTCTGCTGCCCTGCAGTCTGGGGAGTCTGCACGGGCTTTTGCATACTGTCCGGTTTTAAATTTTTGTGCGGAAGCATCTTTGCCCTATTTTTAAATTAGAAGATTTAAGGTATTGAGCTTTATAAATAATACTAGTATGACGCTGACACTCCTTTATTAAACTCGTTTCTCTAGCGCCGACATTTTGTTTCTGGGACGATTTTGTTTCTCGCGGTGCCACTTGTCTTTTGGTTTGGTACGAAAGAGGTGGGATTTAGATCGTTTATATGTGCGCGTTAAAAAGAACTATAAACGAAGTCGCACGTTATCGTGTGTGATTTGCGATAGTGCGTGGGTGTGCATGATTTTCATGTTTATTCAAATCAAAATGTATTTTGTAATATATTGGTATATTTTAGGGTTCCATATCGAAACCGTTATAACATCACTTTGTCTGTCCGTCTCCGGGTGTCAAAGGACCTTTTCTCAGATACGGCATGAGTTATCATCTCAAGTTGAAATTAATAACGGCTAAAGTCTATTACTTTCATACTGCCCAAAAACTTGAACTTTCTTGTTTAACGTAATCTTTAAGATATGGCATTTCAATGCCGTAGTTTCATCCAAATCAAATCAAATCATTTATTTGTCAATAACATCTTTGTCAAGAAACTCTATTTACTGAAAAATCACCAAAACTATACGGTACTCGAACTTTCCGGTGATATCCAATCATAAAATTTGCCACGAAGCACCGCACAAGTGAAGGAACAAATTCTAAAATTGTTTAATAATACTTGACCAACTTAATTTTGCTATTTTGTTCCATACATTTTGTAGGTTGATGTATAAATCAATTAAAAGAAATTTATTATTATGCCTTCCTTACGGTGTAGACGTGTGGTTTGACATTGAATGACAGAGTAAAAATATTGACACATGGGATCGTTACGGCCTGAAAGATGTAGCGAGTGATTAAAATAGAAAAAGGAATGCTTCGGTAGTTGGACATTTAAAGAGGATGAATGAAAGCAGAGTAGAGAAAATGTATTAGAAGGATGCATGCCGACCAAATTAGCGACATATTGAAGAAGGGCAATGTCAAAAGTAGAGATGGGCTAGGAATTACATACATACCAAATACCTAGTAACTGCAGCTTAACAGGTAACCTAGGAACTGAATTCATAGTTCCTTGTTACCATTTGGAATTTCGATGTCGCTTATAACACCGGAGATCGATATAATGACAAAATGGTTTAAGTATTTTTTTTTAATTATTAAGTTATTTTTTTGCGGTACAGATTGGTTTTAAAAGAGTTAGTCACATACTAACACATCGCATCTCGTGAAATTAGATGTAACTTTAATCCAGCATTTACCGCTTTAATCAGATCGATTTTCACGTTTCTTTACATATGGAAAAAGGCACAATCTCAACAAAAATCATAGTACATTTAACAATACATAATTTTTTGGTGCCAAGTTGTTTAATTCGGCTTCTGAAGGATATATCAACGGTCTCAGATATAATAAAGTAAAAAGTGAGTTAATGGTATTTAAATCAGGCAGAAAAACTCCTGAAGACGGAATGACTTAGTGTCAGTTCACACAGACCCGCTCGGAGAGCAGAGGAGATATTGATCGCGTTTAAAAATATAATTTTGGATAATTGAAATAAGGTTCATTTTTACATTTCAATGTCCAAAATTATATTATTAAACGCGATCAAAATCTGCTCTGCTCTCCGAGCGGGTCTGTGTGAACGGACACAAACTCATTCCGTCTTCAAGCTAGAGACTCGTGACATACGGACGGACAGAGGGACAGACAGCAGAGCCGTCTTGCCATTTGGGCACGGAACCCCAAAAAGTAAAATCTTCTTGAGCAGAGAAGGAACAGTAGTTCAAAAAACCTATAGTCAAGTACGAGGAGAACTTGTGCATTGAGGGTTTCGTACATATTCCACGAGCAATATGGACGACCAACTGAACTTGACAGCTATTAAATTATACGCATCCAAAGAATCTCATTAAGTTGGTCCAAAATATTTTATTAAATATGGATAAATACTTTGCAGATTTTTTCTAAAAGTGTGCTATAGACCTAATTGTGAAAGGTATTTCTATAAGTCAACTGGAAGTACACGGGGCAAAAGAAATTTTATGTTTTCTTAAATGGTAATAAGGTAAGTAAAGTGATAAGTAAACCGTGCTTATTCCGAAACTATTTCGATATATTAGGTTTTTAGACCGTATTGCTTTAAAAACTATGAGATCGTTCATATTTTAACAAAAATACAATAACTACTTTCACTTTCATTTGACCACTAAATGACGTCACAGGCTAGGCTGATTAGGAATAGGTCCATTGCAAAAAAAAAACATATTGTCTTCGCCTTATCGATGTCAACATTAAGACAACAAATTAGACAGTTGACAATCTATTCAGGGTTGCCGGTACGGATACGTTTACCGCTTTTCTCAAAAATAAAATGAGACATTTCATGTTTTTCATGATACTGAGTTATATCAAATGGAATAAACTTACTAGGTAATATTAAAAGTTACTTGCTTATATTTGGGCAATTTGTCATGTTTATTGTTATTGATTTCTACAGCAAAGTATAAAGTGGAGTGCAATCTATAGCAGAGCCCTTTTCTGAACTCATCTTGTAATTTATTTGCATAAAACACTTTCAACTAAAATATAAAGCAACATAAATTCCTGCTTTTACACTTTTTTTTTGTTATTGGTAGCTGGGCAAAGGTATTTACCGCCATGCAACCTTCTTCATGGACAACGCCATCTAGAGGAACGCTAAGAACTAAAACAAAAACAACGAGAAAAACGCTCATTGAGGTAAAATTTTAGGTTTTCCATGGTTTTAAATATAACTATAAGATGAATAAAATTATATATTAGTATTGCAATTAAAAAATATGGCAAACATTTCTACAATCTAAGCATGAAATTGTAATTCATTTTATTTTTCTTTGTTAATTGGCCGCTTAAAACCTTATGATCGCCAAACTCCTTGGTCTCTTAAAAACATAGACACGAATAGTTTTAAAAAGAAAATATATGAAATGTCTCTGTGAACATATGGTATGTAATGGATTTTCATACGAATTTCCTGGACAGTTATTCAGGTTTCCTGGACACTTTTAAATAGCTCCCCAGGATGAAGTATTTTCTGGTAGGTCTTTACAGTATGTAATGGTAACATTACCATGTATTTTTGAGAAAAACATTTTTTTGTTATTACCAAACAAAATTGTGCGCTGAATCAGAAACTGAACTCTGTTTTTTTTTTCAATCAAGTTATTAAATTTAATAAAAGACTAATTAATATTATTTAAAACCTTTATAATCATTATTTAACACAAACTAGATATATTAACATAATAACATAACACATTAATTATAATAACTACTATTATTGTACATAGATATTATTATATTAAAATATTATTATTCTGTACGGTTTATTTAATATAATTAATTATAATTATATAACTTTGTAATTGTATTTCATTCCACTGCGAGAATACAACCCACTTTAAGATATGCGTGGATTTCAAAAATAACAATGATTACTGTTTGAAACATATAAACCCATTATCTATACGCACTAATGTGAATTAATATGAAATTTAAATCATATTAATTGAAAAAGAACATTATATACTCTCTTATTGATTTACCGCACTGCTCAGACGTGCGCTTTCTCAGATATGTGTATCACACACGCTGGGCAGGCGGGTTGGTGAACGCGGTGCCGAAACCCATTATCTGGTTTATTGTAGACATTGACCTCTCATAAACAACTAGACTCACAATCTCGCTCAAAAAGTGTCCGCGATGCATTTTGTCACCGCTATGGGGAGACAAATTCGAATGACAATTTCGTACAACTGACATTGCATCTTATGTTAACGACATAACGTATTAATTTGGTTGAAGATTTTTGCTACTATGCGTCGCACGTTCGGACATTTTCTGACGAACTTTTCTTTCTCGACTAGTCTCAAAGTTGCCGCTCAGTAGACTTGACATATTCCTGAGTAGCGTTGTTCGAGTCTAAATTATTTCACATTTTTTCGATAAGTTGTTTTAGTAATGACCGTTACAAAAGTAGACATGTCTCAAATATATGAAATCGTGGGACAACCTTTAAAATTGTTTTTTTCGAGAATTATTCATTATTTAAATAAATCGTTCATATAAAGTAAAACTCAGAAATCCTGGAAAGGCTTATGTCCGGCAGTGGATGAAACAGGCTGATGGATGGATGGATAGGGAATATTAGGTAGATACTATACCCCCGGTTTCCAATGCGTTGGTTTTGCTACATCCCTAGACAGCGAACTGTCGATTCCCAGATAACTTCCGATATTATGGAGGAGTCAATATTAGTTGTGGCTGGTTGTTTACTAAAACGGTGGCGTGCCTATGCGCCTTAAGGAGGTAACAGAGAATCATACTATTGTTTTCCTTACTTTTGAATAAAACGTATGCAATAGATACACTTTTATGTGTATTCGCGAAAAAAAGCTTTATAATAATTAAGTTTTTACAAGAAATAACATAACTGACATAATGCCATCTAATGCAATCGAAATGTAATGCATAAAATGGCATCATTTTCTTATGAAAACATAATAATTACTAAGCAATTTTCGCGAATACACATAAAACATTTATTGCATACGTTTTATTCAAAAGTATTGAAAACAATCTTATGATGTGCATTTGGAACCAAGATCCCATGTTACCCACCTTAAATAAAAAACCTCGCCATGTTTCTTCTACTGGCAACACTAATTTTAAAACGTCATTATGCCGATTGCTGTCAAACTGTGCTGTTATTTTGTTTGTGTGTGTGAATATGAGTGTTGCCATGAGAAAACCAAATATGGCGCTTTTGAAGCATTTTTTTTTTCTTTATAACCATACTAAATGTAACGTAAAAAAAGCCGTCATTTGTTTGGAATGTCGGTTCAAAAACTCAGCGTTGCAATCCGAGTGTTACCCAGCCTAGGGTTATTTAATGAACGTATTTGAGGGGCTTATTTTTTGGGCGGTTATACAAATATGAGTTAAGAAGCCCAGTTAATTTCGTAAACATTAATCTGTTGAAGCGCTGGAGTATATCTTCTTTTTCTTATAAAACTAGGTGTGTGTCTAACCTTACAGTTGTAGCGTGGAAGGAGTGACCACTTGACGGTTTATTTATTTAATGAGACGGTGTAAAATTGCCATAAAAATTGGTTTATTATGTACTTAAATCTATACCAATAATAATATGTTTATATAAAAAAAAAAGAACTTTTGCGAAATTTCAAATGAAATGGGGTATTAATATTGTACAGGGGCCAAAACTACAATTTATTATCTGTTACATTTTAACTGGAGAATACTCAACAGATTTCAATACGGTTTGCTTTATTAATATCGCAGTGACCCAGCTCAACATATAAGCCGTAATAGGTGTTAATGAAACAACCGCCAAGCCGAAAACTGTCGATTCTACTCAAAGATTAAACTTTTACTTCCATGAGAGCGAAACCGCGCAAAAGCTAGTCCATTAATTTTCATTATCATATCAAAATTCACCAGTCTTTAATAAAATAAAGTATTCACCGTCACGATATGAACCCCGAAGGGGTGTCAGAGGTGTTTCCGTGTTAAGTCCAAGGCGCACATCCTATAGATAAGTCCCCACACGTACACCCTCATTTCACAGACGATCAATGCGTCCCAGCGTGATGGGTAGTGAGCCTTCCCATTACTCTTGACTGAGGTCAATTTCCCACCTACAAAACCGTTTAAATTAAGAACGCCGAACGAACCGTCAAATAGCCACCCCTGATTGGTGTATCGCAGTACCGTGTCAGCCGCTCCGCGCCGCCGCCGCCGGCACCGCCGCGCGTCGCTACACCAATAGGATCACTTAGCTGCTGCAATAGACCAATGGGGACGTCGACGTCCCGCCTCGGTCTAGCGACCGTGCTCTCGTGATCATACCCAACTCTCGGCTTTTGGAGTTCCGTACCCGAAGGGTGCTAAACGGGATCCTCCATTGTCTGTCTGTATGTCATAGGGGTCTACAGCTTCAGGTTTTTAGAGTTCCATGTCCGATGGGTGCCAAATGGAACCCTATTACTAAGCCTTCGCTGTCTGTCTGTCACAGGGGTCTACAGCTTCAGCCGTCATAGGTAGACAGTTGAAATTTCCACAGAATATGTGTTACTATGGCCTCTATCACGACAAATAATAAAATATTAAATAAATTGAAATTCATTCACAAAAGAAACATCAAAAAGGTTGTATTTTTCAACGATATTTGTTTCCGATTTTAGTTAAAGTACATTATAACAAATACAACAAAAATTAGGGTGTTTTTTTAGGTATGTTACTCCATAACTTTTGCATATATTTACAGATTTGTATTTTTTTTATTTGATCTATGAATGTAATTATACGTAAACGGTTTAGGTAATATCATGAAGCACAGTCGCTGTAAAAAATAATTATGGGGGGAAATAAATCAATTTCTTCATGGGACTCGATCGAAAGAATTGAATTTTAATGGGGCAGATACTAAGAAATATTTTTAATATTTATGTCAAATAATTTCGATACGATTTTCTAAGGAAAAATATGCAACTGTCAAATAAATCATGACAAAATCTAAATTATTTTCGGACCTTTAAGCCTAACTTTAGCTCCCTTAAAAAATCGTATCCAATCCACAATAAGAATCAAAGATAAAGTAAAAGAATTCAATTTAGGAGTTGTAAAACTAAACAATCTTATTTAAGAAAAAAAAAAAAAACAATTAAAATGTTCCACGAAACATCGACAATTCGCTCAGGCAGAAGTGTTCAGGTGGGAATCGAACCCAATGAAACACTTTTTAATATTTTATATTCATCCAACACAATCTGCGATGATAATTTTAAAACTGAAACATCGTAACCACCTGAGATATAAGTCTACACCCGTAACACTCTCATTTCACGGACTGGTATGGGCGGGCATTATGAAGAACAGACGAACTGAACTCGTTTTTGTAAATGGAAACATGAACGCTCAAAATTACGTTGAGGATGTTCTCAGGCCTTATGTTCATCCGTTTGCACAAACCCTTGGCTCCGATTTTACGTTTATGCATGATAGAATAGAATAGAATAGAATATAGAATAGAAATATTTATTTGTTCCAAACATGGTTTACAAAAGATGTTAAATATAATAACAGTTCAGCATGTTTCACCTGCAGGAGGTATACAAATACTTTAATACAATTAAATTACAATGTCTTTACAATTATTAATAATCTCGGCATGCATGTCATAACAATTTCATTGAACTAATGTCAGGATAGTATTATTATATACATTTTTCAATTTAAGTTTTATCCTAATGCTTATAATTATTATAATTCATAAATTCTTTGACAGTGTAAAAACCTCTGTCAATGAGCCAGCTAAACAGTTTTCTCCTAAACAATGGTTCCGGCAATGTCTTCATATATTCTGGCAATAAATTATACATTTTTACAGCCATTGAATAACAATTTTTAGAGAAAAGAGCGCTTCGCTGTCTAGGAATCACTAGATTTTCTGGTTGTCTCAATCTATAACCATCCGCGTCACTTTTTTTTGTAAATAAGTTTGGATGCTGTTTGACAAAATTACACATTTCAAATATATACAGGCATGGCAGGGTAAGGACCTTAAGTTTTTTAAATAGGGGCTTACATGAGTCAAGTGGTTTTGCACCACATATTGCTCTAATGCATTTTTTTTGTGCTACAAAAGCTCTTGCAATATCGGTAGAATTTCCCCAAAGAATTAAGCCATATCTTAATACCGAAGCAACGTATCCATGATATGCATTAAGGGCTATTTCATCACTTGCCACATTTCGAAGTCTATAAAGTGCAAATACGAATTTATTTATTTTCTTACAGACTTTGTCAACGTGATCTTTCCAGTTTAAATGTCTGTCTAACGTGATCCCTAAGAAAGTAACAGTTTCTGATTCCCCAATTTGTGTGTCTCCGTATTTAATATTTAGTGGTTCTTTTGTATTGTTATAGTTCTGAAACTGTAGGAATGTTGTTTTTGATAAGTTTACCTCTAATTTATTTGCGTCTAACCATTTTACCATGGATTTTATAGCTTCATTTGTGTCATATTCAAGGTTTTTTTTTTCACCAGTAATTATTAATGATATATCATCTGCAAATAATACGGTTTGGTAATTTGTACATTTTGTTAAATCATTTATAAACAATATAAACAAAAGTGGGCCCAGCACACTTCCTTGGGGTACTCCTGATTTATTCGTTCTGAACGATGACCTATAAGATATGGTGTCCGCTTTATTGTTTACACCACTTATTTCTACACACTGTTCTCTATCAATAAGGTAACTTTTTAGCCATTCTAAAGCAGGGCCACGAATGCCATATTTTTCGATTTTGTTTAATAGCTTTTCGTGGTTCACAAAATCGAATGCCTTTGTCATATCGAAAAAAACAACCAAAGCAGGTTTTTTTTGGTCAATTTGATAAACAAATAAAAGGACACAACCACATAAATGTAAAACTTATATTTTAAAGGATTTGAAATTGTATTTTGATGACGTTATTACCTCAAAAACGTTGAAAACCACAGGCTTAATGAATCACAATTGATTTAAATCAAGTGTATTCTTAGATGAGGCGAAAACCTTCGTCTATTTTAAAATGACCAGCCAAATTCAAGAAATGTGTCTATATGAGTCATTGAATGAGTACTGTTTTCAGAACAAACATACTTACATATGCATTTGTCATATACCTATCTTATTTAGTATAGGTAGGTACAATCTATTTATATTATACTTACTAATAATAAAGTAGGTAGTGAAAAGTCGTATTCGTACATTTATTATTTTTTCAACATTTAAAATACAATGGTTCATTTACTGAAGCCAGAATTACCATTTTTTATCATTTTTGTCCGTCTGTGTGTGTGTGTCTGTAGCTGTAGGTATGTTCCGTTTTTTACTGATTTGGATGCGTTTTTTTTATCTTTGTCGTTACTACTCGTTACGTTACCCTGGTCAACATAACAGTATTTAAAGGGTGTTCATAAAATAACAACCAAAACAAAAATGGGATATAATAGAGATAAAGAGATATAAACGCGGGCGGAGCCGCGGACAGTAGGCTAGTTCGTAGTAAAAAAACAATTCTAAATTTACATTAAGTTTTTTGTTGCTAAAGTTTTATGATGAAGATAGCCTTGACCATGGATTGTCACCAACTGCTCACCCAATCACCCATTCTATTTGCTTACTATATAAAGATAAATTATAAAAGTCAAAAAATGAATAAGTATTCAAATGCCAAACATTTGTATATATGACTGTATCATTTTATATTTAAATTAAATTCTAACTTAAGTAATGAACTGATGATAAATAACTTATTTAATTTTAATTTTAAAGGCTTTCGTTTTAAACTATTTTGTTACAAATAAATGAAAGTTTTGACAGAAATTCAATTTAAAGTAATTAAAATTAAAGCATGTTGGCTATGTACATGAGTGTAAGACTATCACAATAATAACTTAATTTATTTTATTGAATGTAGGTTTTATTTGATAAAAAAGTTGAAACAAGTCAAAAAATTATGTTAAAAAAGTTAAGTTGAATTCTTATTAAGAAGTTTGTTGGTATAAAAATAAAGTTTCATCAGTGGCGTGCATAGAACTTTTCCATCCATCGGTCCACGGTGGGCCACCTGGTTTGACTGTCTCAGTTGAAATGTAATAAATTATCATCTAATTTCATCAAATTATTTATTTTTATATTAACTAAAATTTTTGTTGTAAATACAAAATTATTCAGTTTGTTAATATTTCATATTTGGCTGTTTGGCTTTTTGCGTCAGTGCCTCTATTTCCATCTACGCAAAAACAAAAACTCCGCCGCCATTTTTCGAAGTAAAATTGTCGGTTCATAGCTGTGGTTTCGATTAGGTGGAAAAAAAAGACAGTGGAATTTTATAATTTTTCCTCGCAAGTGTGTTGAAAAACGTCGTATGAAGCGCGTGAGCATTAGACATTACACTCTCGGCTCGGACTGCAATCCCACCTCGACTGTAATGTCCAACGCAGCTCACTTGTATCATAATGTACTAATTTTGAATTACTTAGGATTTATAATATCTTAAACATTGATGAACCCTAACCATTGTTCACGCACGCACGACGTACTGCTATATACCCCTTTATTTGTGTCCAGCTAATCTCAACCCGTAACTACACAATCCTGGAGCTAAACAAGGCAATGAACGAGTTCCTGGAGTAGATGAAGCTGCACGTGCTGGACGACATCACGTCTCAGCGGACCAAGCTCTCCGACTGCTTGGCGAGGAACGTTAGCGGGAACGCATTTGGAAATGCTACGCTGTAAGTTACTCACTGTGTTCTCACTCACTGTGTTTTACATATAGGTGATGGTCAAGTCTCCCCAAGAGGAAAAGCGCGCTGTGCGACAGGGACAAATTCAGGGCAAAAGAAAAAAAACCGGCCAAGTGCGAGTCGGACTCGTGCACGTAGGGTTCCGCACCATCATCTATAAAAACGGCAAAAAATCATGTCTGTTGTATGGGAGTGCTGCGGGTCCGACTCGCACCAGGCCGGTTTTAGTAGGTATCTGTTCTTAAGGTCGCTGATTTAAATACATGATTCCTATTCGTCAAACGAAAAGAAAAAGTTCTATCAAGTGAAAGGTTCTCTATCTGAGGTTCTCTTTTTTGCATGTTATGTAGGTAGGTAACTACCTACTTTCGTAATATTTTGTTCGTTGATCTCGCAGCTTGCGATTTCTTCTTTTCCTTTAATTATTGCTTGGGTTAAGTTGTGTGATTATTACACATATAATAATAATAATTCTGTGATCCTTATAAACCAAATCACTTGAGTACATAACATAAAATTTTAATATACTTGCTGTGGTTCCTTACCCTTCAACCCAAGAAACCACAAAGTCTATTAACATTGTAAGTTATGGATATCTATAATAAACAATAAGTACATCATATAAAACTCACATTAAATTACTAGGTATTTGATCTGGGTGTCAAACAACATGAAATTTTTTAAATCCTTTTCTAATAGTGCCCCCTTATCTACCCATTATTATTAATACACAAACACATAGAACATAAAGTAGTTTATGCTATAACTGTGGTAAGGAGGCAAAAGCTTACAAGGATGTATTGAAACATGAGCGATAAAGCTACAAACGACAATCGCAAAGCTGACAATCGCAAGTAGGTACCCATAAATTTTGTGGAAAATAAAGAACTTGCAAACACTTTAGGGTTGCTGAACCAACCCAAAATCACAAAATTAAGTAGGAGCCTATGTACCTTGTAAAACATTGTTGTGGAACAACTGTTTTTGATAACTTTGCATACAGGTGTATCTAAAGCAAAAGGTGTAAGAGGAAAACAGCAAAAGAAACTGGAGGAGCAAATTGGGGTAAAAAGCAATTAGAATCGAGTTGGAGTAAAGCAAGATCAAATAAGAATTCAAAGAAGCATGTACATAATAATAAGTAGAATAAATGTTAGTAGCAATTTATGAATAAAGGTGTTACCTTGTGAATAGGAGTTCCCCAAAAGTCATTGAAAAATATGTTTGAAATCGGCGTCTGTGGTCTCAAGTCTCTGTTGTCTTTTATGGCACTAATGTCGTCGAATACAAAGCCACAGTAGAGACAATTGTGGAAGACGAGGACACAAACAAGGGCTAGGACGGCACCAAGGCCGCGACGCGGTGTCTCCGGTATGTCTTCTTGATGCTGGGCAGAGCTCGGCAAGCGGCGCCGGGTCTTCCCAGCTCACAACTGCCATCAAGATTCTTCTCAGATACAATCTGTGTGGAAATGCTGCAAAAATAGCAAACGTGGCTTGTGTCTTGCTTGACCATAGACCGTGGGTCGAAAGGGATGATGCCACGAAGCTGTGACTGTGTAGAAGCACTCTTCTACTAAATATTGCTTCAATGTTTTTATAAACGCGGATTCATTTTGTGTGGTCTTTATAGTAGTTGGTAATTTATTAAATATTTTAACTGGTATATAATAGGGACTACAATTTAACATTTTTATTCGCGACGGGGGCAAATATAATTTATCTTTGTGCAGGGTATTAATTGAATGCGTATCTTTAATTTGTGGAAATAGGTTCTTGTTTTTAAAAACAAATATACTTATATCAAAAATATATATACAAGGTAATGCTAATAATTGAAATTTTTTGAAAAATGTTTTTCAGCTCTCGGTTTCTTTTATGTGAGCGAGAGCACAAGACCGGCAGGTGCGGCTATTCTGGCTCAGAGCGCATGTAGGAACAAGCGGAAATGAAAGAGCAGACGAACTGGCCAAGCAAGCGGCCTTGCAGTCATTCGATGCCCCAGACTACGGTGAAGTCCCCTTGTCCTATATCCCTACCATATTTTGCTATGTAAATGTTTCAAAAATTATGTGTGCTGTCACTTTCCATTTGATATA
The DNA here is from genome assembly GCA_910592155.1 of Ypsolopha scabrella. Lineage (NCBI taxonomy): Eukaryota > Metazoa > Arthropoda > Insecta > Lepidoptera > Ypsolophidae > Ypsolopha > Ypsolopha scabrella. The sequence continues at coordinate 8,787,609 of OU342985.1, read as the reverse complement.
AATTGTTACGCATACTCGTAGTTAAATGGAAGTGACAAAAAACTTGATGAGTGCCGCGAATATAATACTAAATAAGCTGAGCAATTCTTTTGCGTTAAGGGTTTGGGAAATTTCGTCCATAATAAAACGTTTGTCACAATAGCGTTAACATTTTTACCCAAGACGTTTTACGTTTTATTTACGACTAGCTGTGCCCGCGACTTCGTTCACGTGGCTTAAGGATAACATTGAATTGTTAGTTGAATACGTAATAACTCGTTTTAAACACTCATTAATTTTTGCCCTTTATTAAGGACAATGTTTAAACAAAGATAGACCTGAAGGGATTATTTTATTATTTACTAAATGATTTATTTATGCTTTGGGTCATGTGGCCTTCACAACTTTACCAGACAAAAATAAACTTTTAACAAAAACCGAATTCAAATGTAACAGCTGAAATTCCCTTCAGCTTAAAATATAGATTGGGGAAAAAGTTTCTTCGCATTTTTTATAAAAATTCAAAACATTTTTTAATAGAGTTTATCTACATTTAACTAAAGTATGTAGGTGCCATTTTGCTCAATAACTTTCTGCCATCTTGTAGGTAGGGACATGATCCCATTGCTATCCATCAATCGGCCCCAGGCAATTAAGTCTGCTGATAATGTTGAACAATTCTGGCAATAAGACATAATCGTACACGCGGAAGAGATAAAATATTTTCACGTTTCTTTGCTAATTTTGGAAACTTACCGTGAATTTTGTATAAGGAAGCCGAATGTTTTCAAATTCCACACTCATACTTTGGTTTGTTATTATTAGATCAATTTTATTTACGAGTATTATTTGCGTGTTAAGTTAATTCTGTTGATTATTACATAAAATAATATGTTAATAATAATTATGTTTTATTTTTTTTCCTTGGGTTAATTCTATTTTTCTACGCTACAAGGTAACTACAGTAGAAACTAGTGTTTAGATGATTTGTATCGTATTTTCTGGAAATAAAGAAATTTGTTTGTTTGTTTTTATTCACTGGCGGTAATGTTTCTTTAAAGAATGTGTTCAGTAGATTATGCGATTCCATTGAAATGGACATGTCCTTTTACGACCAGTGTTTAATTATAAGTAAGTTCTCTGAGTGGATGGAAAATTTGATATTCCAACTGCGGAATAAAAGCTAAAAATCGCCGGTAAAAAGCGGGCTTGACAGTTTATTTGACCCAAAACACACCTCAGAGTGTTGTCATCTGTGGCAAAATAGTTCCATTTGGGACATACGATGTGCACTTTGATTTACTCGGGCAAATTCATACTGGAGTTTCGCTATGTGATTAATAAAGAGAATCAATAAGCATTTTCGGGAAATAAAATAAAAGATTTGTTCCAATTGACCAAGCCCACAGCCCACTCCAAGTCAAACAGGAAGCAAAAATATATTTTGTCGAATTTCGTACAAAATGATCACTTACTGTTGCTACTAATCAGTTACCGTCTCTCCTGTAAGAATAAGTTTCAGTTTATGTACCTATAATAATAATAATTACCTATGTATTGTCCCCTTTCTTTCTTTCAGTTTCGCCGAATCAATCAAAGTCGCCTTATAAGCACATACTGGCAGCGATTTAGCATAACAAACGCAACCTATGCCTCCAGTGTATTGTACATACAAATGAAATATAGCTGTTGCGCGCAGCTCCGCCCCCTGAATAAGCAACATAGCTTGTTTGTTAGCTTAAAGCCATTATGATTTCAGGTCTTGCATCACCATCAATAGGATTTATGACAAGTATTGTAAATAAATAAATTTTATATAGAATTGCGTTCCTTTATTCAGTTGAAATATGTTTTTATTTTACCAATTAATTAGTAAGCATTTTCGTTTTATGTCTAAATGGCTTGAGTTTTATGTCTGAAATTACTGCTATAACAAGAAAACATGGTTTATTTTCCGATGTCAGGTGGAAAAACTCCTACATCAAATACTTTTTCGTAAAATCCAGAAAAACCTCTAAAATTCACTGATTTTGCGTGCCGGCAGCGCGCGAAGCGAGCATTCTAATGTAGACTTTCTGACAACATACTAAAGTTCAAAATCGCTTAGTAAGGTTATCGTGCACCAGGGGTAAGGTCTTAAGTCGATTCTGAAGGCTTTAATTTTAGTTTTCGTGCTGTGTAAATATATATTTTTCCAAAACAATATTGCTTCTGTTGTTAACCCTTAACAATTATTTTAGATTGAATAAAATTTAGTTTTGACAGCACTAAAACTAAAATGAATGCCTTCAGAATCTACTTTAATATGTTTAATGGAGGTATATTAAATTGAATGCTTATTAACTGACCTTAGTAGTCATAAAGTTCACAAAACACCACAGACTCGTAAAATGAAAAGATTAAACATTTCAATGGCAATTCAACAACACTGAAAATGACCTTCCAAATAAAAAACCCGGTTCTCATCAGAGAATAATGATGTCCAAAAAAAGACATGCAATTTGCATGTCAAGCGATACAAATAGGATACAAAAGATTATCGGCTCAAAGATTGCATGACAAATAACTACTACTTCCTGCGGTGGACCTACTGTGGGTATAATTATATCATTAGATAACCTTCAGCCTATACAAAATAATGTTTTAATAAATAACTTTAAGGCGACATAGCTACAAAGATAGTAAAAAATTTGATTTGAAAACTGTAGAACTCCTACACTAAAATAGGGTTCTGAAAAAAAAAACATGTCATAAATGAGGCCTTTTCCAAAATGACAACAATGCCCAAAACGCAATAGAGTAAAATTTGTAGCATCGAAAAAAATTGCAAAGTGAAGGCTGTTTTTTCAGTTCATGTGCTTGAAATAATCTTTAAGGTATGATCAAATTAATGGATGCCAAATTTATGTTTTCCACAGATTAAAATGTATGCCTGTATAATAAATAATGAAGATTGCATTAGCTTCATATTATTGTGAAACCAACTGATTGCGAAATATGATATGATGACTGTTGCAAATGGAAAGGTATGCTGACGAATTTGATACATTGTTTTTGAATACATTGTAATTGAAGGCACTTGCAATACCTAATTGGAAACGGTAGTTTTAGGGTTTCGTAACCAAATGGTAGGTATAAAGGAACCATATTATTTGTTTTTTTTTCTGTACAAGGGTTTCGAGATTGTCACGTTGAAGATTAGATCCTATGTTTAAAATGAGCTTTGAACAATAACAGGTATTAGGAAGTGAAAAGCAGTGTTGAACTCGGTTACAAACGAGCCATATTACCTCGAACTATAGCTGCCTTCGACAAGGCTCAGGCAGCTAAATATCTCGGTAATATGGCTAAATTAATTGAATTTTCGGGATTAGGTTTATTGTACTCATAGAAAAACGAAAGTACGCAAATTTTACAGATTTAGTACGAGAAACGAATTATACCTATCTGGCAACTCTGTGACTGTGAATGACAGCAAATTTTTTCCGTTTTGTTTTGTTCTGGAACTCCTACTTAATGGGACTCCTCTGAAACATGTGGACAAGTTTAAATACCTGGGTCATTGGGTCAATGCGGATTTAAACGACAGTGCAGATGTTAAAAGGGAGCGCAGGTTACAGTTTTTTGTTGATTTTTCGTTTTGTTATTGCTGAAATGCCAGGAAAAACAAAAAACAATCTTTGAACTTTCAAGCTCTGGCGTTATTGGTTCGTATAATTTAATTAATTTAGTAATTAACAAAAAGTTGTTTGGATAATCAAAGATCAATCAAATAAAAAGTCAATTTGATAGCCCTTGATAACTTTCTCGATATTAAAAAAAACGATAATATTTCATTAGGGTACATCACTGTAACTGTCAACTTTGAACTGCCACCCATATCATGATATCTCGGACAGCCTATCGTCTATATTTGATTATCGTTTAAAGGTCCTTTAATTTTTTACTGGAGATGAACGTACTCAGCGTTCCGCGGTTGTCCGGTAAAGTTGTGAAGGCCACAGGGCCAACAACGCAATAGTCCTCGCAAGAATCAGACAGTCATAGTACTCACTCAGTGGTTTTATTTATCCGATAGGATACTCTCTTCACAATAACTGTAGACTTGTCGAGTCCGCGCTACCACTGAAGTCCAATGTATTTAAAGATAACTCTTTCCTCTGTAGTCTATAAGAATATTATCTTTATGAATTTTTGGCAAACCGTACAAAGCTGGAGCTACAGGGTTCATAGGAAGCAATTTTGCTTTATAGTGAGAATTGTCTGGAAAAACAAAGGAGGTGTTGTTGATGGCTAATTTTAACTCTGCTTGAAATTTCTTAGTTGGATCTGAATTAAGAGGAGTGTCCTCCGTCCTGGCCCGGCCACCCTCGCTTTTTGGACTACAATTACTAAAAAGTGTATGTACCTAAAGGGTACTATTCAGTACCTACAAATATATTTTGTGTACTTCAACACATTGCGACATATCGAGGTCTCCTGTGGCCGGGCTGTGACGAATTCGTTGCAGCCCGGCCACGGCTGAATCTCTTCAAATCCGGAGCTAATGGTATCGGAAAAAGCAGGAAAGATAGGTACTTATTCTGTACCTTAACTAAATACTTACATTAAGTACATGACAATGCTGACTTATGAAATATTTTAAATTTCATTTTATTATAACAATATCATCCACATAAATTTTGGCACCTTCGAACATCTCGCTCATGCAAGTGTAAATGTTGATCTTTTTAGTTGAATTCATCATAGTGAGATACGGAATCCTAAAAAAGGTCAATTTCGAGTTTGATTTGCGTTCCTAGGGTTCCGCATTTCGTTGGATTTGAGAAAAGTCAGGAAAAGGGTATTTAAAATCTTGTCAACAATTTATTAAATCATCAAAAATTATAAAAAATTTAAAAAGTAAGTACCTGTTTCGTACGCCAATTTTCGCATTTTTGGTATTAAAGTAAATAAATTCTGAAAATAGTGGCATAAAAATAAAAATGCTGAGAACATGTTCCAAATATAATATTTTATTTCGGTACCTACTATTTTAAATTAAACAATAATTTCTATTAAGTGGCTTAATGAAATAAAAAAAAACAAAAATACCCACTCTTCTTAATATAAAAAAATATTTTGAATGATTTCTTCGTCTTTTATTCTAGTTTCAACAACAAATATAAAAACTCATACCAATAATTTTACCTCTTCGGAAAGCAGAACTTGTACTGGTACAAGTTTAACTTGTACTTCTTGTAGGTACTCGTTACGAAATATACTGTTTAGCTTGATTTGAAAAAAAAAACACATTATGAAAGGATGACCTTGTTTTAGGGTTCCGTACCTCGAAATGAAAAGATGGAACCCTTAAGTATAGGTTCACTTTGTTTTCTATCTGTCCGTTTGTCAGTCTATCCGTCAAGACCCTTTTGCTCAGGCCCCGATTGGGATATCAAGTTGAAACCAATACCATTTACAGAAGTTTACCGTCCTTTGGTGCTTTTTCTGGGGTTCCACTTTCATTCCACGGCTCAAGCATCATCAATTAAAAAACAGCATATTTTAATATAAATTATGATACCTAAAAAATATTGCAACTGTCTTAAAGTATTGATAGATACCTTTATAGATACCTAAAAACCATATTTTTGAATAATAATTATGTCTTAGTGTCTCTCCACCAGTCGCGGCAATGTGGAGGCTAAACCCCTGGCCAAAATGACTCCTAGTTCTGTACCTAGGTAGTTAAGGTATTGAGATAATGACCTGTAATTTTCAAACTTGCAACCTACTCATAAATATATTGTATATTATGATGAATTCAACTAAAAAAATCAACATTTACACTTGCATGAGCGAGATGTTCGAAGGTGCCAAAATTTATGTGGATGATATTGTTATAATAAAATGAAATTTAAAACATTTCATAAGTCAGCATTGTCATGTACTTAATGTAAGTATTTAGTTAAGGTACAGAATAAGTACCTATCTTTCCTGCTTTTTCCGATACCATTAGCTCCGGATTTGAAGAGATTCAGCCGTGGCCGGGCTGCAACGAATTCGTCACAGCCCGGCCACAGGAGACCTCGATATGTCGCAATGTGTTGAAGTACACAAAATATATTTGTAGGTACTGAATAGTACCCTTTAGGTACATACACTTTATAGTAATTGTAGTCCAAAAAGCGAGGGTGGCCGGGCCAGGACGGATGACACTTAAGAGGAACAAAGGCGTCACCCTGAATAACATAATTTACCTTTATATTATATTCATCACGATTCATTATTACTACTGTGTTGCCCTTATCGGCCTTGGAAATCACTAAGTTATTTTCGTTGACCCTACTCTGAACAGATTTAAATATTGCTAGTTCCGGATTAATTTTGAGACTTGATGAGACAACGGACTCTTTAATTTCATGCGTAACCAAACTCTTCACAATATTGTCTTGCTTAGAAACAATTGCAGTAATCTCAGCATCAACAGCTAAATTTTCTAGTGAATTTTGGGAAAAACTAGAAGAAATATTATATTTTAAACCCTTTTCTAAAAGAGGCATCTCAATATTAGGAAAAACAACATTAGTTAAATTGTTTACTCGAGGGTAGAATGAAGAAGTTGATGAATTTTGCACGGGCTGTCGACTAAAATCGTTATTACACTGTATTAATCTATCTAACTTACTTTTCTGAATGAGATACTTCTCGTGCACAACCTTCGATGCCAAATCTCTAGCTTTTCTATCTAAGCTGTCAAATTCAGTGCTGTGTAAAGAAAAAGTTAATTCAGTATGGAGAACTTTGAGATGAGTTTTAAGGTTATTTCTTACCGAAAACCAATACCTTATTTCTTCATTCAACCAAGCCAATTGTGCTCTTCTAATAGCTAAAAATGAAGACCTAGTGTGTGTGTTACAACGAATATTAAGTTTTATGTAGTTTGGGATAACTTGATTTTTCTTACATTGTTGATTAAACCAAACATTTTGTGCGGCTACTCTGTGTAATTTGGTAAGTTTAACATACAATTTCGCCTGTTCAGCTATGCTTGCTGACCTAAGATGATTAATTGAAATAGGCGTTACCTTGCGGAAGTCCATCACTAAGTAAAGGATATATGAATATAATTTGCAATATTCCGCTAAACAATTCTTGTCGTGCTATTCAAAATGCAGACTCGTGCACCGCCCGCCCGCCCGCATAAAAACATGCAACAAGCAAGCAATACAAGCAAAGCAATCTTAAATAACAAGCAAGAAAACTGACACGTGTTTCGCCTCTGAACGAGGCATCCTCGGGATGTGTTGCTAGCTCGGCTTCTCCGCAGCAACTGATGTGTTGCTCGCCCAGCCGCTCCGCAGCAACTGATGTTGTTCGCCCGACAGCTCAGCAGCTAGTGACGAGCCGCCGACCAAAACTCGCCTTTTATACATGAGCGTGCACCTATTGATATAATATATCTGGATTATGAAAAAGCGTTTGATCGTGTCCCGATAAAAGACTAGTTGCAAAGCTGGAACACTTTGGAATACGAGGGAATCTTCTGAAGTGGATAGAGGACTTTCTCAGTGGGAGGAAATTTAAAGTCAGAGTTGGCGAACAACTTTCAGACTCTCATTCTGTCCACAGTGGTGTTCCCCAAGGTTCCGTACTAGGCCCCGTCCTCTTTGGAATTTTCTTAACAGACTTAAAGGTTAATAATAAAAGTGGATTATCTTTGTTTGCTGATGACACCAAGATAATGGGAAATCCACTACTCTCACAACATTACTCAAGATGACCTCAATCGAATCAATAATTGGACTAAAGATTGGCTTTTAACATTAAACTCTGATAAATGTACCGTTTTGCACGTTGGTAACACAAATCCTCAACTTTCGTCCACAATTGACACAAAGTCTTTAAAGATAGTAACATCACAGAAAGATCTGGGAGTTACAATAACAAGTAATTTGAAATGGGATGTACACATTCTTCAAGTTACTAAAAAAGCTAACTCAGTAACTTACATGATCAGAAAAACATTTAGTTACATTGACAATGAACTATTTCTAAAGATTTATAAAACCTACCCACGACCATTATTGGAATACGCTTTCCAAATTTGGACTCCATATTTCAAAAAAGACATTAATATGTTGGAAAGATTTCAAAGAAGAGCGACAAAAATGGTAGCTGTTTTACGTGACTTACCCCATGAACGACGTCTGCAAGAACTCGGGCTAACTACACTTGAGCAACGACGACAACTTGGGGACCTCATCGAAACATACAAAGTGCTCACTGGACACTATGACGTTCCCGCGCTAGGGGAACTCTTCAAGATGAACCAAAATCGGCATCTGAGAGGTCACCATCTTAAAATTAACACGTCGACATGTGCAAGCAACCCACGTAGACATTTCTTTCCTAACCGTGTAGTTCACGAGTGGAATAAACTGCCTGACAGTGTTGTAAGTGCTACCTCAGTGAACTGCTTTAAAAATAGACTGGACAATTTTTTTAATAAATAAAAACATAAAGTGCTGTGACATACACATCATCAGCTTATAGCTGCTTGTGTATAATAAATAATAATAATAATAAAAATTTAATCTCCAATCAACGCTGTCATTAATCAAAATCTCGGGACTTCTATGGATTAGGAATTTTGTGAGGACTTTTAAATTTTTCATGTGGCAACCCTATTTGTGGAAGCGGGGAACACGTTCTGATTCTGGCACGCGAGGGAACCGACGGGAAATTGAAGAAGCCTCAGGCCACCTCTTCTCTCCTCTCTTTTTAACAAAGTGTATAATTTAGGCTCCGCGCTTCGTAGGTACTTTAATAGCCCACGGGCTGTTTTCTTATCAAACCATGAGTGATGCTGTAAACTGAATAATTTGGGCAAGTGCGAGTAAGGCTCGCGCACAAATGGTTCCGTACCACCACTCAATACGGGTACAGAATCCTAAAAATATTAAGGTAAATGACAACAATATAGACGCCATAGCAACATTAAGGCGACAAAAAAGAAAAAGAAGCCGTTAAAATGATTGCGCCTGACAAACAATTCGGCACCCTCTGAGTACGAAACCCTATTTTTAGGGTAAAATAATAAAAAGTAGGGTGTCAAAATTTCCCTATAAAAAAATGGAAGCTTTTAAATTTAATAAAAATACTGATGTAGTTTAGTATTCATAAAAAGGGAATGATTTCTATTTTTGAATGATATTCCCTGAAAAATAAAGGTAATGAGTAGATGCATTTGTTCATACTAAAGGAAAGTCCCACCCTTTTAGCCCAGCAATGCCGTGCTAAGTAGAATCTTCTGTGCACCAAACGAAGCAAAGAATTTACGTTCGTCAGGTGTGAGTAGATATATCTCTCCTTGAATTAATATTCTCAAGTACAACGTGGCCGAGCGATAGCCTTAAGTACTTCTGGAGAACATTATATAAAAACCTCATTGGTATTTGATATTAAACCTCAGACATGGCTGTATGGGCGCTAATTTCCCTTTGCCTTCCTAGTTAATATCACATGTACTGTAATAATAATAATAATAGTAGGTGGTAGAGCTGATGCCGGGCTCGACTGTGGAGGTACCACCATCTTACTCGCAAATCCTCCCGAAGTTATTCGGGGGAGAGTAAGAGAACACCTCTTAGGCAAAACCAGGCGGCCCACCATTGCCTGGGCCCGACGGATGGCGGTTTATCCATCCCCAATTGCCGAGCCTTATATAAAACAGACTGGTGACGGGCAGCGGCTTCAGACTGGTGAAGGGTTTCGGCACCGCGCTCACCAACGCGCCTGCCCAGCGTGTGTGAGTATGGGCATTTCTTCCAGGAGGACCCCCAAGAGTGGCGAAATCCTGGAAAGGCCTATGTCCAGCAGTGGACGAAACAGGCTGATGGATGGATGGATGGTACTGTAATCTCAGAAAAAGTTTTTTTATAGCATTTTGTTGTTTGGAGACATATACTTTAATTTTTTTTTTTTTTTTTGACATTCATGAAAAATATTTTTCATTGTGCCAGTAGTTTTGAGTTCGTAATGAGGATTTTACGATATGAGGTTAGATAAATAATATTACTTAGCGAAACAGCACGCCTCTTCGAAGTTTCCTTCTCCTTTTCTCTTTGATATCATTCCTCAACTTGGGAATCAAAACTGCATAATATTGGCCAGTTATAGTGGTTCCACGCTCCAGGTAATCAATCAACAATATCCCTTCTGAGTCCCAAAATATTGAGGGCATAAACTTGCCAGCCGATGCCACGGCACGAAACTTCTTCGGAGTCGGTGATGATGGCCGTTTCCATTCCAAAGATTGCTGTTTTGTCTCAATACTTGTGATCTGCTGGGAAAGTGTTAACATGAGTTTTTATGAATAGTTATCTGCTTCCAGACTGTCAGAAATAGGTCAAGATGTTGGAGCCCGGCTGCTCGACCTATACTTTGTGAGAGAACGCAACAGTAAAAGGGAAATCAAACTTCTGAACATGCTACTGTTTGTGAAGTCCACTTTATGGAAGGTATTGCATACTTACATATTTGTCTGAGTATGGCTTTTAGAGGGGCAAGGAGAGGTTACAACTATCCATCTGTTATGTTACTGACACATTTTACTTTTTGCACATTCATCAAGTATCAAAATTTTACTGGGCCTGCCCGCCTTTTAGGCTTTATCATTTTCTTACCCTTCACGCAACACGGTCGTGAGTCATTTACTGTTGCGTACTTAGACCATATATGGTCTAAGGTTGCGTATCACCCCTGCAGCATAAATGGGTCACATATTTTAAATCACTGAGTAACATATCGCACATCCGGTGCAAGAAAGTCACAAGTGCAAAAAAGTAAAAACTGAGAAAAATTTATAAAAACGTACATAATTTGACCATATACCTGGTGCGTAGTTTTTCGTCTGAGAGCTCTTTTGTCTTTGCGGTTTTGGCGCAATTTAGCGAGTAACTGGAGAGACATTGTCTTAGGCTCAGTTGTTCCTCGCGCTCTCGGATGTACATGTGACGTTCTTGCACCGGATGTGCGATATATTGTAATATTTAATAAATTATACATAACATATGTATTTAATTAATATATAATATATAATATACATATAAATACTTAATATATATAATATTATATTATAATATAATAACAATTATATTATTATATTATAATTAAATTATAAATATTTATAAGAAATTAATCCGGTAAGCTAATAAATACCAATTAAATGAGCCCAAACTTGAAGAGTCTGCTGTTGTCCGTTGAGGAGATCCCGTACCCACCTTCCAGTCCCACCAGCAGACCCTGGTCACCATGTTTTACCAAAGTGCTAATAAATACTAATCTAATAAGCCCAAACTCGAAAGGTCTGCTGTTGTCCGTTGAGGAGATCCCGTACCCAACTTCCAGTCCCAACATCAGACCCTAGTCACCATGTTTTACCGAAGTGCTAATAAATAGAAATCAAATAAGCCCAAACTCAAAGGGTCTGCTGTTATCCGTCGAGGAGATCCCGTACCCATATTCTAGTCCCATCATCAGACCCCGGTCACCATGTTTTATCAAAGTGCTAATAAAGACCAATCAATAAGCCTGAACTTGAAGGGTCTGCTGTTGTCCGTTGAGGAGATCCCGTACCCATCTTTCAGTCCCATCAGCAGACCCTTTCCACCATGTTTTATGAAAATGCTAATAAATACCAATCAAATAAGCCCAAATTTGAAGGGTCTGCTGTTGTCCATTGCGGAGATCCCGTACGCACCTTCCAGTCCCATCATCAGACCCTGGTCTCCTTTTTTTTCCAAAGTGCTAATAAAAACAATCAAATAAGACCAATTTCGAACTCTGTATCCGTTGAGGATATCCCTTACTATAACTACTAATTACTACCAGGAGAAAAGTAAATTCCAAAAATGTTTAAATGACGATAACTTTTATTTCCGAGATCAGATTTTAATGAAATAAAGCTATTATTCTAAGTGACAGGAGACAAAAAGTCAAAATAGGTCAATCTATCAGCAAATATGCAGAAATAACTTACGGCATCCCACAAGGGAGCGTGTTGGGTCCTACATTATTCCTTGTGTATATAAATCAATTGTGCAGTATGAACATTAAGCACGCAAAAGTTATCTCCTACGCTGATGATACTGCAGTAGTATTTTCAAACACAACCTGGGACTCAACACTAAAGAGTGCAGAATCTGGACTTTCAAAAATGTCACATTGGCTAAACTTAAACTTGCTCACTCTTAACGCGCTGAAGACCAACTTTATCTGTTTTAATAAATATAATCGAACCCAACCCCCCGATAACACTAAAATCAAAATTCATAACTGTACAAATGACCATCTAAACTTTAATTGCCCTGCTATTGTTAAGATTTCCCAAACTAAATACTTAGGCGTAATGATAGACCAGCGACTATCCTGGTTCCCACAAATTGAAATACTGAGATCTCGAGTAAGAAGGTTAATTTGGATCTTCAAAATGCTTAGACATATAGCTACCCCTTCACTCCTCAATCAAATATACATAGCCCTTGTGCAATCTGTACTTTACTATTGCATACCAACTTGGGGAGGAGCTGCAAAATCTAAATTTATCGAAACCCTTGCACCAGTGACGCCGCTGCCCGTCACCAGTCTGTTTTATATAAGGCCCGGCAATAGGCTACAATCATCCCTTCCCTTTTGAACACCTTTACTTTTCAACCCTTAGAGGACTAACTACTGTTTGAGAATAATCCCTGTTCTGCACAAATAGACATCAAAAGAAGGGGAAATTAAAATGAATCCGGACAGAAGGATTTAAAGAATACAGAGTGTCCCACACCGGTCCCTAAAATCTGCAGAGGACTAAAACGAAAGCCGGTTCTCGACAAATGTCATCTCTTCCCTTTTGAACACCTTTACTTTTCAACCCTTAGAGGACTTACTACTGTTTGAGAATAATCCCTATTCTGCACAAATAGACATCAAAAGGAGGGGAAATGAAAATGAATCCGGACAAAAAGAATGATTGACAGATGGAGTATTGCCAGTGTTTTTGTAATAGCAAAGAAAACCCACCTCACGTGTCCTTGAGTAAGACCGCAAATAATATACATCAAAACCCAGCGGCACATAAACCTCTTTAATCTTCTTAAATGAAAATCAACTAAATCTATTTCACAAGCTTTACCGAGAATCAAATTAGTGGTAAATCACGAAGTTTTTACTAGAAATATAGCTGCAGGTCTGTAAAGGTAATAACTGAACCAATCTATGTTTAATTCCCAAATTATTCAATGCACACCCAACAGATCTGCGACATGGAACATATACTAAACCTGTCTTAAAAAATAAAATGAAAATGTATTTTCTATCTTTATTACCCTAGATACCTTATAAAAATATGTTTTCTTTGTTTTTTGTGTTTTCATAGATAACGAAGGGAGGTAACTATATAGTTACCAAGTATATTACTAGTGCTGTATACTTGTATTTATTTATTGTGTAGATGCATTTTAAACAACAGGGGCTATTCTGCCTACAAACCGTAAGGTTTGGCGGATGTTTATTTTATGTTCGTGTTATTATGGCGTGTTAATAAATGAGTTTCAATTACATTTGCTTTTACCTCGATGTGCAAAACTGATGAAAAATTTAAAAAGGAGATGAAACTACGAAAGCTCACAATTTAGTTTTCATTTTATCTATAGTCAAGCAATCAAGGCTTATACCTAAACAAGTGTTTTTTTTTAAATCAATCTCCGCTTTTCTTTTATTTCAAGATTGTTAATGTAACAAATTAGGTCATGTTACGTTTTAACTCGAGAACCACACGACGGATTTTGATGCGGTTTTTTTATTATCATCATAGTGACCTTGGTCAACACATATGCTATAAAAAGTGTTCATAAAATAACCCCCAAGCCGGAAACGGGAAAAAAATTCAATAAACGCTTTTAACTCGAGAATCACTCAACAGATTTGTATGCGGTTTTCTTTTATTCCTATCATAGTAACTCTGGTAAACACATAGGTTATAAGGGGTGTTCATAAGATAACGTCCAAAAAAACAGGGCAAAGTTTCATAAACGCGGGCAGAGACGCGGGAAAAGGCTAGTCGAACATAAGATTTGTTATACGTGTAATTACAACTAAGTCCGCACGCCAGCCCCGAGCAATCTGTAGGAATGTTAAATTGTTGTTTAATAATTTTCACCATTACTATTCGAAAAGGGGTTATTGGTTCACCAAAAACAGTGAATAAAACACTCTTTTCCTCACTGAGTGAGAACAAGTAACTTTTTAAACTTTTTGGATAGGCAAAGGCATGGCAAAGGTATCTGTGACCATACAGCCATCTTAAAACATAATCACCCGAGAAGCTATAAACTATAAATCTTGCAATCACTACATTTTATGTTCTACAGAAATGCCCGAATAAAGCATTTTAAATTTGGAACAAGCGTCAATGCACAATATAAAAAATATCTTACCAAACGTACTGGCTGGCCGCTTGGAAAAAAGACCAAAAAAAAAAAAGAACCGCCATTTTTATGTTTTGTTCTCTTATTAATTTACTATGTACCGATTGGTTGTAAGTATAATAAAATTTGATTCAAATAGTTAATATGGTACTGTTTATTTTCTCATAGTCAATGGTGAAAAGTAGAGTACATAACTCGTGAAAAAAAAATTCCATCTCGGCTCTTGGATCTCTCGCTCCGCTCAGGATTCTACTTTAGAATTCAACTTTAGAATCCTCCGCTCCTCTCGGGATCCACCTTTGAGCCTCGAAAGAAATTCCCTTTTTTTTCACTTGTTGTGTAATCTACCATTTCCCGACCGTCACTTCATTCTCCATTCTCTCCAGTGGGTCTACAAAAATATTCTGCTTTTTTACAATTTTAACAGTTTGTTCCTCCACAAATAGATATAGTATGGTGCATTTAACACCAGACCTCAACATCTAAAGGAAAAGTATCATTCCAGCTCCAAATTGTTCTATATAGTCCACATATTGTTGGGTAAAAAGTTACACAATTTTCGGTTAGGCCGTTTTTTGGGTTAATTGCACGACAGTAATAAGATATATTTGTAAAACAAAATATTGGTATTTCAGCCTTAATATAATTGAATGATGCATCCAATTGGCCCAAATTTTTGAAACGTAGTTCCTATGTATGAAACCTACGCCAATCGAATTGTACACATTATCAATAGCAAATTTTACTATTAAACCAGAAAAAATGTATACATATTAAAAATAAATGAAAAAAAAAACAATTTATTACTTTTTATTGTTTATTTATTATAAATAACTATTAGGGTTCCGTAACCAAAGGGTAACCAACGGGACCCTATTAGTAAGACTCCGCTGTCCATCGGTCACCAGGCTGTATCTCATGAACCGTGAGAGTTAGACAGTTGAAATTTTCACAGATAATGTAATTTTGTTGCCGCTATAAAAAAATACTAAAACCGGCCAAGTGCGAGTCAGACCTGCGCACTCCCATACAACATACATGATTTTTTTGCCGTTTTTATAGATAATGGTACGAAACTCTTCGTGCGCGGGTCCGACTCGCACTTTGCCGGTTTTATTTCCATTTTTATCACCATTTTCTTTCCCCATTAGATATTCTTGATGGTTAGTACAAATTGCTGTTGCTGATAAGATCTATCGATTGGCATATGGTTTATTCGTCGACAATAGGAATAGGTTTGGAAATTTTGGGCCAACCGTCTTGGAAAGAGATGCATCATCCAAACAAGTTATTAGCTTTATCCGTTTCACAGGAGAATGGCTGAGACAGACAGACGGACAGACACGAGTCATGCCTTCCTTTCTCTCGATACCTTTTTCTCATTTTGAACACGGTAGCCCAATAATCCACGTAGGCTATAATAATCGATTTATGTGTGGTATTCAGTCTAATACCAAAGATAGTTTTAACCGTAGGTTGTAAAGGTCCGAACTTTAAAGTTTTATTCAGTCAAACCAAGCTTGTTGTCCCGCCTTACTTAAGCTATCCTCACTTGCGAAACAATTGTTTATAAACTGTTTCTAGGCCTACCATGAGTTTTGCTTACTATACACGTTAACGTCCGCGTAAAATATTTATATGAGAAATTGTGCAGCGCCCCTAGCGGCTTACTACAGGAACCAGCATTTCTCATACAAAATATTTTACGCAGACGGTGACGTGTATAGTCTGCCTACGTGTTTATCGGCATGTTCTGTACTCCCCCAAAAAAACTGCATGACCTGAAATATGTAATCTGCGACATGAAACATGTATACTCGTATACTTACAGAAAAAGTCTAGTCTGTTGTCGAAAAACATGAGTTTTCAAGGACGCATGGCCGATGTAATCTGAAACCTTTAGAGTTTAAAGGTTGATCACGTAAAAGGGACAATATTAGAACATTAGAGTGGGCCTCTTCCCATAACAATCATAATGTACGGACATTTGCTGGAACCCTTTTGGCTTAATAACTCGGAGCCATTTCAGTGTTATTGTCTGTTTCAGGGTGTAAGCACTTTAAAATATTGTTTAAGCTAAAGAAAATGTTTCTGTGGGGATATCCTCGTTATGAATATAATATATGGTTTAAAGCGAAATCCATCGCTTTGGATAATCTAAACTGGTGTAAAAATTCAACAGTCTAGGATGGTACTACGTGTTACATAGTCTTTCGAGGTCCAATTCTTCTAGCAGGCGTCCTAATTTGAAGAGGTTTCTTGGATTCTTCGTTAACATACTTTGTGTATTAAACGTTTATATTTTACTGTCTCATCTTTACAAATAGTAAAGTAGTAAAAAAGTCGTGTTTGTTGTATATTTTTGCGAAATTTCAAATGAAATCGGCTACTAGTATGGTACGGAGACCTAAACTATTTCTTATTTTATTTTTCTCTGTCTGTCTGTTTGAATTTGAATTTTGATCTTTTGTGTGTATCATGAAGCTGGGTGCCAAGCATGAACATGCTACCGACTCGACGTCGTTTTGATAAACAAAAATGTAGCTCTTATTTCATAGCAATAAGAGTAATGGTTTAGAATTTGACGAGTTTATCTGTCAAATTTATCGAATCGATGCTTACGTCTTGCTATGCAGGTCTGTCTGTATGTTACGTTTTATCTCGAAGACCACTCAACGGATTTGGATGAAGCTTTCTTTTATTATGATCGTAGTGACCTTAGCCAACACATAAGTCATAAGACCGTTAAGAAGTCATGTTGACAAAATAACCGCCAAGCCGAAAACAGACGATACAACTCAAACAAATTATCCGAATTCATACCTACGTCTACATTTAAACTTCTTCTTCTGAAATTCGCCTATTCTTTTTAAACTAAAATCTAGAACCTAAACCGATATCCGCCTACCTATTTGACCTTAATTTCACCAGTCCGTGGTTCTACAAGAATTGATCGTTTGTTAAATGTTTTAAGACCTACATACGTTTAAAAATAAATATACTGAGTATTGATTTATTATTTATTTATCAAACTCAAACTCAAACTCAAACGTTTATTGCAATCTAAGTGTGTACAGATTTTATGTATTTTTGGCGCTTATACGAGGGGTGGCTGAAAAGTAATCTACCTGACTATGAAAGAAAATACATGGATTAATAATTTATTTTTTATTTTTCAATATAGTCCCCTGCAACTGAAATGCACTTACGACATTTGTCAATAAGTGACAGCATACCATTAAAATAATAATTATTATTTTGTTCGTCAAAATAGTCATTCACAGCGTCCTTCATCTCTTCGTCTGTTGAAAATCTGCGCCCTCTCAAATTTTTCTTTAAAATTTTAAATAAGAAGTAGTCAGAGGGAGCCAGGTCTGGACTATAGGGTGGGTGGTTGATCTCTGTAAAGCCGTTTTTTGTCAGAGATGACCGCGCCTTAAAGGCCGTGTGCGCGGGTGCATTATCATGCAAAATCAAAACGCCTTTGCTAAGTTTGCCCCTCCTGTCTTCTTTTATTTTTTTGCGTAGCTGGTCAAGTAAGTTCGCATAGTATTCAGCATTCATCGTGGTGTTTTTTGGCAGGTAATCTAAAATAAGAATCCCCTCAACATCCCAAAAAATGGTTGCCATTAGTTTGCCCGCTGACAGCCGGACCTTAAACTTCCTTGGTGGTTTTTCCCCTTTAAATTTCCATTGCATCGATTCTTGTTTGCTTTCGGGATCCCACTGACGAATCCAAGTTTCATCACAGGTCACTATTCGCAAGATAGTTTCTTCCTCTTTATCCTTTACCAAGTCTAAAAATGACTGACAACATTCCACACGCCTTTGCTTATCAAACGGGGTCAACATTTTAGGCACCCAATGTGCGCTCACCTTGGACATTCCCAAATGTTCATGAATTATTTCATGAACTCGTTCCTTGCTAATGCCAACATCTCTAGCTATTTCCCACTGCTTAATTCGCCGATCGGCAAGGATCAGTTTCTTCACTTTTTCCACATTATCTGCGGTAACTGCAGAAATGGGCCTTCCACTACGGGGATCGTCTTCTAAGCTCACACGGCCTTGTTTAAACTGCTTTGACCAAAACTTTATTACAAATTCGGAAGGACATGAATCTCCGAACACCTTAAACATGCGCTCTCGGATCTGCGTCGGCGTATTCCTTTCTTTACCGAGGAATTTAATCACAGCGCGATACTCAATTTTATCCATTTTTAATTTTATTGCAACTTGATAAAAACGAAGACGCGCCAAAAAAAAATTGAACTCGTAGAAACAAATAAGTGTCATAATTTTTAAAAAAGGAATAAACAAAGAATACGAGAATATAGTGGCCAGTAACATTTTTTAAACTTTCTTTAACAAAGGAGATTTTATATCAGCCACCCCTCGTAACTTAGATGCCTATTATAGGCGTTGCAAATTTGTAACACAACTTAAAGTTAACATAAAAACTTAACTATCGACACAATATAGACATAAAATTTTCGTATAATATAAATAAAAATAAATTTACAACATATAGTATAACATTTGAATATATATATATTTTACATTCTAATATAGCATAACTATGATATCGTGTTAAAGGTGGACAAAAACAGAAAAAAATAAATTAAAAAGGGCACATTAACTATCATAAATTATTCTGTTAAGAAATCCTCAACCGAGTAGTAGCATTTTTTTACTAGAAATATTCTTATCCTTTTAGAGAAAATGTGTTCTTTAATTTCCGATTTTATTTCTGCGGGTATTTTATTATAAATTTTTATTGCCATGTGGTATGGGCTATTGTTAAGCATTTTTATGCGAGACAATGGCAAGTGTAATTTTTCTTTATTCCGGGTATTATGATTGTGCGTGTCTTTAACCTGTTTGAAATGCTTCATGTTCTTGAAAACAAACATACATACATCATGTATATAAATACATGGAAGGGTTAGAAGGTTGAATTTTATAAAATAATCTTTACAACTTGTTCTGGAGTCCACATGAGCAAGGATTCGAATGCAACGTTTTTGAAGTATAAATAGCTGATCAGCGTCTACGCTGATGCCCCATAACATTACTCCATACCTGAGCCAGGAGCTAGCGAAAGCGTGATATGCTGACAGCGCTGTTTCAGTGTTTGTGTTATTCTCAATGTTTTTAAGCGCATAGGTGAATGACGATATTTTAGATTTGACTTTTTTTATATGACTTTTCCAGTTGAGGTGCGTATCTATATTTATACCTAAGAGGCAGAATTGATTTACAGGTTCATTTTCAGTATAAGCCAGTATCTTTAAATAGTTGCCGATTTTCTATGATATACATAACCATTCTTTTACTTATAAGTTCGACTTCTAATGGTCTTTTTTGACCTTTTCCTAAGCGTTTCACATTCTCCACGTAGCCATTTATATTCATGGACATAATTTCATAGAATATTGTACTCACTCGGTTAATTTGGTCTTGGAAGGATTCATATCCGAACTCTTGAAGTCCATAAATAATAAACTTCTTGCTATTTATTTGGGTGTTTATTTTCCTCTCCAAAAAGAAGATTTTTTGCTTCAGAAAATCATTTTCTTCGCTTAGCTGTTTCACTGTTGTATTTAAATTTCCAAGATTTGCTTCTTCAATTGTTTTTTCTAATTTTTCTAGTAATAAACACATATTATCAATTTTCGTCTCCATATTTCAAGGTTTATTGATTAAGAAGAGCTATTAATTTGAATAAAACTAATTAAATTGTAAATAAATGCGTATTGACCGTTACGGTTGCGCGCGGTTGCGTATTGAAAAATTAAAAGTACAGCTTGACAAACACTTAAATCTAATACGCTATACCTGCTAACATAAATTACACTTTACATATAAGTACCATATTTACACGGATTTACATAACATACGCTCAAATAAAAAATATAAAAGGCACGATTATTACACTATACTACTCTTTTTTGCATCCCTCTCAGATAACCCCAGACATTCACGAAACACATACTTCAAACTATCAGCAAACAGATCACGCGTTGTGTTTGCTGTCAGTAGTGTGTTTAGGCCCTCTATAGCGCGCGGAAGCGTAGACCAGCGTCGCGCCTGTGTCCTGGCAGCGGGTTGGTGCAGCAGCTTGTGACTGCGCACGCGATTGTAATTGTTGGGTGCGAAAAGAGAGGTTACGGCATTCGCAAGTTCGGGGCAGTCAGAGTCACCTCGCAGAATCCGAATAACAAATCCGTATTACGCCTAACGTCCAGTGAGTTAAAATCTAGTGTACCCAGGAGAAAAGGGGTAGGATACATGATCATGCTACGTGCGCAGATGCGTCTTATTAAATCATACTACTATGAAATGTTTTCCTTAATGATCTTTTAGGTCACTGATACGAATGTTCAATAGCAAAGATTTTTTACAAGCTTAACAAGATACATGATATCCTTATAATATGTCAAATCCAAATAAGGTTTTAGATCAAGAGACGTCAATACTGCGAACAGAACATTTATTATTTCTACCACAAACGAATAAGACCGCGTTAATTATACACCTGATGTATGAAATAACAAAGTCTTGTCTTATTTTACCACAAACGATAAGGACCGCGCTAATTAGACACTTGATTTTTCAATGATATTGATCTATCCTACAGGAACCATGCATTTTCCGGGATAAAAAGTAGCCTATGTGTTAAGTTAGGGTATAAGCTATATCCATTCTAAATTTCATCCAAATCCGTTTAGCCGTTTCAGCGTGAAAGAGTAACAAACATACACATACACACACGCACAAACTTTCGCATTTATAATATTAGTATGATAAACACTTTAAACAATTATCCACGAAACTCAGCACGGCGGATCAAATTCAAATTTTTCGATACAAATTACCTTTGCATTAGTTTAGACTGATTTTCCGGGATAAAAATAACCTTTAAATTAACCTTCAATTACATTATTATTTTATCGCAATAAATAAACCCAAATTTTTTAAATACATTTTATTGCTTACTTTGTAATATTTTTATATTGTTATTAAATATAGGTATGTATATTTTATTACTATAATTTAAAATGTAACCTAGCAAATAAGTAATTTAGACGTCTGTAATCTGTAAGCTTATTTTGTTAATGAAATAAATGATTCTTCAAAGAATGTTCCACATAGTTAAAGGCGATAAAATTCCTAAGGGCCAAGCCACATAGAAGGTATACGGTGACCTAAAAGAGGCATTTGAGAGTAATTGAGAGTCTCTAAACACACACACACACACCCCCTCACACACACACACACACACACACACACACACACATACTTTTATAAAATATCGCATAATTGATACAGTTTTAAATGTTAAGCCGATAACCCGTCCTTTTATAATGTTTTTTACCCCATTGTGTTTTTCCAAGGAAACGGGGCTGTTATTCCTTTCTACAGGCGTAAAACCCTATTTAGGATAACAGCAAACATTTGTTATTTATACTACATGTTAATATTAGATTTTAAGCTCTGTGTTTATATAAGTCTCTTGTATCCCGTTTTTACGTGATAAAATTATATTCTATTCTATTCTAAACGAATACTCTCTTCGGAATGTTTTGCGGGTTGCAATAAACAAGATCATAAAGAAGGATAATCTTAGCCATGGTCGCTTTGATCCTTATTTAGGGCATTATGTTTATTATTTGAACATGACTGCCGCCGCGCCGCTGCGAGTATGACCCCATGGAGGTACACTTTTAAATAGAGAGAAAGCTAACTTTCTTTTAGCATAATGAAAAATGAACTTTATTTTACGGAAATAAGAATATAACATGTTCAAATGTAAAAAAATAACAAAGGGCCAGTTTCTTTAATCAAGAAAAACTTGATACTTAAGCGACAAATCAGCCAATCACAGCCCTGCACACTGTTCCAATATATATTACGTTTAGAGAACCAGCCAACCACGGGCGATACGCAAAATGATACCTGTCAGACAATTGTGAAAAAATTATAGAAAAATAATTATACATGCAAAAAATACAAACAGGTTCGATTGCCGTGTTGCAATGATATGGTGGAAGGCGCAAAACTCACATTTTTCGATGCCGCCAACTCATCTACATAAATTTTTTTATATTTTTGCTTGTCTACTTTAGCGATGAGATTCGCTTTGATTTCGGTTTTTTGAAATTTGATTTTTTTTTCGCGCAACCAGTTTTGGATAGCCTCCTTCCGCCAACTCATGTTGGGCGCCTTTTCGATTTGACGCGAATGATATGGGGCATTGTCCATTACTATGACGATACAATCAGTAAGAGAAGCCAAGTCGTTAGAATATCGCTATAAACCCGCGGGAATTCTTTCGTGGCGCGTACTCTATGTATGGAGTTATAGAAGAACACCGGGAATAATAAAAAAATCCTTAAGGACATAACATAGTTCAAGTATGTAGAATACTTATACATATATGGGTGACAAAAGAAGCATTATTTTCAAGTCGTCACATTTGTATGGATAGAACTGTCATAATCATATTATGTTGTATTGTTTAAATTATGCAAAGTTATATGTTATCAAGTTTGTTTTCTTTGTGATGTTCAAAAACAAATGGGGCATAATAAAACACACTTGATTATAAAAAAGAGAAAATTAACTAGACCAACAACATTTGGCACATGTAAAAAAATACTTAGAACGTAAGTACCTAGCTGAAAGGTTTCAAACTTCTTTCTTAAGATTTCAACCGATACCTAAATAAAATGTATGAAAGGAGTTAATACAGAAAACCACCTGTTCTATTGAAGTGATGGATTCAGCCTTCAAAACAGTCAAGAGTGTTTATCTGTTTAAACAAATATCGTGTTTTCTACTACTTTACCAGCACAATTAGACACTAGTCTCAATCCTTATTACTTGGGAATAAAGACGATTTTTGCATGAATTCTCAAATTAGTGATGAAATTTTAATTTATTGATACACCTAATGTACTCTGCCAACTGGTATTCTAAAAAGAGTTACGAGCCGTGACTGTCTATGTAATTGCTTTTTAGTCTTTCGTTAAATTTATATTAAATTGATTTGCTTTCTAATCGGATTCAGTAGAGTGACGTGATAGATACATATCACAATTCCTACTACGAATTAATCTGATTTAAACGTTTCTTAATGTAAAATCTTTAATCTGTACCGTAAACATTTTAGCAGTATTCTAAAAAGTTTAAGGTGTCCCATACCTTCTTGGCACTCCTACCTCACTCCAATTCGTTTATATCTGTGATTATGTGCTATGTAAAATTTGCCCTGTTTGGGTAAAAAGTAGCAACAATTATTACATTTTGTGACATTCATTACATAGTCAAAAAAAATACACAGAAGATGATTTTTCTTAATTAAAATTTTTGTAATAGACTATAATTTAGCAACATGTAAAAATATAAAACATATATTTAAATTTTTTAAATCTTATGCAGAGATATGAGCAGAATATGAGCAGCCTTTTGCCCGCGGCTTTGCCCGTGTTAATTCAATCTTTGCCCCGTTTTTAGCTTGGGCGTTAATTTATTTTGAAACAACCACTAAATCGAGGACATCACAAGTATGTAAGTACTCAAATCACAACCCTCTCGCGAACTTCAGCAGCCAACTCTCAGCACCAAACACTAATGTATCTCATACGCAAATTTGTCGTACGAGCCTTAAGGCTTTTGCAGAGTAACCACCACAATCCTTCTTTTGCGCCGCTGCGCCGCCGCACCGTCCTCTAACTAGTGCAACGTTGCAGTACCTCAGTCAGAGCGGGCGCGGCTGCGGCATCTGCCGCAAAGGGAGGGCTACATGTGAACAGAAGCGTGACAACTCTTTAAGGAGATCTCGTCGCGCCTGATCGATGCTTCCGGTAACAAGGGCTGGGGCATACTTTAGTCAGCGGATTAGCCTCGCAATCCAGCGAGGCAATACCGCCAGCCAACCTTGCCCAGTGACAGTAGCGATCTGGCTAGAATATTCAATTTGTTTTAGTAAATAGGTGTCCAAAAATTCCTTTATTTATTTATTGTATAATAATGAAATTGTTAGGTAGTTTTAATTTTTAATTAGTTTAGGGATATGAAATTAATTGTTATTTAAGTTTAGATATATTTAATAAATGAAGGTACTAAACATATGTATAGTAGACATAATTATTATTAGAAAAGAAACGGTTGTTCACTTGTGTATTATTGTCGTTGACCACATGCCTACTGTATCACCAATACAATTTCGGCATTTTCAAGGCGAGTCTCGTTCTAAGGAGGACGATGGGTGCTTTCACACCGGACGATAACGATATCGACACGATAGTCGTCGGACTAGTACTCATATACATACCGGGTGTAAATAGACTGCTACTATTAAATGAAACCACATATTCTACCACTGAACTGGTACTGAACCACTTTTCCCAAGAATCATACCCGCGGACACCCTTATACTTTGGGAAATAATTGAGTCCCAAACAAAAATGCGTGAACCTTCGCACCAACATGCGGGCGAGCTTAGAGAGAGCGTCATCTGTCAAACAGCTATTACCTTGCAGCGTTCTAAAATAGACCTTCCTCTTACTAGATAAAGTCTTTGAGTTACAGTTGAATATCTTTTTCTCTGAAGATTCTCGCGGTTTTTTTTTTAGAATAGTTGTTCAGTAAGATCAGTAGAGTATGTGGTTTTATTTAATGGTTGCACTCTATTTATACCTGGTATTCTATGAAACGATTTCACATTGTATCGTTTTTAGGGTTCCGTACCCGAAGAGTGTCAAATGGGACCCTATTACTAAGCCTCGGCTGTTTATCTGTCTGTCTGTCTGTCCGTCTGTCACAGGGGTCTACAGCTACTGCCGTATGGCGTATGTTAGTATGACCTCTACCGCGGCAAATATTGGAAACAAATAAAATTTAACTCCAAGAGGGTCCTAATACAATAAACATCGAAAAAAAAAAGCATATATTTACCGTTTTTTAGCTCTATCTCAAAGATGGTTATACCAGTGGCGTTCGTAGAACATAAAATATTATTATTAGAGTGCATTACAAACCAGAAAAGATAAATTAGAAACAAATATAAGGACAAGAATTTGAAAAAATTTCTCGGGCCAGGATTCGAACTTGGGACCTCTTGTCTCCCAGACAAGCGCGCTACCAATTGCGCCACCGAGGTACTTACCTAGACCGTTGAATATTTCTACCATAATTTTCCACCGAATATAAATAATTATATAATAAATATATATAATTGACTTTATGTATATTCTACAATATTATAAATGTATATCAATACAATTCAATTAATTATAATATACAATTATATCATACTAAATATATATCCATTATACTATATATATAAATATTAATATATTTACATATATTATCATATTCATGATTATATAAATCGTTATAATATAATTACTATAATATTAATAATATATAGATGATATCATATTATATCATAAGTATAGCGATATATATGTATCTATAAATTTGTGATATTATAATATTATTATATATAATAATTATAATGAAATATTAATAAATATAATTTAATTATATAAATATATTAAGTATTATAGTATTATAATCAGTATTATAAATTGTTATTAATATAGCAAGATAATTTATAAACATTGTTATAATTATAATATATATATTTATTATATGATAAATAAATATCGATATAAGTATTATTATAATTTAATATATTTTAATATATGTAAAATAATGTTAATTTTATAATGTTAATTATTAATTATTAATAAAATAATGTTATTAATTTTTTTTTGATTAATAATCTGCCACATCACAATTACATTCATTCATTTTTTACGATGGAGTGGACTCGCAAAGAGGACCGAGTAGCAGTAATTGCATTGCATCGTTGCGGCCATCCACCGAAGACGATATTCAACTTGCTTCAAAAATTAAAAATCACGAAGAAGTTCGTGTACCGTACCATCAAGTAGCGGCTATTCGTCCTCACCGGCTTCCCCACACATCTCTTACTGGTACATTATTTAGAGATACCAGTATTTAAATATAAATCTTTACCTATCACACTAACACACCCTTGAAGGATTCTAGCCTTTGCTTTTACGGCCTGTATAAGGTGACTTTAATTTATACAGCCAAACTCTCGCTGGTCGCTGGCCACTGATAACGTCTGTATGTGATCGAGCCAGAGAATAAAAGAGAATTTGCAACGATGAAGCCTCAGATTGAGGCGCTGCACGATTTGGCAACAGGCGGCCACTGTATACCCCAGCGGCCACTGTATACCCCAGCGGCGGCAGTCACGGATGAGGGGTGCGGGGCGCAACTAAGTGTGTGGGGAGGCCGAATTTCGTTGATAAGAATGCGTAGCCATAGCTTAGAAAAATGATGGAATTTTTGGTGAAAATTCAAGGTATATTTTTTTCTCGTAATGACATCAGAATCGTGTATACTTTCATAGCCTAAAGGGATTCTTGAGTTTGCATTTACACCCTGTATGAGAAATTGTGCAACGGCTTACGAGGGGAACCAGTGTTTCTCACACAAAATATTTTAGGTATGCAGACGGTACCAAAATCGTGACCAAAACTCATGGTAGGCCCACTGAAAAGAAAATTACTCCGAAAATGCCTGTTATTTTTCAGTGCTATCTGTATTTCCATACGCGAGTATAGTTGGAGATAGTGTCTGAGTGAGAGGTTCCATTTTAATTCCACGACTTATACATCCTGATTCTGTCATGGACTGGAACGTCGCAACATCAAGCGGAGTTATTTTGTACGGTCAGTAAACAGTCAGATTTTTGTTAGGGACAAATATTATTGTACGAGGTTAAAACAAATCTTGTAACCATATCCTTTAATTAAATTAA
The DNA here is from genome assembly GCA_910592155.1 of Ypsolopha scabrella. Classification (NCBI taxonomy): domain Eukaryota; kingdom Metazoa; phylum Arthropoda; class Insecta; order Lepidoptera; family Ypsolophidae; genus Ypsolopha; species Ypsolopha scabrella. The sequence continues at coordinate 8,760,303 of OU342985.1, read as the reverse complement.
ATTAAATCTTGATTCACAGTACAGAGGAGACAAATATATGTAAAACAAACCTAAGAATAGGACCCTGGAATTGTATTACCAAAATGTAAGAGGATTACGGACAAAATTAGATTTATTTTGTTCAGGGATTGCATTTAATTGTTTACCAATATTCATATAATTCAATATTTGCCATTACGGAGACGGGGTGCAACAATTCTGTAAATGATGCAGAAATAATTCCCCCGGGATACAAAATCATCAGGTGTGATCGCGCTGATGGACGCAAGCAAGGCGGAGCGTTTCTCGTGGCCACACCGCGGCTTGAGCTGCGGCGAGTTGCGATTCCAGATAACGTAAACATTGACGATTGTGTTTTTGAATTGGTTTGCGCTACTGTTCATTTAAAACATCGATTTCTATTTATAGTTTGTGTTTTATATATACCTCCAAATAGTAGCGAATGCGATTACTTATTTTTGTTCAAAATATTAGAACAGATATCTTTGAAGTATAGTGACGTATTAATAGTAGGTAGAGCTGATGCCGGGCTCGACCGTGGAGGTGCCACCTTCTTGCTCGCTAACTTTCCCGAAGTAATTCGGGGGAGAGTAAGAGGACAGCTCGGAGACAGGCACAAATCCAGGTAGCCCACCATTGCCTGCGACCGATTGATGGAGTTATCCATCCCCAATTGCCGAGCCTTATAACAAACAGACTGGTGACGGGCAGCGGCGCCACTGGTGCGAGGGTTTCGGCACTGTGCTCACCGACCCGCCTGTCAAGCGTGTGTGAGTATGTGCATTTCTTCTAGGAGGACGGCTAAGAGTGGCGAAGTGTTGGAAAGGCTTATGTCCAGCAGTGGACGAAACAGGCTGATGGATGGATAGATTGAAGAATATTGACCGCCTCTGTGGTGTAGTGACTCGCTCACTCGACTACCAGCTTGAAGGTCGCGGGTTCAAACACTTGTGTCCGGTCCGGGTGCTTCGGGAAGCGCGATAAGCTGTTGGCCCATCTTTGTGTAGTAATATGTAAGTTCTTTATAATGCACAAAGGTGAATATATTAATATAGCGTCACGACATGAGTCCCCAAAGGGGTGTCAGAGGTGTTCCAGGTGTGAACTGTCATATTCAAGACACAGTTCACCCTCGGAACACCCGCGTTTCACCGACGATTATTACGTCCCAACGTGATGCGTGGTGAGCCCTATCGCCGTACTTCGGGCACAAATACACGGTTTTTAGGGCATTCAGGTTTATTCACGACGTTTTCCTTCAGCGTTCAGCAAGTGGTAAGTATTAAATACTCTGCACATAAATTCCGAAAAACTTATTGATGCATGCCCGGGCCTGGGATCGAACCTGGGTCTTAAGATTGAGAGACCAGCGTTCTACTCCTGAGCTACCGCCGCTACAAAATTAGCATTCTCTGTTCGAAAGTATGCCCGAAGTATAGAAATATGACTAATCAACATCACGTTGAGATGTAGTAATGGTCTGTGAAAGGTGGGTGTACGAGTGTGGGCAGTGACTTGACTGTGACTTTATTTACCTTTACCCATTGCAAAGATTTAGCTCGTGGATACATTAATAAAATTAAGTCGAAATCTTTGTAGTTTCAATAACAACAATTTATTTCTAGTCACCGAAAAGCTGACAACTGGAGAAAGTACTCGTGTATACGAACAAGTTTCACTATGGAGTCAACACGCGAAAAAATAAATATCCTGTTTAAGGATTCTCTCAACGCCAATGACCTTGAACTGAGCAACTTTGTAACCAGTTTGTACGGTAAATATAATAAATACCTTTTGACTTTGACTTTGAAAATTGCTTCAAGTCGACTCTATGCGTTTATTATTAATGTTTGGTATGTATGTCTGTGATTTATTCCTATATTTTTATTTTTGCAAGTACATGTCTATGATATACCATTTAATTCAATGTAAGTACGATATTTTTTTGTTTGACAGGTAATAAGTGATTATGTAATTAATTATGTGCCATGCCAGTAATTATGTGCCATGGGCGTCGGAAGGGTGGGGCAGGGGGCAGCCCCCTCCCCCCTGGAAACGGAATGGGACAGTAAAAAATAGTACTAAAGTACACTTACAGTGGACACACGAGAGACGAGACCGAACGGCAGTTTTTGTTTGCACAAAAGTATGTTTTTTCATTTATTTTTAACTTAAATCCCGTAGATATTTGAAAAAGGTTGCCCCCCAACCCTAGACTTTCGTCTTCCGACGCCCATGTATATCATTGTGGTACAGAAAATCAGAAGAGTCCAAGTCCTGGACTTGAACTCAAACTTAATTAAGGATGATATAATTATCAATAAATAAAACTTGGATGCCATAATTATAAAAATGCTGTTTTATTAGCTATTTTATATTAGTAATATTAAATCTTGAACTTACCCCAACAATATTAATTGACAAGCAAAAGGAGAATGCCACGTGATCGTAAGAAATGACGTCACAACCAAATAAAAGTCATAAAATTACTTAGATACCTTTTTTAAAATCCGATCAACACCTTTTTGATCAAAAGAATTCACTTAAAACCAGAATTCTAACATTTTAATAAAAAATATTTATTTTCATTTCCGTTGCCGCTTTACTATAATTAGGATGCCAACCAATAATCGCCTCTATCAAAAGGTAATAAAGTCTTTGCAATTGCCCTTGTCAGTGTATAGTAAATTGGAATTGCGGATACTAATTTAAATGAAACTTGGTGATTTGGTAAGTACATTTTAGTCTCCCTGAAATTAACTTGGTTTGGTTTTGATGCTACGACTTTGGATTTGGTACGAGGCGCCATATATTACGCGACATTCTCCTATGTCAAGCATCTATTTTGCCATAGATCTTGTACACAAGCAGCTGACCTCAATAAATACTATGATCAGGGTAGCTGATTACTTTCACTGAAACTAGTCTGCTTTCCGGATCATAGTATGTATTAAATTGAATCAATTGTTTACATCAATATTCTTTAGATACATTCTTATGGTTCGTACATCTAGAAAAGGATTCACCAAAATGTTACCTATTTAAGTATTACTTGTTAAAAATAAGTTTTAAGCGAAGCTCTTAAAACAATAGGTAGGTACAGTTTTAAATAATACAAAACATAAAACAATACAGGTAATTATTGTCTTCGGTGGATATTTATAGTTTCTTGACAAATGTGAATCAGTTTGATTGGAATTTTTCTTCCCAACCCTTGAAAGAGTCTCTGAATCGTTTCTCGCACTCAGCGAACACCCGGACGTGTGGCAGCGGTCGGTTCGGATACCGTTGCCGATACTCCCGACGTGCACCTTCAGCGCTCTTCTTGTTCCCTGTGGTGCAGTCCAGCATATCTGCGATTTCAAATCGGTTTGGTGTGTAACCGAGCATGATTAAAATTGAAGTGAAGGCTAGTGAAAACTCAGCTACTGTAGCAGACAGTTCACTCGAAGAGGATGGATCGTGCGTGGCGTGCACCTTAACTACACTCTGCTCTGCCCGTTCTTTGGTTCGGTCTTTCTGTTATGTTGCAGAGGAGTTGTATTATATCACAGGATGCTAATTTTTAAAGAAAGCTCCCTACAATTTCAGTACAAATCGATTCGCAAATCACGAGCGAAAGTTACTGCATGGTTGGTTACATTACGGACAGTTTAATATTTCTTTCGTGTGATAAATTTATTTTTATAGGTGATTCAGAGCTCTTCACGTCCAGATTTACTTTTCTGATTTTCTATACCGCAGTGATATTAATTTAATGAATGTTTTCAGCGTTCGATTCTCTTGTCCGGAAGGCTACCTGCAAAGTGAGGCAATCCAAAAGTAAAAGCGGCGTCACTAGTGCGATGGTAACGACACCGTGCCCACCAACCTGTCTGCCCGGCGTGTGTCAGTAATGGACGTTTCTACCAAGAGAACCGCCAAACAGTCGACGAACTAGGCTGATGGATAGACAGATGATGGATAATACCTATATTACATTTTTACATTACATTACACTTTACATTACACTTTTATTATATAAAGAGGAAAGATTTGTTTGTTTGTTTGTATGTTTGAGGTAAACTTTGGAACTACTGAACCGATTTTAAAAATTCTTTCTTTTGTAAAAAGCTACACAATTGCTGAGTAACATGGGCTATATTTTAAAATTAAAATATATTTAAAATTTCTCATAATGATTACCTAAAACAAAAATATTAAATGTATTAAACGTAACTACAAAATTAAGTTGGTCGACAATTACTCGTTAACTTCTAAATCCTACTTAGTTGTGGTAGTTTTCCTTTTAATTTCGTTATGTTACGGTGAGAATGATAAATGAGGTAATTATTAATAATTATCGGTGAGTATTAATAATTGTCACATCATTTGGAGAATGTGTTAAATTCGAGTAGATTAATCTACAGTTTATGGAGCTAATGGTTTTGAAACGAAGCAAAACTAGCTTTCAACCATTTTCCTAGATATTCCTGCTGTACATTTTAATTTGTTGTAAGAGACAAAGGTTGCGTCCTTGCCACTGAAAGAGAGAAATGTAAGCAAAAATTACCTTTGTGACAGGCCACTAAGGATGGTTCTTCGTGGTAGTTGTATTGTTCAGACTTGGCCATTTACAGTTAACCAGAATATATTTTTGCATTTAAAATGTCAGGTTTTTTCAGTTTACTATTATAGCTTAACATGTCTCTATACAGATTTAATTTACATTTATAAGATGCTTTCATTCAAAATTTTACCCAATCATCATCAAAAGTCAACAGCAGTGCATCAAAATTAACACTTTCCTTTTAGTTTGCCGTGTCATTACTTGCCCGAATTTGATCGTCATTCCTAATCGACACTAACGAATGGTGTAATAATTCACAGTGTTTTTTTTAAATCGTCGGATTCGATTCTAGATCCCCTTTAGGGAAATTATTTAATTAATAATCTAATGATGTAGTTTTAGCGAAGTCTCGTATAGTTTTATAGCTGTTAAAAAATCAAAACATACGATTAAGTACAGTCTGTCAAAAAAGAGTTGAAATGAATATTGAAGGAACCATTTTTATTTCGCCTAGTTACACCAAACAAACAAGTACAAAATCTGTTAAATCGAGTTTACCACGTTATTTAATAAATATATTACCTTAATTATACTACTTGAACGTTTAAAGTTCAATAAAATTCATTAAGTTAAATTTTTATTTAACACTTTATTGACAGACTATAGAAACGTTAATATTTTTTTTGGTTTCCTCTCCAATAATCAATGTTTTTATAACAACAAACTCCAAATAACTAAAAAGAATTAACAAGGAGCAGCAACGACTTGTACCGGCAAAACAAGCATAAATATTGCCGTTGTGTGCGTACTGTGGTTCGTGCATACTTTTCCACAAAAAAAGAAAAATTTTTGCGCGAACTTTTTTTTCGCCTTTTCATAGAAATTTTGTCAGCTGATAGAACCACTTTGTACTGGGAAGTGAAAAAATTACTTCAAGGAAAAAAAAATCTTCTGGAATGTGATCAATTAACGATACATAATCTACCCTAGAATTATTTTGAGTTATTATCGTAGTACCATATATATTAATATATTTAATTTAATTGCTTGTATGTTTGTTATCTTCTAAACTTTTGCATCACAATAGTTTTTGACTATTTGAAGTTTTATCCGGGAAAATCGGATCATATAAACAAGCTCATTAAGAGAATGTCGACGGAACCCAATGTGTACCAACATCATTCGCATTACCATCGACTTTTATTTTTAAAAGATTCTTGTTTACAGTTTTATGTGTGCTGTGGAACGACTTATGAAAAAGGAAAAGACAATCTGGCTTTAATACATCGCTGGATTTGCTTTTTAAACATTTGGTAGATCGACAATACGAATGCTTTAATGAAAAAGTCTGCATAGAATAGATGATTTGCATTATTTTTAGGAGTGCTATATACAAACAGTTATTAATTATCTAGATATTTTAATATTCTACCAGCATAATTAAAATTGTAACTTTTTCTTTTTGTTTCAATCTGTTTATTTGTGATTTGTCAAATAGTTACCTAGGTGTTTCTTTATGACAATAAAATTTTACGGTCACTCATCCCTAAAATAACCGAGACGATCGTTGCTTAACTTCAAGCAACAAATAACATAAACATTAAAATGAACGCAAATGGTCATGAGCATGTGTTCAAAGTTTGATTTTAACTAATTTAAAATCATTATGTCTTTTTAATTAGTAATAATGAGTGTAATAAAAGAGATTATATAAAAACTACAAAACTAAATATTTAGAGTCTATTACGTATCAAGAACTCATTTTATATTTGTTAATTCATTTAGTAACAGTAATTATATGACTCCGCTGTCCGTCTGTCTGTCCATCTGTCACCAGGCTGTATCTCATGAACCGTGATAGTTAGACAGTTGAAATTTTCACAGATGATGTATTTCTGTTACCGCTATAACAACAAATACTAAGACCGGCCAAGTGCAAGTCGGACCTGCGCTCTTCCATACAACAGACATGATTTTGTTCCGTTTTTATATAGATAACTAGCTTAGTAGGCTCCGCCCGCGTGTTATTCGGTTTAACGACATGCTTTTTTCCGGGATAAAAAGTAGCCTATGTGTTAAGTTAGAGTATAAGCTATATCCATTCTAAATTTCATCCAAATCTGTTCAGCCTTTTCAGCGTGAAAGAGTAACAAACTTTCGCATTTAAGTATAATATTAGTATTTTTTATTTTTATTTTATTTTATAGTATGGATGATGAACCGCGATAGTTAGACAGTTGAAATTTTCACATATGATGTATTTCTGTTGCCGCTATAATAACAAATACTAAGACCGGCCAAGTGCGAATCGGACCTGCGCACTCCCATAAAACAGACATGATTTTTTGCCGTTTTTACGAAACCCTTCGTGCGCGAGTCCTACTCGCACTTGGCCGGTATTTTGAGTTGGTGGTGTAAACGGGGCTTAATGAAAATTTCACCTTTCCATTGTATTGACTTGCGGCTGGGCTTGTGTTTGTAGGGGACAGGAAAAAAAAACGAATTTAGCTGTGGAAATAAATGTCACCTAAGTACAGTGTAATGATAAATGATGATTTAATGATCTGTGCTGTGATTAATTGTTTGAAGCCATTCGGAGAAGACTATTTGTTAAAATTTGTGTCCATCTAGCGAACGAACGGTAGAAGGGTATTCTTTGCTAGCAAATTAACTAACCTTAATGAAATCTCTAAAAAAGTAAGCAAAGGTGTTCTGAACATTAATTTTCTGAAAAATTCCACGGTATTTTATACAGTCAAAGACCTTATTGTATTTTTATTACGTTTCTAGATAAAGTGTAAAAAGAAGAACTTCCAAATAAGGCTGACTTCATGGCTATTTGCAAACAGGGATTATGATGAAACCCTTGGAGCAAAGGATCCTAAAGAAATGTGGCTAAAGCTGGCGGGTCTTTTGGTTAAACATGGGCCATGTAATAAATGGAGAACAGTAGATAGCTTAGAATATTATTAGCTAAGTTCAGAAATCTTAAATATTTTGTGAATAGATCTTTATTATACTGTGTTTATCACGCACTTGTTGAATCAGTGATCAACTACGGGTTGGCTAGTTATGGTCGAACATTTCCCACTTATTTAAATGAAATAAAAAGACTTCAGTTAAGGTTCCTTAAATGCATAGTGAGTAAAAATATTAAAAGTAAATGTAAAGGTGAATATGAAAACCTCTTCAAAATTTGTAGAATAATGCCGATAGATACGAGAGTAAAATATGAGATAGCCATAGAAATGTTTGGAAAACCAAATTTCTTAAAAATATCAAATTGTAGCTATCCTACCCGTAGTACCAAAAGAAACGAAACCAAATACCTAATACCTAAACATTGTAACTACTACGGATCCCGTATGGGTATCAGTATGTTACCTAGAATTTATAAAAGCTTCCCAACAGACTTCTGTGTTACTAATGTTAAAAAATCTGTCTTTAAGACCAAACTCAAGCGCCTTCTTTTATGTAAGACTTAAATCAAGAAAAAATATTATTATTGTTAAATAAATATTGTACCATTTGTTTACTAAAAAGTGTTTTGTATAGTGTGGATATAAATTAAGTTACATTAAGAGCTTGCCGACCAACCGCGATAGTGGTTTGGCAAAATTGTAATAATTTTAAGTATTTTTTCTAGAACAATAAACAAATTCAATTCAATTCAAGATGACTACATGGTGCGATTTGAAAAAGTACACTCGAAGGGACAGTGCAACCTATATTATGAAGTATAGGTAATGAGATAGACGGCAAAAAGTTGTCTTTGTAATAGGTAATACGAGTATAAATATGTCGGACCCACGGTACCACTGCCCCATACCACAGGGGGTACGGTGGGAATTTTTTGTGTAGTACCCCTGAGCGCATGGTGAGTATTTTTTGTCCGAACGGTACCACCATAGTGCTTGCCGTAAGATACATATGTATATAATGATTGAAATTGTAGTTTCCAAGTTATCAATTCATGAAATACTGTAGGATAAATATTCAAATTATCACAATTCATGAAATATCAAAAACAGACAGATTAGCAATATTGACACAAATATTGCAGACAGATTAGCAATATTGACACAAATATTGCAGACAGATTAGCAACATTGACACAAATATTGGTTGGATTGTAAACAACTTAATCCGAAGAATGATTGGTAGTTCTTAGGGTGCTTAAGTTACTCAGTCGCTGAATATGCTTGCGCTGTGTGAAATAACTCAGCACATACAGGTCAAATAGACACTGTACTCAACGAGACTTGTTGCCTAGTCACCAGTTGCTCTTAGCCAACACCAATCAAAAAACTAAACATTCTATCGGGTACAGGACCCCCGGATATTAGGAGAGAATTCCACCACATTATGCGGATGTGAAGCTCAACCCCCTGATCTTCTGACCACATGTCCAAGTGCTCCTCAATGCACCAAGAGGGAACCCATTACTGCATGCAATTGCGTTTTTGGAGTGGCAAACTATTGGAAAAATGTTATTTAAATTCAACGCTTTCACTCGAAGAAGAAGGTTGCAACCCAATGGAAGCTTGATCAACCATGTATGATTTTTATGAATAAATAAAAGCTTTGTTTTACCCTATGATGTTCATTTTTTTTCAAATTAATGTGCATACTTAGTAAAGAGGCTAGTTATCAAACTACCTTTTTTATGTAAAAGTCAGAAAACGATAATTTGTATCCCAAATAACCTACAAATACAATCAAAACTCACGAAACTACCTTTATCACCACCTCAATAGATCGAAGACCAAAATATTCTTAATCAAGTGTCATAACGTGTTTAAAATGATGAAAAAAATTAAAAAAAAAAGATCACGCATGCATTTCCCTAACTCCTGTCAAAGCATTAAAATATTGAGGTGCCCTGTTAGTTAGCCTTACCTTAGTGGCGCAGTCGGTAGCGCGCCTGTCGTGATAACAAGAAGTCGCAGCTTCGAATCCTGGATCGAGGAATTTCTTTAAACTCTTTTCTTACTTGAAATTTGTTTCTAATTGATCTTTTCTAGTTTGTAATGCACTCTAATAATATTTAATATTATTTTTATTTATAAAAACTTGCTCTGTTCTATAGACATATGGTGATATTCAACTATACAACCATATTCATACTGAAGACTCAGTAAGTAGTCGGTATCAAGATTTACCTTTTTTGGTAAAATTCTTAAATTTATTATTTTCTCTTTGCCTACAAACGCAAGCCCAGCCCCGAGTCAACTACTATGGGAGATCGATATTATATTTCGCGAAATTATCAAAAAGTGTTATCGATCAGTCATACTGATCACTTACCAAGCTTACAGTATGAATTTGGCTGGATAAATAAATTTCACCTTATTCAGTAGCAAGGACCCTAAAAAACTTTCTTTATAGTAAGCAAACGGTCTCAGGTTCAAATCCTAGCCTGAGGAATTAAATATAATAGTAAGCATATATATAATAATTACATAATTATATATTATATAATAAATTATATACAAATTTAAATATTAATAATTACGTTATAATATTATATATTTATAATTATTTACGTATTTGTATAATTATAACTCATTATTATTTATAAGTGTCTGCACCATAACGTCGCCATACAAAATTATCTGTGCGTGTGTGTGTGCGTCTAACCAGTTCTTGGATTCTTTAGTATATGAAAAGTTGTTTTGTGTTTGTGTGTTATTATTATGTGTTTTATGTTATAGAAAATAAGAGTCATTTTTGTTTGTACATTTAAACTTTATTTGCTGGACAAAGGCCTGTGAGCCTGACCACCGCAGTCTCGATATGTCTGTCGGCACAATCACTTGTTGTCTGTTTTTCATGTGTTTGACTAAAGTATAAATAATCATCTCAATTTCCAAAGTCCTTTTTTTTTCTTTTCTTTATTTACCTTTTGTTCCATCGCGAACAAAAATTGGCGACCGTGACAGGACACGGATTTGAAATCAAACTCATCAAACTCATGATCATTGTCTCAACCGGGAACGACCGGAGGTCAACGCCACGTATCGCGTCGCTTTGTTCATCCTGAATGGTCTTGGAAGGCTACTAGAATATTCCACGGCTACGTTGGGACCAGTACGTGCAGCACAGACCCCGTCTCGCTGAGGAAAGCCAGACGACACGTGATCCAGGGGACACATCATATTCCAACGGGACCTTCAACAACGGATCGGGAGCTCCACCGGACTTGTGCACTATCTTCGCCTGCCGTGTCATCAAGTGAGCTCGTTCCTTTTTATATCCTATCACCCTTAATTTGTGCATTCAGGGGAATTAATTCTTCAAATAATTAGTGGCTATTTTGTGCTATTCATGTGTGCCTATCTACCCCACAGTATTAAACTAAGGGCCTAATTACGCACATGCCTATGCAATACGCCCATGCAATCTTTTTATGCAATTATCATCCATCACAGTGAATGTGCTTTGGCAAAGTTTTGTTGAAAAAAATTAGAAATAAACACTACATTCAGTATTTTATAAATTCATTGTCATATTTACTTAATCGCATAATCTCTAAGCGCTTATAACAACGCAATTTATGAGAATTTTTATTACTCGATTCGTAGATAATTTCAATTCAGTTCTATTTTATAGAAACAGCACAAATAATAAAATATATGCAGGTACTTATAGCCAGCTATTATTCTCGGACGATCGTCAGCCGGCCGGCCGGTCCGAATCGCAAACAAAGAAATTATCTATTTGCTAATCTGTTTTGATGTTTCGACCTTATGTCTGAGTGATAGGGTGCAATCTTTCTTGTACGTAATTGATGATCGCAGAAACTTGTTTTTGATATTATTGCGATTTCTTTTCTTTGCACTTCTTTAGTCATTCTAAAAACAAGCTATCACTATTTACTATCTATAAATAGATATCTGTGCTTGCCCAGATCACAAATTATCCGCTAGTACCAACTCCATATACGCACATGCTTGCACCAATCTATTCCAGTGTTCGAGTACTGCATCGGGATTTGTGATCGCTTATGCGGGCCGCTTGGTACAGACAGTTCTGCGCTTGCGCTGCCTTCGAATCAGCTAGCTCGCGGTCGATGCGCCGCGCTTCGCACCACTGAGCCGCCGCGCCGGGCGCCCCGGCACTGCGTCGGTCCGTGTTGTCAGCAGAGGGAGGAGCGTATGCATTTGTCTTTATTATTTTGTGTGTTTATTGAGCGATTTTATTAATTCATTATGACCGAGACTGTTGCTGCGAAGTCTGAAATAGGTATCAGAGATTTAAATGCTAAACGCAGTTCCATTAAAGGCCGTGTTACAAAGTTTAAAAATAATTTAGAAAGCTTGGAGTCGTTTGAGACGATTTCTCCTTTTGAAATCACTAAACTTAGAAGCAAGTTAGTTAGGTTCGAAGCATTATTTGCCGAATATAATGAAGTACAAGGGCAGATTGAAGTGATCAATGCGTCCACTCAAGAAGTTGAGTTATCTGTCAGGGAAGCGTTAGAAAACGAGTTTTATAATTGTATTGCTTCGGCTCAACAATTAATTGATAAACATATCTCTCACCACCAACGTGACGGCTCTCACTCGCGTCCTTCGAGCTCACATTGCCATCACCATGATGATGGTGAGACTCTCGGCTTTAAGTTGCCCATTATAAAAATTCACAATTTCGATGGAACTTATTTTAACTGGCTTGAGTTTAGAGACACTTTTACTTCTCTTGTACACGAAAACACAAAAATTAGGGACGTTCACAAGTTCTTTTATTTGAACTCCTATTTAGAAGGAGAAGCAGCACGGGTAATTTGTAACTTGGAGGTAACTGAGAAAAATTATGTGGAGGCTTGGAAGCTTTTATGCGAACGGTATGATAACAAGCGCCAATTAATAAACAACCATTTAAAATCTTTGCTTAGCCTCGAGTCTGTGCGGGAGACTGAAAAATCTCTGCGCTTTATTGTTGATCACGTGACCAAGAATTTACGAGCTCTTAGCACTTTGGGTTTGCCTACTGAGAAATGGGATATGTTGATTATTTATATAATTGCTGAGAAGTTAGACTCGAAGACATATTTTAAATGGGAAGAAAATAAAGGTTTATTGAGTGAGATCCCCAAGCTTGAAGATTTCTTCAACTTTTTAAGAAACCGTGCTGACGTTCTCGAAACCGTCAATCGTAGTAAACATACGCCTAAACAGACGTCCCACGTAGAACATACCTACCCCCACCAAAGTTCACGAAACAAGACACAAGCAAGGGCCATGGTCGTCTCTTCTGACTCCTCTAAGGAATCTTCGCCGCCTTCTTTTATTGGATGCCAATGTTGCAAGGGCCAACATCGCCTTTACGAATGTTCTGCATTTAAAGCTAAATCGGTTGAAGATAGGATGTCTCTTGTTTCGTCCTTAAAGTTATGTCACAACTGTCTGAGAGTTAGTCATAACACGTGTCGTTGTCGACTTCCAGGAGGGTGTAAAATATGTAAACAGCGACATAATTCTTTATTGCATGAGTTGTTGTGTAAAAAAGATCAGAAAGACGAAGATGTCTCTAGGCACAGAGCAGTCTCTATGTCTGCTCGTTCTTCTTCAGAGGTACTACTCTGCACTGCTCAAATTGATTTGACTAACCCCACTGATAACAAAACTATTACAGTAAAGGCGATTTTGGACAGTGGTAGTCACGGATCCTTTCTGTCGCAGCGCGTGATGCAAATGCTTCAGCTTCCTGCTCAGCCTGTCAACATTGATATAATTGGCATCGGTGACGCTCCACTGAAGGTCAAGCCTGGACGTTGTGCTGTGCGAATTCAGTCTAAACATAGCACTTTTAGCGCTACCATCTCTTGCCTTGTGTTGCCAACTATCTCTGGTAAACTACCAAAAGTATCTTTTAATATAGAGCACCTAAACTTGTCAGAATTCTCATTGGTGGATCCTAGTTTCAATCAGTCGTCAACTATTGACATGCTTATTGGTGCTGATCTCTTTTGGGACCTGGTAGGATCAGAGCAACATTCGTTGGGGGATAATAATCTGGTACTACGAAGCTCTAAGCTAGGGTGGCTTGTAGCAGGTCCGATATTTCCCATAAGAACGGATAATAAAATTCAAGTACGCTGCAATATCTCTCGAAATGATAATCTAGTCGATCTCAATAACGAGTTAGTTAAATTTTGGGAACTAGAAAAAGTTGCAGATAGGTCAGCATTATCCGAAGAAGAGAAATTGTGTGAGCAGCACTTCCTTGCGAACACCACTCGTAGTAGCGATGGTCGTTTTTGCGTCAAACTCCCTCTTCGTGGTGACAGAGACTGTCTAGGAGATTCATTTCGTTTAGCCCGAAACAGATTTATGAGTCTTGAGACACGTTTTAAGAAGCAACCTCTTATCAAAGAACTCTACATTGACTTCATAAATGAGTATGCGAATTTGGGGCACTTATCAGAATATGGCGAGGGTCTTTCTACGGAGGTAAAATATTATTTACCTCACCATCCTGTTATTAAGGAGAATAGTGAATCCACTAAGCAGCGCACGGTGTTTGACGCATCTGCTTGCTCTACATCGGGGTTTTCAATGAATCATCTTCAAATGACAGGGCCTACTATTCAAGACTCACTCTTTAATATTTTGGTGCGTTTTCGTCTGCATAAATATGTTCTATCCGGCGACATTGAGAAAATGTACCGCCAAGTTATGGTCGATGAATACGATCGTAATCTTCAGTTAATTTTATGGCGAGAAGACGAGTCGCTACCTCTGCGCACACTACAATTAAATACCATTACGTATGGTTTTTCCAGTGCCAGCTTTCTTAGCACTCGTTGTCTCTGGCAATTAGGCGAAGATTGTGAAGACTCTAGCATCAAGGAAATTTTACAAAAGGATTTTTATGTCGACGATTTGTTGACCGGGGCACAATCGGAGACCGACCTGCTTTATATTCAGCAGTCTGTAACAGAAGCTCTTTCTAAAGGTGGGTTTCATCTCAGGAAATTTCGCTCCAATATACATTCAGTACTGAATTCCGCTGATGATTATAATAATCACGATAAACTTATGATCAGCAATGCCACTAGCACATTAGGTATTGGATGGGCGCCTACAACAGATGATCTACATTTTCCCATCGAGCCAATTTCGGTTACTACGTCAACAAAGAGAACTATTTTGTCGGCAACATTCAAGATTTTCGACCCACTGGGCTTGTTATCTCTTTGTACTATTAAACCGAAAATGTTAATTCAAGAGCTGTGGGCTGATGATAAGCTTGGTTGGGATGATCCTGCCCCTGAAAAGATTAAGTTAGAGTGGTTAAAATTCGTCAATGGGATCGATAATATTTCTCAATTAAAGATAAATAGAAATGTGTTAATTGATGACCCAGTTCATATCGAAATGCATTGTTTTACCGACGCGTCGCAAAGGGCTTTTGGAGCTTGCATTTATTTGCGATCCGTTAATTCGCAGGGTAAAGTAAAAGTAAATTTACTCTGCGCAAAATCGCGCGTTTCACCCATCAAGCCTACTACGATTCCTCGTTTGGAGTTAAGCGCTGCACTGCTCGGTGCACAATTAGCATCAGCAGTGACGCAAGCATTGCGATTCAAAATTGACCGTCATGTGTACTGGTCAGACGCTAAAGTAGTTTTATGCTGGTTGCAAACCTCTAAAAGCCTAAAAACGTTTGTAGCCAATAGAGTTGGTGCAATCAAGGAACTTGCCGATGCGGCCTCCTGGCGCTTTGTTCCGACATCCCAGAATTCCGCGGATCTCGTATCGCGTGGTGTTGATCCACAGCTTGTACCTGGATTAACAATTTGGTGGGAGGGTCCTTCATTTTTAAAACTAGGAGAGTCTTTTTGGCCGTCGCTAATAGAGACCCAAGAGCTTGTAGAGGTGCCAGAGATCAAAGCTCATCCCGCTTTGGTGGGGGAGCCTCCTTTCGATCTCTCTAGGATATCTAAGTTGAGTATTGCTCAGCGTGCTTACGCACGAATTCTTAGGTGGTTTTACAATGCTAAAAGGGCAAACAAAAATAATCAAATTGCAGGGCCTCTGCAAGCTTCAGAACTTGAAAAATCTATGAACCTATTGATTAAGTTGTCACAACAGGTTTCATTTGCTAAGGAACTAGCTCTGTTATCCCAAAACAAGCCATTAAAGCAAAATTCGAATATCGCTTCACTCAGCCTTTTCATTGATTCTGAAGGTCTTCTCCGGGTTGGTGGACGTATCGGCACTTCTGGGTATGATTTTGATAAACGGCACCCTATTCTTCTGCATGGTAACGATCACCTTACGACACTTATTTTTCAGCATGAACATTTAAGACTTATGCATACTGGTCCACAGCTTCTTCTCACCTCTATAAGAAACCGCTTCTGGCCTGTAGGTGGGCGAAATCTAGCAAGACGTACGGCACGTTGTTGTCTTTTGTGTAGCCGCTTCAGGGGTAAGCCCATGGCAAATATCATGGGTAATTTACCGCCAGAACGTGTTATGCCAGATTTCCCATTTGTTAATGTGGGAACTGACATGGCTGGGCTTTTTTATCACTGATCGCAAGGGAAGGGGGTGTAAAATAACAAAATGCTATCTGTGCATTTTCATTTGCTTTAATTATAAGTGTTTGCACTTGGAGGCTGTTAGTGAGCTCTCCAAAGATGCCTTCTTATTAACACTCAAGCGTTTCATTGCACGGAGAGGATTACCTAGGAAAATATTTTGTGATAATGGGACAAACTTTGTAGCCGCGGCACGGGAAATTAATGAATTTTTGAAATCCAAGGAAAACATAACTTCCATTCCAGACTTCGCGGCTCAGCAAGGCATAGAGTTTGTATTGTCGCCTGCGTACGCTCCCAATTTTGGTGGCTATCACGAGGCCGGGGTAAAATCGGCCAAATTTCATTTGCGTAGAATCATGGGAACCGCACATTTGACATTTGAGGAACTGTGTTCTCTGTTTGCACAAATTGAGGCTATCCTCAATAGCCGTCCATTGTGTCCCCTCAGTCCTTCACCTGATGACCTACAGCCGCTTACCCCGGGACACTTTTTGATCGGTAGGCCACTCACTGCGCTACCAGCTCCAGCCCTGATGGACTGCCACACCAATCGCCTTGACCGCTATAACCGCCTCGAACTAATCCGACAGCACTTCTGGAAACGCTGGTCCAACGAATACGTGGGAGAACTACAGCAGCGCACCAAATGGCGTGCCAGATGTAGAGACCTTAAGATCGACGACATGGTGGTATTGAAGGATGACAGTGTGCCCCCTCTCTGCTGGCGTCTTGGCAGAGTAAGAAAGTTATTTCCGGGTGCCGACGGAGTCCCACGCGTCGCTGATATTTCTACAGCGCGAGGACTAGTACGTCGCGCCCTAAACCGCATTTGTCTTCTGCCCACTTCGGACTACAAGGAAGCTTGAAAGCTTTCGTGAAGCTTTCAATGGCCCGGAGGATGTCTGCGCCATAACGTCGCCATACAAAATTATCTGTGCGTGTGTGTGTGCGTCTAACCAGTTCTTGGATTCTTTAGTATATGAAAAGTTGTTTTGTGTTTGTGTGTTATTATTATGTGTTTTATGTTATAGAAAATAAGAGTCATTTTTGTTTGTACATTTAAACTTTATTTGCTGGTCAAAGGCCTGTGAGCCTGACCACCGCAGTCTCGATATGTCTGTCGGCACAATCACTTGTTGTCTGTTTTTCATGTGTTTGACTAAAGTATAAATAATCATCTCAATTTCCAAAGTCCTTTTTTTTTCTTTTCTTTATTTACCTTTTGTTCCATCGCGAACAATAAGTATCCAGAATTAATTATTTATAATAAGTTTATATATATATATTGTACATTAGGTTTTTAGTTTGTATAATTTGTTTCAGGGAAAAATATTTTATTTCTTTGCGTTTTACATAGATATCGTAATATTATTATAGCTGTCGATATACTATCATCTATTTAGTTTGATTACTGTATGTCATGTTAAAAGGCACTTAATCAAAATACCAAGCTAACACAAGATACACTTTTTATGCAACAGATGAAATAAGAACAAGATTATTTTTGAATGTACTGTTTATAAATATTTTCATTATTTGTAAGCAATAGTAATTGTTGTTTTGATATGTGAATTCATTTAATGTATGGCTAATTTAAACAAATTACTGTCTCTGCATGTAGTCATTGATTGAAACCTTTGTTTAAAATACTCATTTTTACTGATGCAGGTCAACAATAAAATAATGGATACCTACTATATTACTTATATTAAAAAGTAGTGAGTTCAATTTATGGTCACACACTGAAAAAAGTACAATACATTTCGATACAGAGTATTCAAATGCAATGGATTTTGCTAAAAATCATAATCTTAGTTAGATTGGAGTGATAATAGCTATCGTAGATTAATAGTGAATCAAATGGAAAGTGAAAGAATGATTTCTAAAATGGCATTTTATTCATAATTCACTTTACTGGACATAAATAACATTATAATATTGAACTTTGTTTTTTTGTTTATAATATTCTAAAATTAAGCTATTATCACAGATCATAAGATTATTACTAATAGTTTCATTTATGTCTGCACATATATTTTTTATAGTAGAGTAAACTTCAAATAGAAAAATAATAAGGGGGCATTGAAAATACATCACATATACACATATATATCAACGAAAACTCATCTTCGCACATAAAACTGGTCGCAGTTACTCTCAAACACTTTTATTATTAATGGCGTGGTGACAGATTGTTTTAATTATCAAATAATAATTTACAAACGCGTGACGAACACTCTTAGTTTCGTTTTGCAAGTGGCTGTTAGTCTCGTAACGATTCTAGTTTAGCAGTGTACAAGATCTGTAGCACGATATAGTGCGTTTTGAAGATCAAATTGAGAGCAATTAGCATTTTCCCCGACGTGTACAAATCAAATTCAAGATCAGAAATCCTGAATTTTGTGCCCAAACGCGGTCTTAAAGTACTCTACGTGACTATTCCAAGACTGCTTCATGATGCATTAAGTCTTCTCAAAAATGCATTGGTGACTTAATCAGGACCAAATTTTGCTAGTTGGGCCTGAACCATAATAAACCCTGATTCGAAAAAAATTGAGCCGCGCTGTTAAAGAACCTCACGTCTGAAACTCCATATGACAGTTTCAGCTCCTCAACACGTTCCAAAAATGAGCGCGGGTCATTCGAGCCATTAAACTTAACGTTCCATTTTGCCGGGAGGGTTTCTGATCCCAGGGACAAGATTCGCAGGATTAAATGCTGATAGTTAAAAAAAATTCAAATTTTTTGTGGTTATAATTTTATAGTTCACTTGAACAATTTGGTTTAAATTTTTTTTTCTTGGTGTTGGCCATTACACGTATTCTGTGAAAATTTCAACTTCCTTACGTTACTATTACGGCTGGAGCTGTATACCCCTGTGACAGACGGACAGACAGCGGAGGCAAAGAATATAAAGTTTTATGGAGGCTTAGTAAAAGTGTACCGTTTGGCACCCTTTGGGTATGGAACCCTAAAAATTTGCTCACTGTGTTTTTATATCTGCACTGCATTTGTTAAACAAATTAGCAAACAACACAGCTACAAATTTTTTGTGAGTCATACATGAAATTGAGCACATGCTGGTATGAGTAATTTTAACTGCTTTTTGTGGATGTCATTAGGATACATAATATTTATGTTGTCTGTATCTCTGTTTATTTGGTTTTTTTATCGAGCATGTTTTTTATTTAAAATAGTATGATTATATTTAAACCTTCGCTTTCGTGCTCGCATGCGCCTGCGCAGCTTCACCCACTTGTTGTTGTGTTGAATTCGATAGCGAATGGCAGACGGTTACATACTGTTATGTTACTAGAGTTACCACTGGTTACAAGCTACGCAGTTGGCGTGTTAAGTGCAAATATACTGAATATCGCGGGAAAATATCTTAATTTTATGTCTAACATGTCGTTCTACTAGTCTCGATAGTGATAAAATTGCAACTTCAATAAATATCCTTAGTGCAAACTTGTTTTTATTACATTTTACCTCAATTATCAGCTTCAGGGTAGTAGCGATCACAGAACCAGACCTAATAACCATTTAGAATTAAATATTGTGTTGATACTATTGCAACTTCTATGAATTCCTTAGAAACATGCTTTCATCCTAATCTTACTCAATATTCAATAACCCGGATCTCGTTTCTCTTTCAACTCTTCAAAAGATTTCCCCGCGATGTCCAAGATGTGACAGGACACTACTCCATGTTTATTTCTGAACTCCATACAATCGAAAGAAGTCCTTATTTCTAACTCGCAAAGATCAGCAAAACCTGTTTGTATTCCTCTAGCTTGTGTTACAGTTTGTCCAACCTCCACACCCACGCTTGGTTTAAGCTCCATAAATTTCACTTCGTTATGTGAACCAACGACATCAGACGGCAGGTGGCAGAAAAATACAGAGATAGGAGAAAGAGAAAGAAGCTCAGTGTGATTTTCGCATTACTCCGAAGCGTTTTAAAACACTTCCGAGCAACTGTCAAGTAACAGTTTGGTTACCCTCGGTTTAACTCATTTAAATTTTTGAACGCTCTGTGGTCAAACTCGCATCACTCCGAGTGAAATTCACTCGTTTCGAAGTGGAATCTTATCCAGTAAAAGCCGTTCATACGCGTTATAAGTAAATACGACACAAAATATCATACGGGTACACTTCATAGTGTCGTGTAAAATATATTGAACATAATAAATCCGATTCTTAAGGCTTTAATTTTAGTTTTAGTGCTGTCAAATAGGGTTTTAGTGTTTACAACAGAAGCTATTTACTTTAAAATAATAAAACATTTGAAATAAAGAATGGTCGTGACAATAATTGCAATTTTTACGACATATTAAGGGAAATTCAAAGAAATCAACGTCTTTCGTGACAAATGTCCATGTCCCTTGCTTATCTTTATTGCCATCTGATTCGTGATATGTACGTTTCCGGTCGCGGCATGACTTACATTGTATGAAATACACGCCTGTCCCATTTATTTATTTATTTATTTATTTATCAAAAATTTGCACAGCATTACAGAATAATCCAATTCGCTGTACAATTAAAAAGTTAAAAGAAAGTTAACTAATCTACATAAATTATTGACATCCACATAAAATAGTTGAGAAAAATAATAACAAAAATTAACCAAAGTAAAATTATGGTCTAAGGCTTAGAATCTAAGGACATCGTCATTGAGGCTTCACTCTCACAAAACTTCAAACATTCCCTCACAACATCCGTCATTCTGTCAGAGAAAAGATCACACAGTGGTTCTGATACCAAGAGCGCGTTGAGTTTCAGGGGTGCACGCATCAGTGGGGACTCCCTCCGCGCCACGGAGCATGAGGAGGACGTTGCCAAGAGCTTGTGTGAGCGGGCACGAAGATAATTATTTGGCACAAAAAATTGACAGACCTGAGCTACCAGCTCAGGGCAGTCAGAATTTCCGCGAAGTAGGCAGCATGCAGTCACCATCAACTCACATGCTCGTCGGACCTCAAGAGAGTTGAATCCTAGCACGCCCAGGAGAAACTTGGTGGGATACATAAATGGATAAAAACCATACTTTGTCTTGTAGAGAAATCGCAAGAATGCTTTTTGAATCTTTTCAAGCATAAGGGCATACTTTTTCTCGTGTGGACTCCACACAATAGAACTAGCCTCAATTTTGCTTCTAACCAGCGCTGTATATAAAATCTGGCTTATTTTAGCATCGTGGAAGTATTTTGCATTACGTAGTATGAAACCCAGCCGACGATAACATGCTACCGCAAGACTTTTTATATGCTCATGGAACGTGAGTTGGTAGTCGAAAACGACACCCAGGTCTCTGATAGACTCAACACGAGCAATGACTTCAGAGCCGAGCGTATAGACTGCGTGAAGAGGTTGTCGACTACGGGTAAAAGACAAAACGTTGCACTTCGAGGCATTAAAGTGGAGCCTGTTTCTAGTACTCCATTGAAGTATTGAGTCAAGATCTTGTTGCAACAAGCGATGATCGGTTATATCCTTTACGCAGAGAAACAGCTTTACGTCATCCGCATACAGTAAACAACTCGCATGGTTCAGGACAAGGTCAAGGTCATTTATCATAATAATAAATAACAAAGGACCCAGGATTGATCCCTGGCTCACGCCTGAACGAGTATGGTACGGTTGGGATGTATAACAGCCATACTTAACGACTTGCTGTCTATCACGTAGGTAGTCAGCCAGGAAACAAAGCAGGCTAGGGGCGAAACCAAATGAACATAACTTATCTAAAAGCACGTCATTATCCACGCGATCAAACGCCTTTTTGAAGTCGAGATAAGCTACATCCACTTGTCCGCCCCTCTCCATGTGTTCGGAGACATAGTCCACAAAAGTAAGCAGGTTAGTATCTACCGACCGCCCGCTTCTAAAACCATGCTGCGAGTCCGACAGAAAAGGTTTTATTTGTGCAGATATTTTCCTATGTAGAATAAACTCAAAGACCTTAGCCAGGGAGTTAAGATCCCATCACACGATTATAACCTTTATAACAACGCAATAAGGAATGCAATGGTGCAGGATAACGCGCGGTGAACCGTTCGTTGCACTGGACATGAGTTCGAATTTAAATACAGTATTTAACCCACAATTAAATATATCGGTGTGAATGAGACTTTCGGTTATATAATCTCATTCATACTGGAGACTCGGTAAGTGGCCAGGACCAACCCTTTCACCCTAACACCAACCAACACCAAACCGCCTGCCCAGCGTGTGTAAGTATGGGCATTTCTTTCAGGAGGACCGCCAAGAGTGATGATATACATATTTGTTTAAATTAATAAGTATCAACTTCATATCACGTGTAAAATTTATAAGAATAACTGTTTTTTTTTTCTGTTCAATATCGCAGTGTTCTCAAGAAACTCAAATATTAACATAAAGCCCAAACAGTGAGCGGAGATCCATAGATAGTTGGTCAGCCGTATAATTATTATAAAATGAATATTTTTTGCCTGCAAGTAGCAAAGTCATCATTATTAAACACAAGCCTTTTAAGATGTTGCTAGAAAGTAGTCGTCGAGTGCATTAGACTAAAGGGCAATTACGGCATTAGATGTGCTATTAAAATTTTTTTTGGTTTTATCTATACGCAAGTAGAAGCCAATGTATATGATACTGCTGCTGGTGGTTTGTAAGGAAATTTAAACTTTAGAGAAAAGGAAATTTTAGACAAAGAAAAATTCATGGATTAACCATGTTTCTCGTAAATCTTTACTAAGGCACCATCTAAGAAATGGCAGTTGTTCCAGAGATTGCATGCAGTAGCAATAGGGTTAACATAGTATTTGTTATTTTATTTAATACTAGCCTTTGACCGTGACGTTTATTCAGTCCTTGCCCCGTTTTAAGCTTGGGCGTTATTTTATAAACACCTACACTTGACCATGGTCACTACGATGATATTAAAAAAAACGTATCCAAATCCGTTGGGTGGTTCTCGAGTTAAGAGCCAATCTTTGCTCCGTTTTCGGCTTGAGCGTTATTTTATTAACAGCCCTTATAGCCTATGTGTTGACCAGTATTACTGCAATGATTATTAAAAAAGTTGCATCCAAATCCATTAAAGGGTTCTCGAGTTAAAAAGGAACATACATACAGACAGAAAAAACTAAAATTAAAAAAATGTGGTTTTGACCTATAGCTGTAACTAATAACCCGTTTCGTTTAACTTCATTATTAGTAATTGTTAGTATATAGATAACCTATTTATCCGTTTACTAATCTCTAGTAAGACTTAGTTATCATTTGATTAAAAAAAAATGCGGTCTCTCTGCCCGTTACCGTGGAAACAAATTGAACGATAAATTCAAATTGTAATCATGTAAATTGTCAATAGTACTGTAAATTGTAAATATAATATCTCAATCCTAGATTAAATATAATACCTATGCCGTACCTAAGCACACGAAAACGAAATGTCCGATCGTATACGACTTGAAAATAAGAAAGCCGTCGAACGGTCTCAAAAGCTTAGGTACTTAAAAGGCATCTATATGTCTATATGAGACTTGGGCTTTCATTTGAAGATACGGCCACGTACGATCGTCAAAATGAACCAAGTGATTTGATGTTTACTTTTTATTTATGTAGGACAGAATAAAAGGCTATATTATTATTATAAAATATTATAGTTAATATAAATTATTGCAGTTATAATAATGAATAATATAATGAATAATGAATAATAATTGTATATAAATCTTTATGGGTTATTGACCTGAAATAAATAAATTCATTCATTCATTCATTCAATAGAAAAAATAAAAAGGAAAAATATACGATATAATTTCCATTGTAGAAGTCTACATATATTGTATATTTTGTTCTTTTTAGTTTCTCTAATATTCATTTCTACAACTGCTGCAATACCTTAGTGTTAGTACCCATTTGTTAAATCTTAATTTCTAATAATCACACCGACCGACCAACCACCGGTGTCAAGACTTATCTTTTAAAATAATAATAATATTGGTTATTTTACTACCCTTCCTACATCAATCCCGACGACGCCCTACATAATGGACACCCTACTCTAACAATAATTATAAATTGGGGATAATAGATCACCTGTGGAAAGATAAGCCACAACCAGGATACCATTCCTGTTTACAACCTTTGTTGATACAACAAAAATGCACCATTTTTACCTTTACTTTAATGAAAAATCACTTATAAAGAACACCAGTACACGCATCCATCATTTTTAAATAAACAACAAGCAGCCATATTGATTGATTTTCTTCTTCTTTAGGGTTCACGCATTTTTGTTTGGAACTCAATTATTTCCTAAACTAAGGGTGTCCGCGGGTATGATTCGTGGGAAAAGTGGTCAGTAGGGTCGGTAGAATATGTGGTTTCATTTAATGGTAGCAGTCTATTACACCCAGTATTTTGTCCAGGTATATTTCGGCCCAATTTGGAGCTGACATCAGTCAAACGAATCGAATATTAATATTTCATTTATTATATTTTATGATGGCTACAGATTCCCAATTCTTTGTTATGTTGATAAGATAAAAATGCAATTTCTATTTATATTTTCTTTTTTCTACGTTACTGATACAGTGCTACGGAATCCTGAGGGAATATGAAAGCCACACCTGACCGTTTTTTCTCTTTACCTTGCTTAAATCGCAAAATCGACTAAACTTATCGCATCTATCGGAAATTACATTATATTACACCTATACAATGTACTAAAAAGAATTGAACAGACATTCAAGTTTACGATCCTGTCATAATCACCAAATACCATGAACAAGCAAATATTTTTATGAAATACCAATTATAACCTAAAAATTATTTTCAGACCTTTCCACGAATTTATAAATCCCACTGCCACTGGACTTGAAACTCAGATATTTTATACACTTATTTATAATTTCTATTGATTTCTAATCCCTGAAGATCGGTGAAAATACTAAATTATAGCAACAAATCAATATTTATTTCCTTAGAAATAATGGGCGCGATAAAATACCTTTCACCAATCGCCATTTTGTAGTTTATGTCTATGGTGAATGAAAATGTTTGCGTTTCGATATTATAAGCAACCGCTTAAAAACACGTTTCACTAACTGTTAAGCCATGCATGACTAACGACGACGTTAGGAATCACCTAAAGTTACGACACCGATTCGGGGGTGCGTAATGCTTAGGCGTCCCTAAACTGACACATACATGTGACAGTCGCGATTTTGAGATAAAGCTTATAGTAATGAGAAACGTCAAAAAACAGCAAACAGACAACTTGACAAACAAAACCAAAGACAAGTATCAAAAACTTAGGCTACTCTTGGGTTAGGAATCATATAGTAAAAATAGTTTGGTGAAATAGAACTTATTGTAAGCATGGACATAAATTAGGAGTTACTTAGTTTTTATAGATTGATCCTGTAAGCTTAGGCAAGGTCTTTGTTCAGTCTACTTGTCAGTAATTTACTTTAAAGCAAAAGATTAAATATTCGTAACTGATTCGTTAAAATTGAAAATAAAAAATCGGCCAAATGCGAGTCAGACATACGTACAGAGGGTTCCGCAGCACCACATGATATGGGTACGGAACCCTAGTACCAAAGATTAACCGTTTCTCAGTTGTTTTTCGTTATAGACCTAATTATAAGACCTCTATCATCTGGTACTGATATTTCAAAAGGCGCCATTATTTGTTATAATTTCATAAATAATTGTTTATAATAGATTATAACCTAATTAATTTTTTTACAACAGACTAAGACCATTCGGAAATAATGATCAAGTTTTCGTGACCCGTAGTAACGGTTTTTTTTTCTATTAGCTTTATAGAACGCGCATGATGGTAATGTGGAAAATAAACATACACGGTAAAACAGTCAAGTATGAAATTCCAAGTATAGAAAAGCTGTCATCTACATTTAATAGTTGGAAATGACATTTCAAAAAAGACATTGGCCATTTAATTTTTTCAAAGTACATTAATTTTAACTGTTTGATAAAGAAAACAGATTTTAGCCATTATTTTAAATTTAAGTTTGCTTTATTCATAAACTATATAGATTTTAATAAATTATCTTTGTGCTTAAAATTCACAAAATTCCTGAAATTTAGGTACAATGTTCCTAAAACGGCAACATTAAAACACCCGATTGACGAAAAAGAGCACTCAAAACATTTATTTATTTCTATCATTGTTGTAATTAAGCAACAATAAAATGATTTATAATAATGAAATAATTGCAGATTTATGTGTAAAAACAAGTTTCTTTATATTTATTTACACGTTTCAGTATGTGATGGGCTTCTAACTAATAATTTCAAAAAGATTTCTACTTAGTCTGCGTAAACATATAGTTTCAGAATGCACTCTGGCTCACCATGAAAACCTACAGTGTACTTCCAGTTGACTTAGAAACTTGAAAGTCTAATTACAATTAGGTCTAGCGCACATCTAGGAAAAAATCTGAAATTTACAGATATCTCATTATTTAATAGGAAATTTGATTGACAATTTCTATTGTAATCTTATTGATTGGAGTTTAATAGATCGTAAGTGTTGAGTTAGTTTGGGCCAAATAACTGCTCGTGGAATACATTTGTGTTTTAAACGGTATGCACGAAACCCTTAGGGCACGGTTCCTGCTCGCACATGACCAGTTTTATCTTTTATGAAATATATTTTGGTGCATCGTCACGACATCAATCCCCTAGGGGGTGTCAGAGATGTTTCCGAGTATCGACTGTGAAATGCAAATACATCGTAACAATATATTTCAACACTCTTCTTTCTGTTTACTAATTAATTATGTTTAAACACCCTAAGTGTAGTGTTATTATTTTAACCAATAACATATTCATTAACATTTCAACGACATTATTTAAGTTTAAATGTTTTGGCAACATTTTAAGTACTATTTCATCGTATGATTAAAAACTTTAAAATGTTTTGACGCTACTAATTTGAACTATTTAAGTATAGTACTATTTTATGATTAAAACTGTCGAATAAACGCAGGCGGAGTCGCGGGCTTGTTTTTGGGAATGGCTCAAGAAAGGTTTTTGGACAGAAACTACGGTTTAAAGATACTACGTTAAGACCTACGACGAAAAGGACGTGCAGAACTCGGTACTAACATTGAGGAGATGGCATGTGACCGCAATTAATGACGTGTTGAAAAAAGTTCAAAAGAATCAGGCAAATTTTCTGAAGACAAAATAAACGTTGTGACTCTATGCCTTTATTATTAATGTTTAGTCTGTATGTCTGTGGTCTTTAGTGATCAGTGAAAGTAAGCTGTGTAGGAGTTAAAACTTGACTCTATGCCATTGTCTGTCTCTATGATTATCATGCGACTTGTCCGTCCAGTTTCGTAGAAGCTAAAGCTTTGTTGTAACTAGCGGGATTTCTCTTGCTTGTCTTTTGTAACAATGTTCAAGACAAATAAATATTTCTATCTTTCTTTGTATTTTATATAGAAAGAAGGAAACTTATTCGGGGACAATAAGAATACATAGGAAAGTAACTAAAGATACATAGTAACTAAAATTAATGCTTAAAACTAATGTACACAAAAAATAAATAAAAATGAAACAACAGTATGTAGATTTACATTAAACTTTCCCATGCGTTCATCGGCACCGAATAGAAAAAGGAATGCTTCGGTGGTTTGGGCATATAGAGAGGATGAATGAAAGTAGAGTGACGAAAGGAATTTATGCTGCACAAGTGGAAGGTAAAGCTCGACTGGGCCGCCCTAGAAGGACGTATGCCGACCAAATAAGCGACATACTGAAAAAGGGCAAAGTACCCGGAATAGGAGAGCCTGTATGACAAGGTTGATGGGTGTAGAAGAAGCAAAACTAGGTGTCAGGATCGTAGCAGATCGAAATCTGTAGCCTCTGCCTATCCCTCTGGGAGACAGGCGTGAGTATGTTGTATGTATTATTTCCACGTCTATGGATGGTCCGTGTTACTGAAAGAGTTAGGTCCAGGCTGCGCTTAAATTCTTTGCTCATCTGAGTAAAGAAGCGAGTTAGCGAGAGCTTAAATATTTATTAAATACGTACACAAGCAGGCATGAAAATCAATACATCCAAGGCACGAACCAGGCCGATCTATAAAAAATTGCGAAATTCTTTCCCGGAAAATTAGGCTCAAGCTTTACATTTTATTGAAAAATATGGAAATATTTATATTGTAACTTTTTTAGTTTATTATGGCACTTGAATATAAATAAGTGAAAATTATACCTACGGTCCACCGATTGCGTCGTTGTTTTCGTATTCATGAGCATATGATGTTTGGCCCGCGACTTCCCAAAGGTTGCCCATACCTACTTTAGAGTAGGTACAACCCGGTCCCAATATCTGTGCACCTCGCTGGAATGTGGTGCCTCTCCCGCTTCCCCTGTCACCTCTCCGCGCACTCCCCGGTGCGACCAAATATTAAGCTTTAAAGTGCTAATTTTTGTTAGAGTCAAGTGTACCCCCCCCCCTGCCGGCTAAACGGCTGTTTATGAATATGTGGAAAAATTCACAGAAGTTGTTTAATGAAGTTAAAAGTAAAACTATCACAGCTAAGTAGGCTTTACATGTTTACGAGTACAGGTCACGCTAAACTTTTAGTCCCCTCTAAACACGACAATGTATGGACCGTTCTTTGGGAGAGCAACTTCCGAGCGGACTAGAAGTTTGGCGCGGTCTGTATTAGGAGACGGAACCCTATAATGCGCGTGGGCCGACACGCACTTGGCCGGTTTTTTATTCACATATATTTTTAATTTAAAACATTTTAATATACCTTTTAGTTCAAAGTATGGACACGGATAAGTAAAAAGAAGATGCCATCAAAAACAAAACTTGTAAAAAAAAACAAGTCTTGCAAGTTAGTTCTTTTGCCGTAAAAAGTTGTGAGATCCATGTAAATCTAAGTCGATTAATTTATTCAGTCCTTACTTATGGGACCTTCTGTCTTAAGTTATTACATAATTAGCTAACCTAACAACATCTTATAGTGACCATATCAATATTAAAAATCTTTTATGTTTTAAATAAAAAGATTGACTTGGCAATCACACTAAATAATCTAATTTAATAT
Organism: Ypsolopha scabrella; assembly: GCA_910592155.1. Classification (NCBI taxonomy): domain Eukaryota; kingdom Metazoa; phylum Arthropoda; class Insecta; order Lepidoptera; family Ypsolophidae; genus Ypsolopha; species Ypsolopha scabrella. The sequence goes on along the minus strand of OU342985.1, from coordinate 8,731,104 downwards.
AATATGTATTAATGTACGGTGTGTCGCTTTTTAGCTCGACTTGGCGGGGGCACTGCCGTGCCCTCAGATGTGACAAAAAGCTTACTACTGTTCCAAATTAACACCAATATGATTTTTTTTTAATTATCACTATACTTGCTGAAGTAGATTTGTTATAACAAAGTAGTAGATTGCTATAGGAGGTATGTACGTTTGAAACAGTTAGGCCCGTGAGTGTATTTTTTCTGTACTACGAGAAAGCGAAGAGAACGAGGGTGCTTGTAGTTCGAGGATATAATATAAATGTATCACTGACAGCCTAGTTGAACGGTTTACTTTTCATCCAGGGTAATAAAAACTCCGTTTATATAAAAATATTACTAAAAGATATACTTTGCTCCGACAAAAGGGATATTTTTCATTGTCATTTAGCTAGACGTCTGACTTGCCGACCGATCGCCGTGCTGACCAGTGCGATTGTTTTAAAAATGAAACCTAAATTACGCATTTCAAGTTTCGAATTATTTTTTTTATGGCTTTGGAAGCAAATTTTTATTTTTTTCTTATTGCTTTGGAAGCTATTTTGGCGCCAGTTTTTGCCAGTATCAAATGTATACATTCTACGTATTTACAGCTAAAATATTCACGCGCCTTTGTAAAGACGCGATATTCATTTTGAAATATTTAAAACTGGCTAATAAGAAATCTACAATTTGCAGTTTTTGATATTATATTGGCATTATAATTATACTGCGGTAATTAATTATAACATGAAACCAAAACTCAATCGCCCTATCTGCGTATTTTGTGATAAATCTGCATGATAATTTTGGAGATTTATTTGGTAAATATTTTAGGTTACGTAGAACAAAATGGTAGAAATGAAATACGGCTATGTGAACTATTATAACTACAATTTAAGGTGGTGAGCGTATATAGGTTCACATGTGTTCTGTTAGAATGCTGTCATCTATATGAAGTCCCACATTTGTACCACTACAGAGCCAATGCCTATAAATTTATTCTAATGTGAACTTATGTACAGCTGTAAGATGTAGTTCGGGTCAATTGTGTATCATCGTTTAATTCTTTCAATATACTGAAATTTTAGAGATCTGCAATAATGTTATATATAATTATTGTCCGTTAAATCGCCTAGCCCAGGTACTAAGTCAAGTATGAGTACCTAAAGTACAAATTTTGCAACAAACTAACAAAAATCACTTTTTGTTTTCGTGTGACACACACAGTTTGGTGTCAGAGTATTTACACTTACAAAAAACACTACTCTGTTCAAGGAGGTATTTAAAAGAATGTAAACAAACTAGATAAAGAGGGACAACATTTATGCCTTGCGACAGAAAAGGACAGAAAATAATAATTGTCACTCACCCATAGTAACAAACACTATTTACAATCATTTAAAGGTGAATATACACCTGTCAGCATCGTTTGTCCAAATCAAAATTGTATTCATTATCACTAGAACTGCAATCACCACACTCTGATATCTGTATATTTTGAAGGGAACTTTCAGGTTCAGGCTCATTTTCCTCTGCATCATGTACAGAACCACCATGAACAACGGATGAAGTCGCACTTGTTGAAGCCGTATTGACGGGCTTATTTTCGGGCGTCGTTGTCAATCGACTAGTTTTTTAAAATTTGCGAATATTCTTTTGCAATTTTTCTTCTTATTCCACCGGTTCTCACTTATTTTCCAAGATCTTTTTATTCATTTTTTTGGATGAAATTTAGAATGGATATAGCTTATACCCCAACTTAACACACAGGTTACTTTTTATCCCGGAAAAAAGCATGTCGTTAAACCGAATATAACGCGGGCGGAGCCGCGGGCAAAAGCTAGTAAAAAATAAATTATTTAATGGAAACGTCAGTGGGGAGTTTGACTCACACTTCTACGGTGTTTTTTTTATAGAGAAGTGTATTTTATTATTCAAATTGTTCAAAAGTTTTTCTATGGAATTGGTTCAATAAAATCAGTAGAGCGTGTGGTTTAATTTTCTGAAGACGTCATTAATACACTTTTAATATATTTTAATATAGAAGTGTAAAAAACAGCCAGCATTCACATATTCTACTGATCATACTTTTTCAAGAACTAAGCAAAACATTGTATGGGTTTTGGGGACAATATAATACTAATAACAAATTTAATTTACGACGTATTTAATATGTACACTGTACTTGCTTTATTATTAGTATCAATGTAAGTATAATAATAAGTATAATGATATAATTAAGTACGTAGCACTATATCCAAGTATTTATTTTATCTCAGGAGGACTAGAACACAAAATGGCAAAAGAGCCCCAATATATCGTATGTGCAAGAGTGTAAATGTTTTGAACATTGATTTCTTTAATTGTTCACGAAATAGTTTTAAAAATAAAGTTAAGAAAGCGTTTAACAACAAAATCAAACAGTAATTCAAATTTCATTTAGATTCCATGTTATTTTTATTTATTCTTTTTATTTTTAAGATTGCATGCGCATGCTTACTTTTAAGTTATAATTAAGTTATGATTAAGTTTAAAAAAGTCTAGTTATTACTTTCTCAATCTACATAATTTTACTCGTCTGATCCTATCTGTGAGAATGTCAAGGAAATAGATACATCTAAACTAGTTTAAATATATCATAGTTATTAAGTCTAAGTTGTATTTGTTTCTGTTTTTTCTCCTTGAATAAATAAATAAATAAATAAACTTGCTTTAAAATGTTTCTTCCTAATATTCCTTTTATTAAGAGACTTTCCCAGTTTATGCATCATAGCTGTCACGAGATCAGGCTCATCCAAATGTACGATTACCATGTTGAGTGACGTCATAAAATTGATGACGTGAGCTTTAAACTGGACACTTTTATCCAGCTCGTCCAACTGAAGGTCCTTCAGATTTGAGAAAAATGTCTTCGTTTCTGCGATACGACGTCATCAAATAAATACGATTATTAATAGATTTCGCGAATGCCGGAGTCGCAATTTTTCTCACTAGACCTGTACCTGTTGGTGGTTCGTTATGTATTCAGTAAAGAGTACTGTGCGTGGTCGGTCGGTGAAGACACCATGCGTCCGCGCAGATCAATGTGTCAGTCAACGTTCTGTCTGCGGTAATGCACCCAGTAACTAAGTGTTTAGTATTTCACTTGCTCGAAGAAAGTTTATCTGTGTCGTATTGTGTTGCGCAGAAACAATTTCGCTTTAAAAGCTTTATAGCATTTTCTAGCATCCAAATCAAATGTTGGCTTGTCACAAGTCGATAGAGAAGATGATTACGTATTTTGATATTAGTCAACTCACTTGGTGCTAGGATTATTGAGAACCGTAGTTGAGAGCATTTCTTCATTCGAAAAAAAAACATAAAACAAATTGAAGCAAGCAATGTCAGCAGTAGAATTGCAATGGGTCATAAAACCGATGCGAAATTTAACGACCCGTCCTTCCAACTCGACATAATTTACCGCCCAACCCGCGGACGGCCGCTAGTCGGTGGCAGGAAGTTTGCCGAGGCAGGAATGTGGTGACGCTGCGCAGGAGTCGCCACCAGGCGGCTCACTCCGGTTACTCATATGTATTTATAAAACATTTAGAATCAGTGAGGTGTTTCCACGTGTTCCCCATTCCTTGATCGAACGATTTGATTTACTTCTATGTATCCTATTTACGCGAGAGATCAAGTATGATGGTAATGTTGTAAGTACGTATTTAAATTTTACCAATATGGCTCGTATGAAAATAATTTCATTCATCTGACCCCATGTCTTTGTTCCTAGGTGACTACCCGTCGCCATGGGACTAACTATATGCCCGAGTGAACATTCGAACCATTACAACTGTAAAATACTTCAAAATAGGTTCAGCAATGATTAATCTCTAGGAGTCCCCAGAGAACAAACTATATAATAGCCTATTTTCAGGCGAAGAGTCTGAACAACAGAGGAAGAAATTTTAAAATCGGTTTAGTAGTTCCAGAAATTTTCCGCACAAATTTAATAAATGTCTATAAACTTCTCGTCTCCAGGAAACAAACTAAAGCCCATAGGATATTGACTAGACATTACATCGCACATAATTTATTAGGCATTCACGATACATTTGAATAGAATTTGATAGAATGTCAAAAGTTAGACAGAGATGTCAAGATTGCGAATTCGGCGTCCTACCGACTAGCTACCGTTGTACTGATGAATTTTCGACGAAATCTTTTTATTCGGATTTCTTAAGATCACACGAGAAATATCGTACCATCGTTCAATTTTCTTTCTACCTCTTTAATCGAACTTTGAAAACGGACAAACAATATAACTTGTCTATTATACCGACTGTTTCCAGGATCCATGGTCGGTGCAGGTGGCGGGCACGACCACGGTAGCCACGGCGACCACACGTCAACCACGTGGCCCAGCTGGAACCCAGCCTCGACGAGCACCACGCCCAGCACCATGATGACCTGGTGGCCGCAGTCTACCGTCACCACCACCACCACCACCACCACGACAACGAAACCTACCACCACGAGAAGACCAACCACAGTCGCTCCTGTCGATACTGGTTAGTATCTATCACCACAAATAACAATAATAAAAATTAAAAAAATTAGAATGAAAGTCCCCATACTATATACCATGTGCTAACCATAGCGCCATCTGAGATGACTTGTTTGACAGCTTACCGAGGTAATAGATGGCGCTACGAGTAGCTTGTCAACCTTGTTGCACCGAGTTTCATTGGTGCCTTGTTCGTCGTTAGTGAAAACGGTCATTAAAATTATATCTTAATATGATTGATAGTATCATTTTGAACAGCTTAGACTAAATTTCAAACGACTGAGCGGAAGTACTAGAAGTACGTTTGATAGTAGGTAGTTTTGACCAAAAATTATGTGAGATAATTTAATGTTGTTTTGTTAATTTAAGATACCATGTTATTTAGAAGAAATTGACCCTTTCAATTAGTATCATAAAATACGGGATGTTTCACTGGTTTGAATCCCGGCTTATTATCAAAAGTCTTTAATTACGCAGTCTTACTTATTTAAGAAAATAAAGTTCCATTGCTCACATGTTCCATTTCAGTAAAATGTCTTGACCCATGATTAAGGCGTCATCATTGCTCACACAGGTAGGCAAAGCGTCGGATGAGGAGGGCATGATGTCGGGTGACCTGTGGCTGTTGGCTGGTGGCTGTAGAACGTGATGATCACAGGTACTGTTGTTAGTTGACAATATTCGATAACATCAGCAGTGAGATCCATTGCCCTTAGGTGGGAAAGTGATCACTTGAATTCATTCTTGAATCAAGTTTGAGTTGAAGTTACAGAGGGCCTCTTTTCATAACCTTGAGTTGATATTGGCGGTCCACTATAACCTAAACTAAGTAGACACGTAGCGATCGGGATTTGTCTAACTATCACGATTCATGAGATGCAGCCTGGTGACAGACGGACAGAAAGAAAGGGTTACCCTTTGGGTACGGAACCCTAAAAAGGACGTATCAGGTTTATAAAAGTATAAATGACAAACTAATTTGATGACGGACGCGGTACGAGGAAAAGCGTTTTATTAAGGCGACAATCACTGCTGGTGACCCCGGTCAGTCGGGTCTCATTCACTCGCAGTCCCGCATTGATCTCTCCGTCGCTCCACGAGGAATCAAGTTTTGAACGCGCTAAAATATACCAGCTGAATAATTAATTAAAATTATTATCACTATATTTCTTAAAAAATAATCAAGGGTAACCATATTTTACAGAATTTTAACAGATAAATATCAGAAATAACAGTTATTTATCTCATAAATAACAGGAATAACAGTTATTTATCTGATAAATTCTGCAAAATGTGGTTACACCACAGTTATTTATGGTTATTGGTATTCTACAGAGGCAAACATTTTTTTTTTAGAATTTTTGTCTGTCTGTACGTATATATGTTCCGTTTAAACTCGAGAAGTATTTGAACAAAATTTTCGAAATAAAAAATTATCAGAAATTATTATCGTAGTGACGCTTGTCAACATACTGTATAGGCTATACGGGGTGTTGATAAAATAACACCCAACCTGGGTCATTTTGATTCGGTTAATGGAAGATAGATGGCGTTAGGCACGAGAAATTTTCATTTAGGTTATAGTCAAGTTATAATAATGTTATTTGATATATTTATTAAAACTTGCATAAGGGAACGAAAGACATAGTGAAATATTTTGAAAAATGGCTTTAGTGCTCCTGTTGATTATTCACTTTTATGACACTTAAATCTTCGATAATGTTCAATTATTCGGGTTGCCATGTAGAAAAGTATAATAAATTTAGTTTGGGCCACTAATGCACCTGTAGGAAAGTTTCAATGAAACCTAGAATGAAGGGCGTTCGCCCAGAAAGTTTTAATGAGTTTCTAAACTGCAGCCATATTATCGGGATTCGGCTAAGATTCGTGTTATCATGACAAATTAAAAATGTAGCTAGCAGTGAATTTTTCTACGGGTGCGATTACATTCAGAATTTGTCTCGATAATGCGAATCTTCACCGAATTCCGATAACGTGGTCTCGTCACGATGGTGACAATCTACAATCGAAGCCTACCTACCACGGACTCAAAATACTGTCAACCTCTCCCCCTTTCAGCTAACCACAGCTGACAAAGCAGTTATCAATAAAGGATTATCATTCTGTCCAACAAAAAAACTGAATCGAATCAAACTTCTCAATGACTGTGAACTTTGGTCGGAAATTAAAATGGAAACATTACTGGCAATCCCATCCCCATACATCTGGAGAAAATACACACGTGGCTCTAAAAAGGTTCAAACCACAATCCCCAAATGAACCACCTCAGCTTCCACCTAACCACCCCATCGAAATTTTCATGACAACCATACTCACAAAACTTTCGGACGACCGTTACATAAATAATCTACAAGAAAATAGACAAAATCTTTCGCACAGTGAAAAACAATCATTAAATAAATTACAAAACAACGAAGATATTATAATACTACCAGCAGACAAAGGATCAGCCACGGTAATCATGAACAAAAGTGACTATACTAATGAGGGCCTACGACAACTCACTGACCTGAATTTCTATGCCACCGTACCAAGTGACCCATGTGGTCGGGTTATGGACGTGATCGAGGACATTCTTCACACGAGAGCTCCATACGAGGGACTGACTCAGATGGACATTCAATTATTGCTGCCGAGCCATCCGAAGACCCCCCATTTTTACATGCTACCCAAAATACACAAAATAAACAACCCAGGCCGACCCATAGTGGCATCGTATGATGCACCAACCGAAAGAATTTCTGCATTTGTTGATCACTACTTACAACCCATCGAAAAAACAATTACATCCCATATAAAAGACACCAATCAGCCCTCTATTTGGTGATCTACATTTGTTTTAGTTACATATTCGCCTCGGTTCACTTAGATCCACAAAGTGGACACATGAATTTGAAAATGAAAATTAATTTTTCTTCTTCAATGTTGTTGATTTTATGTTTATATTTCTGCCAGAATTTCAAAGGTATCTATTTTGTGATCTACATTTGTTATAGTTACGATTATATATTCAATGTGGTTTATATTACTGTCAGAATTTCAAAGGTATCTTTGGGTGGGTACCAGTGGCGAATGGTGGTGAACATTTTAAAAAGGGAAGCCGGACAAAAAAATCGCCTTGAGCAACCAAAGAAAACTTTTTTTTTCAACTTTACAACTCCCTGTCAGCCAAGTGCATTTGTTGAATTGAGATTTATGGAAATTTTTGTCAAGCGAAGAGCACGTAATAAAGAAATGTAGTATGGATGCCATTTCCGAAGTCGTCTTGTATCATTATTATATCATAGTACTATAAAATAAATGTAATAATTTAAATTAAAATATATAATTATCGATAATTATAGATTAATATAAATTATATATTATTATTTTGATCAATATAATAAATTATAATGATAATATATTAATTATTATTTATGTATTAACATAGTATTTAAGTAATAACTATTGAATATTACATTAAGTTATATTAACGAATATTTAAAAAAAAATATTTAGTGTATAGACACGAGTTTATTATTAGTAAAGATACAGAAAGGTGACTTTGATTAATACAGCAGAATTCATACTGAAAAGTTCAATATTTAAGGTTACACGGTTTTGAATGGAAGACGGACAAAACCCATGGGAAGTGATTTGGAAGCTTTGTAAAATCAATCGCCATTTTCGATCAAATTTATTTTATTTTGAGTTATTTTTCAACTGATTTACTTATTTATATCTCACATATTTATTACAGAAAGCTCGATTACAAGAATTACCAACCACAATGACTACAGAGAGAATTTTAAAATTATATTCTAACGGTTCTTACGCGTTCCACGGCGAGGACCCCTGTACCCCGTATGTACGTAAGATGCCGGACTTCTCAGCTCCAGGTCGCAGGATCAGCCAAGTCAGTATGTACTCTAATAAAGATTTGCGAATATTTGGAAGATAAAAATGCATGTTGTTGATTCATGTCAATTCTCAAAATGAACAAGACGCATATGGTTGATAAGGCAGCTGAAAAGGGAATAACCCGGAAGTTTATACCGCCTGGAAACCCAAGTGCTGGCGGGGTTTGGGAACGACTTGTAAGATCCATAAAAGTCGCATTAACATCTACCCTGAACGAGAGATATCCCAAAGAAGAAGCCTTACATACATTGTTGCTAGAAGCCGAACATATCGTAAATTCGAGACCGCTAACTGAAGTAAGCCTAGATCCTGAAGACACAGAATCATTGACGCCAAATCACTTCTTAATTGGTTGTTCAAATGGAGCCCCATCCATCGGAGATTTTGACGACACGAGCTTAGTCAGCCGATCTTCATGGCGAACAGTACAACGTTTAGCTGATCATTTCTGGACCAGATGGACTAAAGAATACCTACCAACTCTACAACCGAGATATTTAAACGGGAGAGCTTACATCAATCCAAGCCCCGGAGACATCGTGTTGATCGTGGATGCTTCACTCCCACGAGGCACATGGCCGCGCGGTATTTCGGCATTCAACAACTGTTCTTGCAAAATATACCCAAAAAAGTAGATAATAAGATCTAGTTTTTATAACGATGGAAAGTTAAATATGGGTTGCCGATGTGTATTCTTTAAAGTGGTTTTTGTACCTATTTGTATTAAGAGTTTAAAGACGAAATCCACCGGATTCCGGTTAAGACGTGGTTCGAACGAAATTTGAGAGTTTCGCTTGAGTTATTGCAAATATTTATTATAATGGTACCTTGGAAGGCGGTCTGAATTATAGTGAATTAGATAAATTATTTAAAAATAACGGTGAATTAGAAATTAACAGTGGCGTGCATAGAACTTTTTGCTGGAAAAGTAATCAGAAGGTCAAGTTTGACGATAAAAATAACATGAAAAAACTCAGAATGTATTCTGAGGAAAAAAAACTAAAAACCAATAGGTTTTTTTTTGTGTGATATCATGTATGTACAAGGGTAGGGGCAGACCCTGGCGTAATACAAATAATGATTTTTTAAAGTGACATTTAAATAATTCATATTTTTATAACGGTTGATGTTTTTTGACAAAACCCTAAAGGTGCATAAAAGCTAAGCTATTTTCTCCCATGAATCTTTCAGCGATAATGGCCGTTGTAAAATGCGTGTTGAATTGTGTAGATAGGATTGCAGTGGAAGTGCCAACTGACAAAGTGGTATTTCTCTCGCAAACCGCTATAAATTGAACAATTAAGACTATGAAGAACGCAACCAAATGGAGCCAACGGGACTACAGTATTCTTGTTATCTGTTCTTTACAGCATACTTCAACCATGAAGCAGGTTTAGCACACAGCATTTTTATTTTTACATTAATCAAATATTCACTAAAAGTCGTTTGCAATAGAATCCAACAATCATGTAAACAAATATGGCGGACTGACATTGACAGCGTATTGTTTATGCCCATAGTGATGTCATAGTGTTCTAATTTAATTTTAATTAAATTTATTTTTCTGATTATTTTAATTTTAAGTCATAGGTTCAGTTCAGTAATTGTGATCTATTCAAATAATTAGTTACGAGGGCAATACAATATTAAAGTGCGTCTAATAGATTTCCGTTGTAGGTAATAGATCTAAATCATTCTTACCTCCTGATTACTCCTTGAGAAAAAATACCAATCGTATGCTATATCAAAGTCCGTGATGCCGTGCAAAGGTCGTCGTTCCAAGAAAAATATGTCCAGCCAAATCGTAAAGCAAAACAAAAGTCCAAAATGAGAATGCAAAGTCGTAGAAATCGGAAATAGAAAACGGAAACAGAAAACACTAATGCACAGCGAACCCACAGAACAGTGAATGACTGTGAATGACAATTCTAACAAAATGGCCACCTGTCAATTTTTAAAAACTAACCATTATTTTTATAGCTTAGGATACAATCCGTTTTGGTTAATTATATTAAGCTCTTGAAAAAAATTTTTTATTGTATTCAAATAATATTAAATTAAAATAATTTATTAAATTAAAAATAAAAGATAACTTCAGATTACGAACAACACTAACTTTTCAATGACTTATAGAGTTCGATGAGTAAAAAACTAAGATGACAGCTTGTCAAATACTTCGAAATTTTTACGTTGCAAATGTTTTAACAAATTTAACTTATAAATACAAGTTAAATCGTGTTGAAGATAATGTGAAAACAATGGTGCGTTCGTTGAAATCAGACTATGTTCATAATTGATCGTCAAATGTATGTGATTACGGAGTAATCGTGACAATTTGGTTTGTTTACATGATTGTTGGATTCTATTGCAAACGACTTTATCTACTTACTTCTTTTCGATGTTACACTAAGAACACCATCAAAAATATTTTCCCTGTGACATACATACATATACTTACAGACGGTGTTAAGATCTTAAAGGCGGCCATTTGATAATTTTGTTATGTAGCATAATATTTTTAGGGTTCCGTACCTATAACATGTGGTGGTACGGAACCCTTTGTACGCGAGTCCGACTCGCACTTTGTGAAATTATTAGTCCAGTCCACTCTTTATTGTCATCTACCCACTTCTAACGTTGACGTCCGTGTTCTTTATCCGTCACCCGCCGTATAGCCCTGACCGACCTCGCACCTTGCGATTTTTATTTATTCATGAAAATAAAAGAAAAACTTCGAGGAAAACGTTTTATGGACGCCGAGGAAGCAGTGGCTGATGCGTTTTAAAAGGCCGTCGAAGAGACCCCTCGGACGAGTGGGCAAAGTGCTTCCATCGGATGCAGCGATGTACATTTTGAAAAGATATAATATAACTAATTAATAACTTGCTAGTTTGTTCAGTTTTTGATTTTCTAAGAACTTTGAGTGTCGCCCTCGTATTTTGTTCTTACTTTATTTATATGTAGATTTAGTACATTATGATATTTGTTTTGTTTCTTAGTTATTTGATGAATGAATTCATTTACAAATACATCGTTGTTTTCGTGGTAAAAATCTTGTCACGAAAGAAGTCCCCTATCAAAACACTTATTGAAATCATAAATACGAAAATACCTTAATCCGTAGGACTTCTTTCGTGACAAGAACTCTAATACTGGAATTTTCAACAATCATTATTTATTCTGTGCATAAGTAGATCCACAGACTAAAAGCACAGTAGATCGTGCTAAAAGCTAGTTTGATGGTAAAGTAGACCAACTTATAAAATGTACCGGGCAACTACGGAACCCTACATTGCGCGTGGCCCTACACGCACTTGGCTGGTTTTTAAGCTAAAACAAGGGAAGGGAAATTGGGCGTCTGCTATCAGAAGATGCAAAAACAACATTTTTGAGCAACATTCGGCATTGAAGGTTCTTTAAATAGTTTGTCATCTTTTAAAATAATTTCATTTCAGTGGGCCAGCGGGGAGTTCTATGAACAGAATGTGAAGCGAGTGCAGCTGCCTTTCGTGCAGCCTGCTAGTTCCTCCACATTATCAGGTACATTGCAGAGCTTTAGTTTCATTCTCGCCTACATTCAGGCTATCTGTCATTTTGACGTAGGGCCGTTTAACACAAATCCATCGCTACAACCGTTGCACAACTCATCGCTGCAGCGATGCAAACCTGTTAAACACGACAATTGTCTTGATATCTATGTATTCGATGCATTTGTATTGGGTTGATATATTGGCACCAAAGTTTGTCATCCAAAGTGGTAATGCCGCCAGCTTTCTTGGCACTGTTCCAGACGGCATCGATGTGGTTTTCTATTTGTCTTTGATTCAGGATTATTTCGTTCTAATTTTAGGCAACTTTTTTTCTTTTTATTTATTTATTTATTTATTTATTTATTTAGGAAATTAACAGCGTTAAAAGTAAAACTAAACATTATTTCAAGACTATGACTAAGGCCAATAACAAATTTCCCCAACTGTTTAATAAAATAACAAAAACAAAAAAAAAACTTAACTAAATTCATTCCTCAGAAACAGAATCTAAAATAAAATTTAAATGCTTACAGGGCAACTCATCTGCCTACCGTACTCTATTTTAGTTTAAATTGTTCAATTTGTTCAATTGTTCGACGGGGTGTTTGTGTTGTGTATGTGTTAATGTAAGGGATGAGTATGTATGAGTGTGTGTGTGAGGGAGGGTATGTAAGAGAAAAAAAAATGAAAGGTTGTTCAGCAAAATCATAATAATTACGGTTATTCAGCAGGGCAAAGTAATTCATTGATTATTTTATTTCGAAATGACGTTCTAGAGTTTCCATATGGATCGATATTAAAGAAACGCTTATTGTATTCGTTAGCTAGACGAATGAGAGGGGATGATTGGGCATAGTTTGTGCGAACAACTGGAACATGATAAAAGAGTCTTGCGGAGTGCCGAGTGCGATAAGAGGTGGCGTTAAGGGAGAAGTTAGACACCATGCTCATGCTGTTAATACGACCAGTAACAATGTCATATAACAAAGACATGTCGAGCAAAAGCCGGCGATCCTCAAGCGATGAAATACAATGGTGTAGACAAGAGTCTTCGTATTTCATTTTTGGTAATCTGGCTTTAAAATTAAGATGCTTTAAGAAAATCTCCTGTATTTTTTCGATACGCTGTTTATAAGTTATGTAATGTGGTGACCACACAGAAGATCCGAATTCCAGTAAACTTCTAACATACGCAAAATACACACGCTTAAGACAAGAAAGGTCTCTGAATTCACCACATACCCGCATTACGAAACCCAAGCTTTTATAAGCCCTGCTCACAGTTGCGTTAATATGGTGCTCAAATGTTAATTTTGAGTCAAGGCTCACACCAAGATCTTTGACCACATCTACTCGGTGTATGGTATTACCGCTAATATTGTAAGAATGTAGGACAGGATTTAACTTTCTGGAAAAACTTATTTGGACACATTTAGCTGCGTTAACTTTTATTCTATTCTTACTGTAGTAAGTACTGAGTCGGTCCAGATCAGCTTGTAGTAATTCGCAATCAGTTTCATTATTAATATCTAAGTATATTTTCTTATCATCCGCATACAGCAAGTAATTAGCGTCATGAAACACATTATAAATATCATAGATATAAGCACAGTAAAATAGTGGACCCAAATGTGAACCCTGAGGAACACCGGAGGGTATATCAACGAAATTTGAGCGATGACTGCCAATCACTACTGCTTGTCTTCTGTTTGAAATATACGAGGTAACCCAGCGGTGAAGATCGCCTTGTATGCCAAGTCTTTGGAGTTTTCGAAGCAGAATGACGTGGTCCACGCGGTCGAAAGCCTTTTCGAAATCCGTGTAGACCACGTCAATCTGCCGGCCAGATTCCATCTTCTGAAGTACAAAGGATACCAGCTCAACTAAATTTGTTGTAGTAGATCGCCCCTTAAGGAAACCATGTTGTTCAGGAGGTAAGCCTTTTGAAATTGTTGGGTATAATCTGTTATATACTATTTTTTCAAATAACTTGGCCAATACATTGAGTATAGATATAGGGCGATAGTTAGGCACTTTTGTTTTGGGACCATTTTTGTGAATAGGTACTATATGTGCATCTTTCCATTTACATGGAAATTTGCCTTCAGAGAGGGAACGGTTAAAAAGTATACTTAATGGTACGCTAAGAGCATCGCCGCATTTCACAATAAAGAAAGCAGGGAGACCATCACTGCCACCACCACCATTTGAATCAATTTTAGAAATTTGTGCAGATATTTCATTTGGGGTGACTACTATAGCGTGTATGATATCTCCGTCACCACCGTATGGAGGAGCAAGTAGTTCATCATCATAGCTTTGAGCAGGCTCGGCAAAGACGCTATGAAAGAAGGAATTGAAACCTTCGGAAATATCTTTCCCAGCTTTGAGAGTGCTTCCGTTGTATTCCAAAGAACTTGGGTAGCCTGATCCACCTCGACGGGCCTTAATGACACTCCATAGGTATTTTGGGTTTTCTTTAATATAGCTCTGAACAGAACATAAATAGTTCTCATAACATTCTTGCTGAAGTTTATGCTGTCTACGCCTAAGAAGAGAAAATTCATCGTAATCAGAAGGATTATGAAATTGTTTCCAGTTCCTATGCGCTTTATTTTTTTCATGGATCACTTTTATCAGAGCCGGAGAAAACCAAGAGGGGAAGGCATTTCGTCGATATCTCGTGTCAAGGGGGACAAATTTTCCTATAGCTGAGTTTATTATCTCGTAAAACTTTTCTACTGCTTCATCGATAGAACCTTGGTTTAGCACATGAGTCCAATCAGAACTTGAAATAAAAGCACGTATACTCTCGTAGTCACCTTTCCTAAACCTATGCCTAGGATGATTACCCTCTCTTAGAGGAGTGGTAAAAATATCAGTAACTGTTATATCTACAGAAGGATGGGCGACATCTTCGTTGACTAGAGGAAATAGACAGCGATTTAATTCCAAACCAAAATTACCAAAGATAAGGTCTAAAATGTTGTTAGATGAATTGGGAAAGAAATTATATTGTTCAAATCCTAACGAGCAAAACTCATCCACAAGTCGCACACCTAAATCATAAACGGCAGCTGAACCCCGGTGAACATGAGTTGGAGAGTTAGGAGAATCTTTATCCCAACGAATTTCTGGTAAGTTAAAGTCCCCGGTTATTAAAAAGTGGTCCTTGGGATGAGAATGCCTTACAGTGGTAATTGATGTTATTATTTTATCAAGGCTATCAGGAAGGAGACTGTCAGGAGATGCATAAGAGACACATATGTGTAAATCTCGTGAAGAACGCTGACCACCCTGACTAATCGACTTGGCCGGTATCGTTACCCAGAGACACTCAACCGGAGCACGGCCCCGTAGTCCGACAAGGAACCCTTATAGTTTGGAACATACATACATACATACAAAAATTCTAAAAATTGTGGATTTGTCCTCAGTACATTAACCATATAATAATAATAACCCATTTTATAACATTTCGCAATGATATCCTCTGTTCAGGCGCGACTTTTTTACTACTTTATTATTATTTTATATGTGATCTGTTTTATTTCAATCCCTAGAGATCATTTTGATATCGACCATACATATATTGATCAATTTAGTGTGTAACACTATTTATTTAAAAAACCGGCCAAGTGCGTGTTGGGCCACGCGCAATGTAGGGTTCCGTAGTTTCCCGGTACATATAAGTTGGCCTGCTAATACAGAGCGTTCCAAACTTCTAGTCCTTTTCATAGAACGCACTTTGATATACATTATTTGTTTATGTAAAAGTTTTATACCAGACGCTTTCTGATTGGCTATTTATTTCCATCAAAATTGACTAGTTGACCAACCATGTGGCTGTGATCAATAACAAATACGTGCTATTTCACATTAAGCATCGATAATATGCTCTGGTAGGTACCCAGACCAAGGTGAAAATTATGGATTGAGAAAATATTAAGCAATAGAAGCCATGTACAGTGTTAGTTGCCTCTTAACATGCAGTAACAATTACTTTTACATCCTTTGCCAAAGGAAATTGGACATGGAAATTATAACACCAACCTCGCCGAACAAATCATTTTTTTTTTTTTTTAGTTTTGGCCTTGGCCTGCGCTGAAATCTTTCTTTTCTTTTGCCAATCTCGTAGAAGCCACAACTTTGGTTCTATAACGTAGGGTTAGGTGTCTGATTTTTCTGAAGCACTAGGGGCTTTAGACTTCTGTTAGAAATATTCATTCACCTCTCATAAAACAACAAGATACACAGTCTCTAAGAAAAGTTCGTCAGAAAGTGTCCGAACGTGCGACGAGCAACGTAGCAAAAATCTTCAACCAAATTAAGACGTTACGTCGTAAACATAAGATGCAATGTCAGTTGTACGAAATCGTCATTCAAATTTGGCACCCCATAGCGGTGACAAAATTCATTGCGCACACTTTTTGAGTTATCTAGTTGTTTATGAGACATCAACTTGATATCTTTAGCGGGGCCCGAAAAAAAGGGTTTTAACAGACAACAAAGTGATCCTTTAACCTGTAAACTGATGCGCCGCGTAGCAGCGTGCCGCCCGATAGCGTTTTACGACTGCAGGCGTTCCAGCCTCGGAACTGTTCGGCGTCCTTATAAGGACGCCATTTTTCATGTCGACGTTCGGTACGGATCCTTATAAGGATCGTCCGCAGAGTAGTTTTTGCATCGATTTTGTGTTCCGACTCGGATCTTTGTCCTCTGTGGTGTTTTTTTTGTGCTCTGTGGTATCTTTTGAGGTTTATTTTGAGTGGTCACACTAGCCAACGTTCCGAATTGGAAACAGCCCTACAGCACTGCGTAACCTTGGAGTCCTTATAAGGATCCGTGCCTGTTCGGCAACTCTATGCTGAATTTGTTGTTTTTCTTGATATTTTACTATGAAAAGATGTAAATATTTTTATATATTTCTAGTACTGTATAGTAACAGAGATAATAAAGTACAATAAAAATACTATATGTTGGTTGATATTTTTATATTCCAATTAGATTCCAATAAGAAAGTCTTTTTCTTTATTTACTCGCATGCAGGTCGATCATAGTACAATATATTTTAATGAAAGTAATATCAGCTTGTTGACAATTTATCTAGGATTACAACGGTATGCCATATGCGTGGTATTTCTTACCAGGGAAGCCATAAAAACCACTAAACTAAACCAGGTCACGCGCGGACCTGGAACGCCTGCAGGCGCTAATCACTATCGGGCGGCACGCTACGGCGCGGCGTAACAGTTTAAAGTACGCTACGCACGATCCTTATAAGGATCCGTACCGAACGTCGACATGAAAAATGGCGTCCATATCAGGACGCCGAACAGTTCGGAGGATAAGGGTTATTTTACAGTACGGAAACCTAAAAAGCCAAAAACCTGTTTTCCTTCATTACCATTGTTCTGTGAACTTCAAAGTTATTATTTCCGGGGACAACGTCATTATTGTCAGGAGGATGTAGGTAAATAAAATTAATAAGGGGGTCTACAGCTATGTATGTTTGGTGATAAAGTCAAGTATCGTTGACGACTCACCAAAAAATGTAATTTCAAGAGAATAGGTTCCGATTGCATTGATCGCTGTTACTCCATGCGGAAAGACCCGCAGTGCGAGAGGGACGAATTCTGGGAAATTATCAAAAAGACGACGTTTATCACGAATTTTATTATAAAAAAAAACTAAAGTTTGTATCAAATATCTGTTCGTTTCAAAGTTTAATCAAATTTATACAGAACTTTAATTCATAAATAATGTTCATGCTGTTTTTCTTTTGTTAATCGCCTTTATGGTCTAGTCGAGTCTTGGCTTACTAATCTGTAGGTCATGGGTTGAAGTCCCGTGAGGCAATTTGTCTGGTCTGCGTGCTTTCGAAAGCCGTTGCGTTAGTCCTATCCATCATCCATCCATACGCCTGGTGCGTCCACTGCTGGACATAGCCCTTTCCAAGATTTCGCCACTCTTGGAGGTCCTCCTGGAAGAAATGACCATACTCACTTTCATAGTCAGCGCGGTGCCAAAAACCAAAAAATGTTTTACATAAGGGTCGGCAATTGGGGATAAATATACGCTTATTTGAAATAACAGCACAATCCCGAAAAACAAGCACAGTTTGAAGGCCATTTTCCCCATCCGTTACCTCTTCACCAAATTAGGCTGGATTGAAATCCGAATAGCGTTTCAGTTTGGACATATCAACACAGTCACTGGGCAATTTTCGGTACAGTATCATGGTGGGCACAACACAAGGGCACAAACTTCGTCTCCTCTAACACTGTTCACTCAACGACCGATCATTGTATTAAGGTACCAAGATACTATAAGCGAATGCAATTTCCGTGAATTTCGATTTAGTATCGCAGAGAGCGAGGGCGGAGGGTCCGTCGAGAACGGCGCGGCGGCGCCCGCGAGTCTGCCGCTAGCGAATTTATTCGAAGCTTCATTACTATGCCTCAATGCTGTATGTAAGAAAGAAAGAAAAGAAAAGAAAATGGAATTTATTGCCAAACAAAACACATGAAACAAAATTAAAACAATAAAAAGGATTAGACTAACTTAAATACACATTTTGTTCGACAAAAGGTGGCACGCTCAGCATTTGCTGTCGGAGATTTTTGAAGGATCCCTACAGCGCTGATTTCCAGCGAGCCCCTAAATACTTTGTCATAATAAAATAAATTTAGAACTTAAAAATTTACAGCGGGCGCTCTAGTAAAACTATTTAATTACATCATTATTAAACTATTAAATTAACAGGACTAATCTATAACAATCTCATTATATTATATTTATACATAAATATATATATGCAAGGTTTATACATAACAGTAAAGTATAGTATGGACGTTTTTCACACTATTTGATATGAATACATATATATGTCGAATTGAGATGTGTGGCGCCACCAGTTGACAGCGAATATTTTAGAACGAGCTAAGAATCGGTTTGATCGAATGAGTAACCGAACGAAAACATTATCTATGGTCGGTTCTCTCTTCTTTTGATTTACAATCGTTGCCGACAGATGGCGCTATACGCCAATAGAAATTAAGTGGGTCTGTGGTGATTTATTTCTTTATTCTGTTCTAAATATTTTGATTTGTAATGTTGGATGAACTGATTAAATTGCCCAACCACATTTGAAAGAATTGTTGTGTTAAGTTGGTAGATTGTCTGTACCATAGACCTAGGAGTCTGTACGATGTTCTGTTTGATTGTAAGGTTGGCAGGACTGATTATGTTATCCAATCAGATCTGAAGTATTTGTTTTCTTTGGTACCTAATTTTATTTTATTGGTGGAAACGCAAGCGCCTAGTTTTACCGCGCTTGGACATGGCTCTTGGCGGGGGTTACGTACGACTTCCGAGGAAAAAGATAATTTTCTGGGTACTTATTTTCGGAAAGGGGTCGAGGTAACTCATGTGCCAAGAGACTTGTCCGTTCCCGCCACGTAGTTTTGTTCCTTGTAATTAAAAGTGCTGTAAGACTGTTTTTGATCACAATAAAAGTTGTATTGTTCGTCTACGCGAGTTCATCATGTCCAATACCCACGGTAGCCCTCCTATTGCCGTTCCTGACGTTCCTGTTTTGACATCAGAAGTCGGATGCGAACAGACTTCGAACGATGGACCACGTGTGGATGAAAATCTTCTGCGCACGCTGCTGGAATCACAAAATCAGAACATGATGGCTCTAATCAACGCCATGCGTCCCGTGAGTACCCGAAAGGTTATTCTACCAGATTTTGATCCCGATAAGCCCGACGTAGACGCAAGGGCATGGTGTGCTACTTCAGACTTATGTCTGTCTAAGCAACAACAAGAAGGCAGCGCACTTATCATTGCGCTTAGTGGAGCTCTCAAGGGAAATGCTTCGCAATGGCTATCCCAGATATCATTTGCTGGCATGACGTGGTGCCATTTTAAGGATCTTTTCCTGACTCGTTATGGCATGATCGAAACACCTGCTGCTACATTAATTAACATGCATAATAGCAAACCAAAAGACAACGAGAGTATGGCATCTTTCGCTGCGCGACTTTCAACGACATTGATGGCTCGGTTCAAGGACATGACGGTGGATGAGATAACTTCAGCCATGGTTCTAGCCCACGTGTCTCAGTTTGATGGGAGGTTACAACACATCGCTTTCACCACTAATATCAAGACTCGTGAGCAAATGCAACGTGAACTTCAAGCATGTTCCTACCCCAAGAGGAAGAATGACGCCCCTTCAAGCGATGGATCGTCAAACTTCAAGCGCCCTAGGCCTGCTGGATCTCCAAGCCCTCTACGATGCTTCACGTGTGGGAAATTGGGACATCGCAGTGCCGACTGCCGCTCCAAGGATTCTAAAAGGTCATGTGATCGTTCCAATCCTTCTAGCCTTACTCGTGTAGCCAAGCAACGACCAAATGCGCCTGTCGTTACTTGTTACAGGTGTGGTAGTGTTGGCCACTATGCTAACAAATGCACTCGTGCTCCTTCCTCCACTTCGTGGAAGAATGGTTCCAGCAACGGCTCTGCAAGTGGTTTCGGCAGCAACAACACCAGCGTGGCAGCAAGCAACGGCAACCAGCGTCGAATGGACCTGTGTAGCATCAGCAACCCTACTGGACAACTAACCATTTCTGGTGAGCGTTTTGTATTTCACTATGACTCGGGCGCCGAGTGTTCTCTCATGAAAGAATCTATTGCATTAAAATTTCCTGGACAGCGACTTAATAAAACTGTGACTTTAACTGGTATTGGTCAATCATGCGTGTACAGTACTGAACAAATTTTGTGTGAGATTAGGATAGATGAATTGACTTTGGAAATTTTATTTCACGTGGTGCCTGACCAATTCCTAAAAAGTGACGTCATGATTGGACGTGAAATTTTAACCCAAGGCCTTAATGTGAACATGACTTCAGATAAATTGACTATCACTCGTTGCGTTAGTGTTAATGCGTGTGAGTTAGGTGACTGGGAAGTAGATAAAATTGATTTTTGTGACATCGTTACTGACGTTACTGTTGAGTATAGGCAGCAATTAGTTTGCGTTCTGCAAGAATTTAGGAATTCATTTTCAACTGGGGTGGCTATTTCACGTGTCACTACAGGACAACTGGATATTCATCTTGTTAATCCTAGTCGCACAGTTCAGAGACGTCCCTACAGGTTAGGTGTAGAAGAGAAGGCGGTTGTTCGCGAGAAAGTGAAGGAGCTATTGGATGCAGGAGTTATTCGTCCAAGTTGTTCACCATTTTCGAGACCGGTGTTGTTAGTCAAAAAAAAAGACAAATCCGACCGAATGTGTGTGGACTACCGCGAGCTCAACGACAACACAGTGGCCGATAGGTGATCTTGCTTATTCGTTCGTAGTCGTCTACATCGATGATGTGCTGATTTTATCCTCCACAGTAGAAGAAGGAATTGAACGTCTCCATCTCGTGCTTGAAGTGTTGAATAAAGCAGGGTTTTCCTTAAATTTGACCAAATGCTCCTTTTTAAAGAAGCGTATTGAGTATTTGGGTTTCGTTATTGAAGATGGTCATGTACAGCCAAATCCTGGTAAAATTGAGGCATTAACGAAGCTTCCGCCCTCCTCTAGTGTCTCCCAGCTTCGCCAATTTATTGGCCTAGCCTCATATTTTCGCCAGTTTGTGCGTGATTTTTCCCAGATCATGGCTCCGTTATTCAGACTGACGAGTTCAAAAAAAAAAATCTTTTGATTGGCAATCATCACACGAAGAAATTCGTCAGAAAATCATCACTAAGTTGACCAATGAGCCAGTTTTTATGATCTTCAATCCCGATCTTCCGATTGAACTTCACACTGATGCGAGTGCCGACGGCTATGGTGCGATAATCCTTCAAAAGGTTGAAGACAAACAGCATGTTGTTTCCTATTACAGTCGTCGTACATCTCCAGCGGAATCCAGATATCACTCACATGAACTAGAAACCTTGGCTGTCGTCAATGCGGTCAAGTATTTTCGCCAATATTTACAAGGTCGAAAATTCAAAGTCGTTACTGACTGCAATGCGGTAAAGGCGTCAAAAACCAAGGTTGACTTGTCTCCTCGTGTACACCGTTGGTGGGCTTACCTCCAATCTTTTGACTTCGACATTGAGCATCGTGAAGGTACAAGGATGTCCCACGTTGACTGTCTTTCACGCAATCCCGTCACTCTTAAATCTCCGGCTGATTGCGTTGAACAAAAGCGGGTTGATGTGGCCGCTCTTTCAGATACTTGGTTGCAAACAGAACAGGAAAAAGACGAAGAGATCAGCAAAATTAAGTCTGACTTACAGAACGAGATCCTGCCTGAGGATGTCAGGAAGACTTATGAGATTCGTTCTAATATTCTCCATCGTAAAGTGCAGAGAAATGGTCGTACTAGGTGTCTTCCTATGGTTCCTCGTGTCTTCAAGTGGGCCGTCATCAACAACGTCCATGAGGCGATCATGCACCTTGGATGGAAAAAAAAACGCTCGAGAAGGTCTATGATCATTATTGGTTTCCAGGTATGGTGAAGTACGTTAAGAAGTTTGTTGACAGCTGCATAACCTGTAAAGTTTCCAAAACCCATTCTGGTCGTGTCCAAGCGGAACTTCATCCAATCCCAAAAACTGCGATTCCATGGCATACAGTTCACATCGATGCTTCGGGTAAACTAAGTGAAAAAAATGACGTCAAAGAGTATGTTTTCATACTGATCGATGCTTTTACAAAGTTCGTTCTTTTGGTCCACTCTAAGCACATAGACAGCTCCAGCAGTATTAGGGCCCTCAAGACTAGTATGTCTCTGTTTGGCGCACCTCAAAGAGTCATAGCAGACCAAGGTCGTTGTTTTTCCAGCAAAGATTTCTCCAACTTTTGTGATGGTCACAACATCCAGCTGCACCTCATCGCGACCGGTGCCAGTCGCGCGAACGGCCAGGTTGAAAGGGTAATGAGTACCTTGAAGGGTATGTTGACGGCTGTAGAGTCTGCTAAAGAACATTCTTGGCAGGATGCGCTAGGTGACATTCAATTGGCCATGAATTCGACTATTAACCGAGTCACAAAAGCAAGTCCTCTGGAGTTGTTAGTAGGTAAGGTTGCTCGACCACTTAACCTCATGACCGTAGATGACAATGACGAAATATTGACCTCGATTTCATGAGGGAGCAAGCGTCCCGTGGTATAGTTGAAAGCGCTAACTACGATAAACAGCGATTCGATACGACTAAGGCTAAAATCCAGAAATGCGTAGTTGGCGACTTTGTTCTAATTGAAAACGAGGAACGGAATCAAGTCAAATTAGATACTAAATTTAAAGGACCTTTTAAGGTCATCAAAGTGTTAGATGGTGATAGATATTTGCTAAAATCGTTAACCTCAAAAAGGACATACAAGTACCCTCATGATAGAGTCAGGAAGGTACCCGACCAACAGGTTCCCCTCGAATTGGACGTGTACAATAATAATGATGAGAATGATGATGCTATCAGTGATTGTCAGTAAGTAAGGGGGTTCACTTTATTCAAACTTAATGTACACTCCATGAGCTGGTGTGTGTCTTGTGAGCGTTCCAGTTGCGCCGGAGCATGTAAGAGGTGCGCGTGGCCTGCTTTTTATGTGCAGGATATCCTTTGCGAGGGGTAGCACTTACGCGGCTGAGATGGTTAGCTTCTGCGGACGATCACAGTGCCTATGGATTGGCAAATCGTGACAAGCCGACGGACTGGCTACCTGCCGATGAACTGGCAAATAATGACAAACCGATGTGGTGGCCACCTGCCGAAGGACTGGCAAAATTGTGACAAGCCGACGGACTGGCTACCTGCCGATAGACTGGCAAATCATAACAAGCCGACGGACTGGCTATATGCCGACGCACTGGTAAAGCATTGTGATAACGTTTGTTTAAAGTAATCCCACCCATGTTTTATGTTTCTAGGATTGAAACGCTACTGAGATTGTAAAACTTGAACCTGTTGTTCGTTTGGTCCTGACCTGACTTAATATTAGATTGACTTATAGAGTAACTTTTTCCTTGTGTATTGTTTGTTGTATGAGCATGCTAAACATTCTGTCTGTAAGCTCTAAATTACCTGTTAGCTTTGAGATTTTATTGAGACTGTTTTCATTATAGTCATAGCTGTTAAGATCGTACGGCAGGATAGCCGAGCATATTACTTTTCGGTTGTTTTGTCCACAGATCAGACACACGAGGGCGTGTAAATGTCAAGATGGCCGTGTCGAATTGAGATGTGTGGCGCCACCAGTTGACAGCGAATATTTTAGAACGAGCTAAGAATCGGTTTGATCGAATGAGTAACCGAACGAAAACATTATCTATGGTCGGTTCTCTCTTCTTTTGATTTACAATCGTTGCCGACAGATGGCGCTATACGCCAATAGAAATTAAGTGGGTCTGTGGTGATTTATTTCTTTATTCTGTTCTAAATATTTTGATTTGTAATGTTGGATGAACTGATTAAATTGCCCAACCACATTTGAAAGAATTGTTGTGTTAAGTTGGTAGATTGTCTGTACCATAGACCTAGGAGTCTGTACGATGTTCTGTTTGATTGTAAGGTTGGCAGGACTGATTATGTTATCCAATCAGATCTGAAGTATTTGTTTTCTTTGGTACCTAATTTTATTTTATTGGTGGAAACGCAAGCGCCTAGTTTTACCGCGCTTGGACATGGCTCTTGGCGGGGGTTACGTACGACTTCCGAGGAAAAAGATAATTTTCTGGGTACTTATTTTCGGAAAGGGGTCGAGGTAACTCATGTGCCAAGAGACTTGTCCGTTCCCGCCACGTAGTTTTGTTCCTTGTAATTAAAAGTGCTGTAAGACTGTTTTTGATCACAATAAAAGTTGTATTGTTCGTCTACGCGAGTTCATCATGTCCAATACCCACGGTAGCCCTCCTATTGCCGTTCCTGACGTTCCTGTTTTGACATATAAAAAAGAATAATAATAATGTACATGAAGTATTGTAGAAATAATTTTAATTACATAAAAATCTTTTTATGTTTATTTGTTAATTTGTGGGTCCACCTTTGCCAGCATCAAAGGATCAACAATCACTTTTTTTTTCTATGATACCTATATTCAGTCAGTGAGATTTGTTTTTTCAGTAGAAATGATTTGAATTTAAATTTAAAGGAACAGGTAGTCATGTATTTATGCAATGGTGGTGGTAAGTCATTCCATATCTTTGATGCTGCAAATTTAAACCCTCCCCTAAAGTTTCCAGTCTTGCGTTTCGGAATAGTCATCTTATTTAACTCCTTACTTCTGGTATATTTATCGTGTGTGTCACTAAGCCATTTAAATTTGTCGAACAAGTAAGTAGGTCGTCCTGTATGCACAACTTTATGTACTAGGCCGGCGAAGTGTAACACTCTGCGACCCTCAATTTTCAGAATTTTTTTTTCGTTAAGGTAAGGTGTTATATGTGCTCGTTTTGGTATTTTGTAGCAGAATCTTACGCAGGCATTTTGGACCCGTTGTATAGCACGACTTGTTTTTTCAAATAACCTTGGACCATAGATAATATCACAATAATTAAAAACAGAAAGGACGAGTGATTCGGTTAGAAGCATTCTGACTTCTTCTTTCAAGAAATCTCGAATGCCATACAAAACCTTTAGCCTATAAAACGCAGTTCTAATTTTTTGGTTAACATGCTGTTCAAAACGAAGCGTTGGATCCATCACCAACCCCAAGTTTCTCGCGGTCAAGGCTCTCTCTACACTATTATTGTTTATGGTATTTTGTGGTGAGTGCTCCATGATCTGTTCACATTGACGTTTTGTTCCCAGCGTCATGAATTTTGACTTGCCTGGATTCAAGAGCAAAGCGTTCTGCTTGGTCCATTTGAAAATTACATCAAGATCTTCATTTATATTTTGCACCGCTTCTGTAGTAGTTTGATGTCTGAAAGAGTGATACAGTTGAGTGTCGTCTGCGTATAGATGAACTTTGCAGTGTTTAAGGTTAGTTATGAGATCTGATGTGTAAAGGATGAACAGAAGGGGGCTGAGTATAGATCCTTGTGGACAGCCTCGAGTAATTGTTTTGACTTGAGATTGTCTCACATTTCCCTGGTCATCCTCAGTTACCACGTATTGCTTCCGATCTGTAAGAAAAGAGCGAAACCAGTTGCAGGCAGATTCTGAAACCCCATAAAAGGACATTTTAGCCAGGAGTAGTTCAGAACTGAGGCAATCAAAAGCACGTGAGAAGTCTAACAGCACGAGTATGCTACCTTTTCCAGAATCAGACGCTGTCAATATGTCATCGGTTACGTGAGCTAAAGCCGTGGTAGTGCCATGTTGACCACGGAAGCCTGACTGGATAGCAGGGAGGACAGTTTCGTTTTCTAGAAACTTGGTAAATTGAGCGCACACGATCCTCTCCATTACCTTGGACATTACTGGCAAAATGCTAATGGCTCGCAAATCTTTATATTCTTCAACTGTAGAACATTTTGGTAGGGGTTTAACCCTAGCCATTTTCCAAGCATCCGGAAAAATAGACTCTGAAATAGATCTATTCAATATCTCAGTAATTATGGGTAACGTTATTGCTAGAGTCATGAGAATCATTTTGATTGTGATGGCATCATACCCATAAGCATTTGTATCTATTGCATTTATTATTTTCAACACCTCGTTCTCATTGCAGCTCTTCATTTCAAAGACTCCCTGGCCAAATTTATGGGTTTTGTAGAAGTTGAGAAGGTCATCGTCAATGTTGGGATCGCCGGGAACATCCAAAAAAAAGTCATTGATTTTGTCTGGGTCATTTATATGTTGGGGAATATTTGGGATATTAACGTTACCTAAAATAGAAGTTTTTTTTAAATATTTCCACATAATTCTTGGATTGCCTTTGTTATTATTAACATAATGCGTGAAGAATGCTTCTTTTTCTCTTTTAATAGCACCAGTTACCATGTTTTTAAGGTCCTTGTAATACCTCAGATGTGAATCTCTTTTCGTCCTGTGTGCACGTTTTAAAGCTTTATTGCGGAGAAACATCATTTGTTTTATGGTTTCTGTTATCCTGTGTCCTGCACAAAGACAGATTTATGGTGAAAAGTAAGTAAACCGTGAAACCAGTAATAAAGTAAAAAGTTTTTGTGTTTCGTGTTTAATCAAAAATCTAATTTTGCACTTACGTTCGAAATCCCAGCTCAATCGGAGCACTAGTTTTCTAGGATATGAGACATGGACCGACACATCGACGTATGAAACTAATATTTCTATTGATTACTTTTTACAAATTATTTATTTATCTTTTCAGTGGGATGGGGTGCTAATAGTCAAAACCAAGGATTTGGAGACCAATCATCAATCAAATTCCAAATACTAAATTTAGTGAGATCCATCAGAACAGTAACAAGAAGTAAGTTATTGCCTTGATTAAAAGTAGAATATTGGTGTCACTGCGAAGTCAGCTTACACTTGATGGGACTGCTGGGCGGTTGGGTTCGGTAATTCCTTCAATGAGGCGGAGAGGATCGTCATTGCTGGATATGATAATGGAGACCTGAAAATGTTTGACCTGAGAACTATGAGCTTGCGGTGGGAGTGCAATTTAAAGAATGGGGTGAGTAGACTTGTCCATACAAGTTGAGCGAGATGAAACAATAGAACACACTTCACTTTGACCAGCACTCATATTGTTCCAACCATTGACCGAAAGTGTCCGCGATGCAACCTGTCACCGCTACGACGTGACAAGATCGAATGACGATTGCGTACAACTGACATTGCATCTTATTTTAACGATATAACGTCTTAATTTGGTTGAATGCATTTATGCTATTATGCACGTCGCCGTTCGGACGCTTTCTGACGAACTTTTCTTAGACACCGTGTGTCTAGTTGTTTATGAGAGGTCAATGGTTCGAACTGAACTTTTAGACTATAAAAAACCAATGCAATGCCTTTGGTTGGGGTGAAAGTAATACAGCTTCTGTTGTTAACACTAATAGCCCGGTAGGTACCATTGCAAATACAAAAGTCATAGTAAGCCGGGTGATATTGACATTGATTGTAGATCTATTTTGGAATAAGGAAAATTAAGTTTTGACTGCACTAAAACTAAAATTAAAGCCTTCAGAATGGGCTTTAATAATAGAGAAGGAGAGATAGTTTTAATTATGATGCTAATTAAGTTCAAATATTGCAACTCTTAACTCATTCAATACACAATGGGAAAAGTATTTTGTTGAGTACCTCATCCCACTACTTTCTTAACAAGAAATAAGTGTAAAGCCAGGGACAAAAGTGTTTAGTTTTTATTTTTAAATACAGATCTTAAAATAATTTGTCAAATATTTATATTTCACCTTCGTACTCAACCAACTCAAATTATAAAGAAAGCACATGGTGGGAAAAGGAAAAGACTAAACCAAGTATGAGTAGGTAACTCATCCCGTTGAATTTTTTCTTATAATAAATACCGTAAAAACATGACGCGATTACATTTTTTTAATCATTTTAAATCTCTTAATTTACCATTTTTGGACAGATTTTGGGCGATAAATGTAAAGAACATTGTTATTCAGGGCTACCAAAAGAAAAATTACAAAGGCTGCCCGTTCGTACACTACGTACCAGGGGAGCTGGTGTATAAGAGAGGAGGGGTTTTTGCAAGAGAGAGTGTGCCATGTGGAGTCAAATATGGACCGTTCATCGGAAAATGGGAGACACAGCCGCTCGATAGGCGATTCGCTTGGGAGGTAAGTATTTGTCTACTTAAAAAAGACTAAGAAATTCTGTAAGTTATGAAATTATAATTTGTTTGTAACTTGAAAAGAACATTCTTTCTTTACCATCTCGTTTGAAACTTACACTTTTCAATCACAAGGAACCACTTGTCCTCACAACAGTTATGTATGAACAGGAAACATCACAAATTAGTTTCGTCATTCATAAATTAATCCTCAGCCGAATCTTTGACAGCTACGTCAGAATGGAGGCAGTAAAATGTCAAGTTTATGACAACTTTCAAAATCTTTGTTTCCGCGGCTTCAGATGTATTTTTTGTGTGCATTTTTGGAAAATATTGTAGAATGTAATTCGATGTTTGGTTTTTAAAATACACTTCTCATCAAAAAAATCGAAACACTTATCAAGTTTGCGTTTTTAATGGATTATTAGAAAAATGTTGTATTACGCCAAAAAAATTAAAATGTCGTACAACGGTAGGTAGAACTAGCATTGTCGTGGTGCAGGATGATACGGCGTTTACGGTTATTTTTACGGAGTTCGTCAATAACTTCCGGCAAACAAATGGTCGTGTACCAGTCACTATTCACGGTACGACGATTCTCTAAAGCAACAGTAGCCACGTGTCCAGTTTTATTAAAAAAAGAAGCAATCATCCGCTTAGATGCACTTTTCACGCGCGCCACTTTGGTTGGTTTCGGCTCATCTTGAAAGACCCATACGCTCGATTGCTGCTTTGTTTTGGGATCGTAGCAATAAATCCATGTTTCGTCACCTGTTACTATGTCCCACACCAAATTTGACGCACCTTCGTTGAATCTGGTAAGCATGGCACTGCACCAAGAGACGCGGTCCGTTTTTTGAGCCTCGGTCAAGTTGTGTGGGATCTACCGCGAGCACAGCTTTCTCACACCCAAATGTTTGTGTAGGATTGATTGTATTTGACTCATGCCTATTTCTAAGGATGCGGGAATTTCATGGTAGGTCACATGCCTGTCTGTTTCAATCATACGGCGCACAGCATCGATGTTTTTGTTAGTCACAGCGGTGGACGGCCGACCATCGCGAGATTCGTCACTGAGATTGATACGACCACGCTTGAATTCTGCAAACCAGCTATAAACAGTCGTCTTGCATGTTGCTCCATTGCCAAAAGCTGTTTCAAGCCGAGCGATGCTCTGTTGAGCTGTCAAATTACACTTAAAATCGTAGAAAATCATACTACGAAAATTTTCCCGAGTTAAATCCATGTTGATGCAGACACACAATTTTTTAAATGGCGCCACAAGGTAAAAACAAAAGACAGTCAGATGAAACAAACTGCATTCTACAGCCAAAGAGTTCTATTTTCAAATGTTGCAATAATTTTTTAAATATTGTTTATGTAAGTGGCCAGTTCCGGAAACTTTTACTGTTACCTATGTATTATTATTTACGTCAATAATGTTTCTCTTTTCAGCTAAGTTTTGATGGAAGAAATCTCTTTTCAAAGTTCAGCTCACCTGTGTCTCATACCATGCAATTTTAATGTGTTTTAACTATTTTTACGTGAACAATAAAGTTTGAAATAAATATTGAGAAGAGTACAAATGCATTTCATTCAATGTGTGTTTCGAGTTTCCGTTGTAAAAATATGAATGAATTTAGAAACAAATACAATTGTTTAAAAAAATGCAATGTCTATGTCTATGTATTACTTATGTTAGCTACATTTTGTGTACTGTTTATGTAGTTTTTTTTCATTTTTTACTGCTTTAGATGTTTTTATTACCTTGCATTAGATATCCTTTATTTTCAATAATGTTAAGTTGGAACTTTCGTTAGTTATGTATCGTAAGTGCATTATTTACACTGTGATAGAGGTGTAATAGTTGTAGGGTTTGAGCGATGGCTTTACTTGAATGTAACGTATTGTAAGACAACATTATGGTTGTAACTAAGACTCCATCGGATGTAGGAATCGAATAGAATAGAATAGAATAGAATAGAATAGAATATCATTTATTGCTGAGTCATAGGTAGGTAGGTAAATCTTAAGCTTATAATGTGCCGTATGCTCTGCCGTTAGGCGTACAATTCTTTATCATAAAATGATTTTATATATTTACAAAATACACAAATTGATCACTTATAAAATATTAATAACTAAATACTATTACATTACTGATTTTATGTCAGAATAAATTTTAAATTCAATTGCTTGTCAGTTAGGTCAATTACCTTAAATTTAAATTACACTATAAATTACATGTCAACTATTTCATTTCATTACATACGAGTACCTATTATTCATTATCATTTTTTAAAAATTCGGTCAACGAGTAGTAGGATTTTCTGGTCAGAAAATTTTGTAATTTAAATTTATACAATACAATGTTATCTATTTCTCTGATGGAGTTTGGAAGCTTATAATAAATTTTGTTACACATACCAAAAACACTCTGATTAAAAAATTCTGTCTTGCGAGAGGCGGCCTTTACCTTATTGCGGTGTCTTCTACCAGTGTAAGAATCAAACAGGTGGATGTTAGATTTAACAAAAATTGCTACTTCCAGTACGTAAATGGAAGGAAATGTTAATAATTTGTGCTCTTGAAAATATGGCTTACAAGTGTCCCTGGGCTTTGAGCAAAAAATAGCTCGTATGCATTTTTTTTTGTGCTTTGAAAACACGGAGTCTATCTTTGGAATTACCCCAAAAAATAACACCATACCTAAGGGTGGACACCACGTATGCATGGTATGCTGTCAGCACTGTATTTATGTTTGCTACTTTGCGAAGCATATATAGGGCATATGCAAAAGAATTTATCTTTTTGCAGACGTGATCAATTTGCTTAGTCCAACTTAAATTACTGTCAATATAAATTCCTAAAAATTTTGTAATGTCAGTTTCTCCGATTGAAATGTTATTATATTTAATTTTAAGATCTAATTCTAGTCTATTTTGTTTTTGTTTGAAGTTCATAATTTTTGTTTTATCGAGATTTATTAAAAGATTATTTGAATTCAGCCAATTTATTATGTTTGTCAAAGAGTTATTAATATCTGCCTCAAAAGTATTTACATTTTGACCTGTATACAGTCAATTGCACTAGACCGTACGGCCTGTAACTCCAAAGTTAAGCGTCGGGGGCAGCGGGGGGTGGTATTTTTATCTTTAGCTTTTTAGTTTTATTTTCATTTTATATACAAATATATTTAAATACACCTATAAATATTTTTGCTTATTTAATAATTAAATTTTATAAATGAATTTACCTTACTACAGGAAACAAAACATTTTTTCCATTAAAATATTAATAATCATTAATTTTATTAAAAATATAATTTTTGTTTTAGATTTTTCAAGGAAGAATAAACAAAACATAATATATTTTTGTATAAATAAAACAAATTCTCACCTGGCTCAATGGAATGCAAGCAGTTTGATCCTAAGACCCACCATGAAATAACTACCTACTTACTTCCTGTCATTATTAAATCAAACTATTAAACATGTAAACGTTATTTTTTAATTTATTTATTTACAAATAAAAAAATACTAAAATATTGGTTGGTTTTTTTAATATAGTTTTTTTTAAGTTTACTTTAGAAAAAAAGCTTAAATTCAAAATATCTCAGAAATTGTTCACTTTTGCATAAGGCATTATATGGTCGAATCGACTGCAATTGCTCTCTTCTACAACCCCTTCAAAGGATTATATCTAATTACCAGTTACCCTGTATAAATTAATTTTAAGGTCTGTTTGTCCAGTGTATACAAAAAAGATGATAGATATAAAACAAACTATTATTAAAACTATTAGTAAAACATTGATTTAATAACTGTTTGGCTAACTCGAACACAATGATTAGTCCCGCTTAATGGCGGAACATTCGAAAGGAACGATATGCTTAGCCTTTAAAATGCACGAACATATAACACGTAAATTTTTAAAATGTGTAACGTTTTTCTCTGCTAATGATCTCTTGTTTGTTTCAGGTATGTATATGCCGTTGACATTTTGTGGCGGTTGCGGTGAGTCAGAAACAATGCTTCGGTTTTTCTGTAGAGGGAAACCCAAAATATTTTGTACGCAAAGCGAGAAATATTTTCAGGAAGGAGCGTATGAAACCTGAATGTAACAAAGCAAATGAAGAAATGATGGCAACTGTCAAGTATTAATGTCATCGTCTGGATGGATAAATGAGTCAAAGGACTCGAACGTGTTAAGTTACGAGTACTGCGTAGCACCACTGTCGCAACCACTACAAGCGCCTCACAGCTACGAGTAAACTTGGTACAAATACTACGAATTAATGTGCTAGGAGTGCTACGCCACATTCATAAGATTACCTGTATTTATTCGTAGCTACGTAGCACTCGTTATTGCTACGGATGTGCTACGAGCTCGTAGACCCCTCGTTCCACACCCCAGTAAATCTTTTAATCTCTTTACAATGGTCCGACGTCATAAATTTGACATCCGCGACTTTTTTATTACGATATTCGAAAACGTGTCCTTCCCAGTCCCCACGGCATGATAAAATCGTGTTTTATGGACGAACCTCCCGTCAGTTCATTATTTTATTTTATCGATTAAAATGACGTCTGAACCAGAGTTTACCATATGTCCCACATGAAAAATGTATGAAGTCAATAAAAATTGCAATCCGTTGCCGAGTGGAAGCGTAAACACGAACGGGGAGAATTATTCAAAGGAATCAATACCTCTAAAATATATTTACAAAAGCAGACGTGCCGTGAATAAGTAATTTTTCTTAAACGGCTATTGTTAAGGGAACATTTTTAAGATATTGTAAATAATACACAAAAAAAATGTTTGTTAAATGGACAAAAGATCTCGGGTTAATGTTCACATTGTGATTTCAATACATTTTCCTGGGGCAAGTGGTCCCATTGAGTCGGAGTGGCGGCGGGGCCTGCGGTAACCGAGGTGGGTTGGGGGCGGAAGCTGGCCTCGATGAATAGATAACATCCATCTGGTTACACCGCCCGGCGCCGCCACCGCTGCCGCCGCGACATCACCCGTCCCTTGCTTACTTTCTTTCCCTCCACCTGGCTATCATTGTGTCCTCTATCGCAAATTAACGATCTAGGGGAGGCCAGAATGGGCGGACTCGCCATTTCAGACATGAGTGATAATGACGCGGAATAAACTCGCCTGAATAGCTGAGAAAATGATATTTTTATGTTTGCAGAAAATTTTGCTTACCTGTAACTCGAGCAAGGTTTCGAGATGTATTTTTATGGTACAGTTTATTTATATAAAGTTTTTTTATCCTTATGTCCGCTGTCTGTATTGTGACAGATTAGTTGAAAATTACGTCCTACGACGTGATATTTGCAAATATATGGGGGATATCCAACAACGTGTGTTTCCAAGAAACGTTTCGTTTCGTTTCGTTGTGTACAACATCCACTTGAACGCAATTGGTTTTTTATTTTTTTATTTCACATACTATTACGCACTACAATATTGTTTTCGGTGTTCATAAAAGTCTCACATAAAGAATCTTTTTCAGACTAAATGTTCTTACGTAAAGAATGTCACTTGAAAACTTGTAACAGCAAAAATATACTTGTATTTATCGCAACACTTGCTCTTAATACAGATTTTCTTTTCTCCAGCGACTCGGGCATTTTATGCTCATCTTACAACTTTTGCAATCCACTTATATCAACCGTGAAGCGTTAAGCAAATACAAAAACTTTTCCATGTTTAATCTGTTCCTTCTAAGGATATTCATTGAAATTCGCAAGCGGGAGTTATTTTAAATAATCCCCGGAGACGTAATTTTATTTATATTCGATTTCGAGTCAGCGATTTTTGTATGCTTACCCCATACTTGCGGGAAAGTTGCGTCATTCTCCACTGACTTACTGGAGTTGGGAGCCTAGATAGACCCGGAGCCTAGCTGTGATGTGTTACCTGACCAGAGACTGGAAAATAATGGCTCTATTTAACGTAACGAACTTATTTGTTCGGAAAACAGACCAGGGTGAACAGCCCAAAAGTACTTAATTTGCCTTCTTAGTGTCGATTCTTTATGTATATACCTATATAGACATAATTGTGACCAAATTGAAATCTGTTTTTACATTAAAATCTTGTTTCTGAGAAAATTATTTTAATTTTAACGTACTTAATACTATTTTGTTGACAAATTTACGTGAGACATTGGTGGAAAATTTAATTTCTGTAAATACTACAGGTATAAAATTAAAGGACACGGGATTGGTACTTTATCTTTTTAATTTTAGATTTCAATAGTCTTATTTCCGAGTGCGATGCCGGATCTCTTAAAGTATCTATCAAGAAAATGTTAACTTTACAACGGTATTCATTTCTACGTTTTATATTTAAAATAACTTTTCCTATGTTTATCAACGTATGAACATGCACATAGTATCGTAGACAGTCAAGTTCCAGCTCTCAGTCTAAAACGGAATGCGTGCGGCTCGGATCGTGAAATTGAGTGTGCTCATTTCTTTTGGAATTTTGATAAATAGCAGCTCACGGAATAATTCCACTCCCTGTATAACGAATCATACACGTTACATACTCAACATTCTTATCTTCTTAACGCAGCGCTGAAATTTGATTACGTTACAGAATATTTAAACTCGCGTTGTTTTCTGACGCATGTTGATTTCATGTAGGAAACATGAGCTAATATTACATACGTGTGTACTCCCTACGAAGAATGGAGTTTTGATTTACCGCCATTTGTTTTCCTTAGTTACAAGCCCATGGGATATTACTTGAGCATCTCCAGAAAAACCTTTTGAGATTGATTCTCTGGTCGTTTATTTTCTCAATATCCATGCTGTATCGGTGTTTGATTGTACATATGGGTGTGTTTGTTTGTATGGGTGACCGGACGTGGGGGAAAACCTTCGGGAAACTTGCTCCTCTCATTGAAATCGGGCTAATGTGATCGAGTCTGGGTTCACCTCTATCACTTATTCATCAGACCATGAATACTTGAGTCAATTTACGGCTACTTAGCCCGGAACAATCTCTTTAGTTTAATGATATTACATTTTTATTACTGTGTTTACTCAATCAGAATTTGTTGTTTAAGACTGTTGCTGTTCGATGATGATTAATGAGGATTAAATGTGTCTTTTGTGTTGCTATTTACAGTCATAGCTTTCAAATCATAAACATTGTTACGTAACAAAACAACATTGACTGATTGAGCAATCATTGTGATGACAACGAATACCCTAAAAAAACATCGTTATTACACAAATCCCCGAGAGGGTGTCAGCGGTGTATCCGAATGTGGACGGTAAAATGCAATTTAGAGTCCACACTCGTACACTCATGTTTCACTGACGATTGTTACCTATAGGCGTACTTCGTAGCAACTTGAAGTGTTTCGATACAAATATCGACGGAAACAATATTGAAATAACGTTTATATCGTCGCGTATAGCAAATCAGCTGTTATTGTTTTTTTACTGTTTCATAGTTTAGTTATTAAATTATACAATCATTAGTGTATGGCCCGAAAATAAATAACGTAGAGGTGTAATCAGACATTATTTTATCTTATCAAGCAGATGTGCAGAGATAAAGCAGATATCTTCAGGTATTTGTAGCGGCAAAATAACTGATTTGTGTATAAGTGCTCTATTTTTAATTTATTTAAATTTTCATCCCCTGACGTTTAATAAGGAAGCAAGAAACAGCTTAGCACAGCAATTTTCCGGGGGACTCGTTATTATGAGCCTACGGGATTTGAACTGGTGACCTCTAGATGGTCGAGACGTTCGAACCGTCGCATGCACCTCAAAAGATTTTTTTTTTATTTGTCATACATAAAAATCCTAATTTTTTAATGAAGTCCCAATGTAATTATGCATAAACACGTGTCAGATAAATAAGTCAAAACACTAAGATCTGCCTTAATTCCATGTACGAGAAGTTTTTTTCTTTATATTTGTGGATCTTTGATACAAAACCGCTGGGTCGTTTATTGCTAATCATGCCGCAAACTGATGAACACCGAAGCTTTTGTGACCTACCTTAAAACATTTCAATCGGCCAAGCAAATGCGTGCGACCAAAATAGACTCCATCAAAAGCCCACAGAAACCCACTGCGCGTAAAGCCAAAATGCAGGCCAGAGAGCTCGACGCTTCAATCGCACTCCTGTCGTACGTCGGTAAACGTCAGAACGTCCAATAGCATTTCGGTACGTTATGCACGTATACCTATGTACATTAGCGGGCAGATGCGTCTGCAATCGGAATCCAATCTCAGCGCTTTACTCGCCGGAACAATGTTACAGAACAGCCTGTAATTGACAGCTGTTTCAAATACGTGCTGATAACGGCGCCACTCTGTTTTGTACTCGAGTTCGGCCCGCTACTCGTTTTAAGATTGGCTTTTGAATACGGGCCGAATGCACTGTGACAGGAATAGTGATGAGTCTGTGACGGATCATGTAGCTGCCGCGATTAGAATGTGGAGTCGCGCTGCCGTTTTGACTGAAATGGAATATTAAAAACTTTCATTTCCGAACTATTTCTCAATCTTTCAAGACAAAAATCACTGCGCTTATTCCGTGAAAGCCGAGAGAACAACAAAAGCGAAGTTTGTGCATCCGAAACAAATGTTGAGCAATCTGTGTGAAAAGTTTAAATAAAAATATCTGGGGCGCCGGCGTCGCCTCCTTTGGGGACGGAACGTCACAGCCGCAACGACTTTGGCGACACGTTGCTAGTGTCTGCGTGGCAAAGCGAAAGATCTGCCGCGGTGCACTCCTTTCTTACCATCTATTTAGAGGCTTGGGTGCTATTTATTTTATTACTGCCTTTTTAGGAACCAAAGCGTGAAGAGAGAACCATTATGGTGAGACTTCGTTGCCCGTCCGTTTGTTTTAGTCACAGGCTTATAGCTTCTGTTACAGGGACTTGAAATGGATTGAAATGAAAATCACGTTAGTTTCTCCACAAAATAGTTGAGATAAACATTTTAAACCTTTTTATTCAAAATAGCACGGAATTCTCGACGCGTATCCACTCGCATTTCACCAGCTTTTTTTGTTTTGAAGTGGTCAGGACCAAGGTTCAAAGACCCTTTCTGTGAAATAGCCAAAATAATATTTAGACTTCCTATACTAAATTGAGTCGAGGTTGTTCTTGAACAAGAATATAACAAATATTTTTCGGATTTCGCAAACAGGGTTACTGAACTGAAGTCTGGTCCTGACCACTTACCCCTGTCTCCAGTATATATGTTACGTTGAGAGTAATAAATGTGGTAATTATTAATAATTATCGGTGAGTATTAATTATTACCACATCATTTGGTGAATGTGGTAAATTTGGGTAGATTAATCACTTTCATTGGCGATTATTAAGGGTTTGGGGAAAGTAGTAAATCACGCATTATCAACAAAAAATGTATCAATATTTCATATCGTATTTTCTGTTAAAGCTACGGTGGTCACCTCATTTCGCTCCGCTTCGCTCGGATCCCTAAATTTATGATCACAACCAACTTAACACGCTTCTCCCCGCTTCGCTTCGCTCCGCTCGTCTTCTAACCCATTTTTAACTTTTGATGAAAGTATTTTGGTGTCATACTTTATGATCTGCCGACGACGTATAAAATTGACACCCCTCGCTGGCCTGTGACGATTCTTTGATTCAAAATTCATTACTTTCACCACAGGCACGTCGAATATTTGTCCAAGACAGACAGAATATTGAAAAATCTCGTATTTTTACTACTTTTGGTGGGGCTTTACGCTTTTTCGGCTTTAATTTTCAATAATACTCCTTCTCCGTAGTTTTTTTTTAATAGTATCATAAAAAGTTCACGTAACCAAGCCTAGTTTTTGATTTAATGTCTCAAAACAATCACACCCAATTTTTCATACTAAAAACACTTGTATGGACAGAACAAGCTCTCACAAAATATTATTTATTTTTAAAAATAAGGTTCAATCACGAATTCTGTTATTTTTACCTTGATAAGTATTGATTAAGGACTTGTAATGATGAAAAATCCATATAATATAAAATTCAAAGTCCTGACTGACTGAGATATCAAGCCACAAAACTAAAAACTAAACTGCTGGTCCTAGAGACATGAAATTTGAAGGGTGTGTTATTTGTGAAGTGTAGGTATCCAATGAGAAAGGATTTTTTGAAATTCTAACCCTAAGAGGGTGAAATGGTGGGTTGTGTTTTCTGTGAAACTTTTTATTCTCTGGGTCGATTGACTCAAAAATTGGTACACACCAGTGGCGAAGGGTGAAAATCGTATTGAGATTTATGAAAATGTTTAACAAAGCGAAGAGCACGAAATAAAGAAATGAAGTATGGATGCCATTTCTTAAACAAGCCTATGGGAATCACCTTCACCACTGGTACACACACTCTTCAATTAAAATTAATAGGGCTTCGAAAATCCTACACGGAATAGTAGACGGGCGCATGGTGCACAGGGTGGCGCAGGGCGTGCGGGGAAGCGAGCCATTTCCCGCTGCGTGGGATTATGTACCTATCAGACAGTAGGTAGGATTTTTCTGAGGTAGAAGTGTATTTGTAATATGTAAGTGATATTCTTTATATTTCTATATGTTAGACCCAAAGTCCTGACTGACTAACTGATACATCAGCGCACAGCCTAAACCGCTGGTTCTTGAGGCAGAGGTATGAAATTTGGAGGATGTGTTCTTTGTGAAGAGTAGGTATCCACTAAGAAAAGGTTTTTTGAAATTACACCCCTAAAAGGGTGAAATGGAGGGTTGAATTTTTAGTGAAACTTTTTATTCTCTGGGTCGATTATCTCGAAAATTGGTACACCCACTCTTCAATTAAAATTAATGGGGCTTTGAAAATCCTACATGGCATAGTGGAGGGGCGTACGGCACGCAGGGCGTGCGGGGTTGCGCGCAAATCGCACCTGGCGCCGGGGAATTTACCTATTAGTAAGTAGGTAGGATTTTTCTGAGGTAGAGGTATATCTGTAATATGTGCCTGATATTACTATGAACTAATATTTGCAAGTTATAAGTAAGTATATGTAAAAAAACGCGTTAGTTTCTCTATTAAATAAAATTAAATACAATAGGAGCAGTCTGGTGATTCTAGCACTTGAAGGAAAAACAAAATATAGTGTTTACAAAGAAATACTGCGGTAGGTATTGTATTCCGTTGTAAACAATATTAATTATTTATTATCCACTTCTGGTTGTCTCCTAATCAGATCTTTTCACACACGGTTTGAGTTCTCTTATAACCCTATCACTCTCATTCCAGAGATGTTTTACGAAGAATTTCGTCCTTATTGCTTTGCGTGGGAGATTTTCAATTTGTATACCTATCTAGGTATATTCAATTGAGGAGGGATGAGGCGCTTCTAATGTTTGTTTTTGAAAATAAAACTCATTTGTTTCCTGTAGGCCACGCGGGCGAAGCCGCGGGCAGAAGCTAGTAAATATATAAAATACATTTGTAATAAGTTAAAAAACTGTTCAGAAGCATTAACCTTTAACTATGGACATGCGGTCTCAGTGACCGCTCGCAATTGGTGATTCGCGTGTTTCTCCCCTCCCTCGCTGACCACGTGTATGTGGACCTCAGTAGCTTCGGTTTTAGTGGCAAAACGACTGTCGAGAAAGGAAGTTGCGTCGCCGGTCGCATATTTGGTGAGTAATTTCGCTTTATATTTTGAGTACGGTCTGTATGACCGCACGTCCATGTTTGTGTAACAAATTGAGCTGAGGGTAGTTTTGTTTGTTTAAGGTTTTTTGATCAAAAATGTCTGAAAATAATGGACCGAGTACATCTACATACATCCAAACGACCATGATTTACCGATTCCACAGAGGGAAAATAAAATATTGCGTTTTGAAGATCCTTCTTTTGAAGACATTATGTAAAGACTGCCAATAAAATATGCGCAAGTTGGGCCTTTGTTGAAATTTTTATGTTTTGTTTTGAGAAGTAAATTTTATGTTTTTTATATTTTTTGTTCTTTATAGTTTATCGTAAGACTAGTAAAATTGTCTGCAAAAGTAGTTTTCCTAAGATATGTTCCTATAAAGTGATCTCAAGTAAAAAAGTCTGAAAAGTGCCTAAGATTGTAAAATGGTTAGATTTTAGTTAAAAATAAATACATATTCATTTAAATAAAATCTTTTATTTACATTTACTAACTCTTGAAGGAGATAGAAACAAAAACAGGTACTATAGTTACTTAATCTGCCGAATCTGATCTTTACAGATAGCGGTCCGTGAGACCGCACGTCCATAGTTGTGTCACAAAAATGTAACGTCCATAGTTAAAGGTTAAAGAAACGTAAAATTTTAATACTTAAAGTTGATTACACAAAAACTGAGACCTGATAGAAAAAATCTGAGTTCAGATTTGGATTCAGCACACAGTTTTCTGAAAGAATTTCGAAATATCGTTTCTAGGAAAAAAAATTTGCCCAGTAATAATAACCACGCACCAGTGAATGTGTCAAATTTATTGCTTTCACCGTATGATCACCGAGAATTATTAATAATTTTCAATCAATCATTCTCACCGTGACATACATATTATGAGCATATCTTCTTAACAGTGCATAATATGCTCATACAAGAATGCACCTAAAGATCGTCGAAGCGCGTCGTCTGGCGGCTGAATTTGTCGCTTGACACCTTCAGTTCAGTGGCTCAAGCTCGACTCGAGAAGGCTTCTGCATAGCTAGTTTTTACGCTGCGATTATTTCTGTGAATGTGATTACGAACAATATGAGGAGCACTTTGGGGAAGAAATGTGTGTAATAAGTAAATATGATTTTACGTTCGCTTAAGTTTTAAATTTGTTAAGTACATATTGAAGCCGTTTTTGGGGTTCCGCGCCCAAATAGCAAGACGGAACCCTATTAATGTCGCTTTCTGTCCGTTTGTCCTTCTGTCCGTCCGTATGTCACGGGTCTCTAGCTTGCACCTTCGGAATGAGTTACAGATCCGAAATTTGGATAAAATGTTGACCCAAAACGAAAATTAAATTAAATTAACTACCCCGGGTCCAATACATGAAATAGGAGCCGATTTTTTTTCTTTACTCCGGGATTCGGGGTTTCATTGTCTAGAACTAATTAAGTAAAGTACAAATATATTTTTTATGAATTTTGATCTCCAAAAATAAAGAAATGGGAAGGCATCAAAGTTGTCAGTTTCAGACCATTTTTGTTACGGGGTCTATCCCAAAAACTAAACTAGTTAGAAATTTTATTTTTTTGGATATTATGTGCCATATATGGTTCTTAAACAAAAAATATTGAAAACACCGATTTTCATACCTATAGGCTTACGGTTATGTGCCCGAATAGTCTATTGTTTTATACAGTATGTAGGTGTAGTTTGTAATTATTATTCAAATCATTTAAGTCTTAACTTGTTTAAATGGTACGGAACCCTCAGACTCACGCTTGGCCGGTTTATTATAAACACGGGCAAGATTTTCACTAAATAGGAGATACGAGTATGTTGAAATCACTGCACGAGTGTTTTAATACCTAGTTATGTATAGTTTCATACACTACTTTATCTAAACTCATGCCTACTAACCTGTTTTCATATTTTTTGTGAATTTGTCGTCAGCCAATTTTTGATTATTCTTATAAAAAGCTTGTTCTGAAAGTGTTCGTTATTTCCGTCGTTATTTCCAGAATGTCAGGTGGAGTCAAATATCATTCATAACCATCCCCGCTGTCAGGAATTTTAGGGCAAAATAATTATTTTGACTCATAAAACCACTGTAAGTAATAAATACATTTCCTCGAAAACTATGGCGCAACAAATAGTTCATCCATTGACAGACCGAGTCCAACGCGCGTAAGCCATAGACAATACCTGGCCAAAAATAAATTTGAACTGTAACCTCGTTACTATTTTGTATGTATTGGAGAACATTATACAAAAACCTCATTGGTATTTGATATTAAACCTCAGACATGGCTGTATGGGCTAAGTTCCCTTTGCCTTCCTAGTTAGTATCACATGTACTGTAATCTCATTATGTTGTTCGGAGACCTATACTATAATTTAATTTTTTAGAGACGTTCATTAAGACGCTATGCGAAAAAATATTCGCCGTCGAGTGGGCGGAGACTAGCTTAAACAGTGGGGCGCACCCCCGCTTCAAAACATCGCCTGTCGATCCGACCGACCGCGGCGCGAGAGTTTTGCGGGAACAAAGCGTGCATGGAGACGCATACTATTTTTTTTATTATCGATTTCATTTTGAGAAAGAGTATTTAATATGTGTTTTGTATTTTTTGTATTTTATATTAAAACACATTTGTTTTTGTATTTTTATCTGTTGTAAAATTCAAGTTTGTTTAGTTTTTGAGCCGTTTTTTAAATATTATTCCATATTTAATTTAGGTTCCCAGGGTTTGAAATATAAACAAAAAGACAGTAATATTATTTCTATTTCAAAATTTAAGTCGTTTTCATGTCCATTGCCATACATGGTGATTTCTTAGGGTTCCGTTCACCGAAATTACAAAATGAAACCCTCATTGGACAGACGTTTATATATGTAAGTAGTTAAGTAGGTAAGATAAGTAAATAATGCAAAAAATATGTATTTTTTTATTAAAAATCAAAATAATTTAGTATAATTTAGTATGTAGTGATATGCGCGTTAGCTCCCTTGTAAAATAATTCATATCTATTATTCTGTGACCAACGTAGGAAGATTCCTGCAAAAAAATATATATATATATAACGGCTATTGTAAACTAATTACCACATGTAAGTAAATATTTTCAATAACTAAGTTGATTATAATTTATGCATCCAAAATCATATTGGATACTTGGAAAATGATCAGATGCAAAGGCAATTACATTTTTTGTGAAATTCACTGCTGCGCTTGGTATTGGTTAAATACATGATTTTTGTTTATGATTTTTACAAGGAAGACCAACAAACTTTGATACTGAGCACTTATTGAGTCTCCAGGATGAATTTGGCAACATAATTATAGGTATCTTAAATACAAGACCGTTACAAAATAACTTACATTAGCATCGCCTTTGTTAGTATATTCTATAAGCAGCTCGTGATCTTCATTTTCAGTTACATAATTTTCATCTTCGTCAACCGCAGACATTTTTCTCTTCTTAACACGCTTTTGGATACTTTCATTTTCTGATGTACGGATTTGCGACATGTCGGGATGTTTTCTGAAAGTATATTAAATAACATTGT
Source organism: Ypsolopha scabrella (assembly GCA_910592155.1). Taxonomy (NCBI): domain Eukaryota; kingdom Metazoa; phylum Arthropoda; class Insecta; order Lepidoptera; family Ypsolophidae; genus Ypsolopha; species Ypsolopha scabrella. The sequence continues at coordinate 8,687,126 of OU342985.1, read as the reverse complement.
ACTTTTATATTATGTACTTTATTTTATATTACAGCGCACAAGCATATTATAAAGATGTACTGAAATATAACATTATTATTGAACATTATAAAAAAAACTCACTCGAGGATATTTCTATCACAAAAGGTTAGTTTAGGATCCGCTATCCTTGTGCTCGATTCCTGCTGCGATGTTACATCGTCAACAATAGTTTGATCGTCCAAATTCAGGAAAAGTAATGGCGACTCCACAGTTCCCTGTTCCACGTCATCTACGTCTGAATTTTTTGTAAATCTGTAAAAGAAACACGTTATAGTAAGTATTTATCCCGCTGCTTCGCTTGTTATAGGTAGTTTTTATTACCAAATAATGAACTTTTCGGGGAAACCAACCAACATGACCTCTAAATTGTATTATAGCGTTGTATGTCTACTATAAAGATATCCAGGTGTACTTCGTTCCGTATTTCTCTTTCTCAACCTATTGAAATGATGAGGATGGTAGTGATGAAGTCAAAAGTACCTATTTATGCACCAAATTTTTGGGGAAATACCTGCTGTACGTCACTGTGAAATAAAAAGAGTCTCTAACAACAAAATAACAAATTTATACTATTATTATAATAACATAATAGGAACTACTTACACATTTTTTTGTCCCACTTCACGACCTTTGGATCTCATATAGCCCTTGTACTGGGATTTGTTTAATTGTCTTTTCTTTTTATTACCCATAATTCACTTACTCGGTAACAGAAATAAGCAGGATAGCAATAATGCGCTCGCGCCTAATCTGAAACAACGTAAGCGCCAACACAATAAAAAAATCATAAAAAATAAGCTATTTGAGTAAATTAGATTTAAAAAATGGAATCCTTAGAAAAAACGATTGCCCAGATTATGGTATAAATAGATAAATCGTATTCACTACCACTTGGCTATAACAGGAGAAAAATGTATAAAACAGGGCTTACTTTGGATTTTTTTTCTATCGAGGAACTTTTATCCAAACGTGTTTTCCAAAATCAAAACCCTAGATTATATAGTGAAAATGCATATACCAGAAATTTATTACAATATTCCGAGTATTTTATGAGATACAAAGAAAAGAAACACGCCTATTTTATTCGCATATCCTCTTAAAAATATTTTTATACTACACCTGCTTGGAAAGTCCCTTCTTACTTTTTCGAAAACGATGGAGAATATACGTCATTGCTGTCATACCAATATGCGGGAAGAAAAAATGTATGAAAATCCATTGTTAACGTGCTGAGCGGGCAGACAAAGTATATGAAAATCCATTGTTAACGTGCTGAGCGGGCAGAAAAAGTGTATGAAAATACATTGTTAACGTGCTGTTTTTTTTTATTTGTTGACAACATCCGTACGATAAGCATAAATGTTACATTAAAAAGGGTATAAACTTCTTGGCACATAACCCAGCTTAAACAATAATGCCGAAGGACAAAAAGTTTTTATGTCTTAGTTTGCAAAATAATACTGGCCACTTGCTATTTATGATCATAAAAAAATGAAAAAAGTGAAAGTCAAAAAGTTTTTATGTCTAAATTTGCTAAATAATACTGGCCATTTGTTATTTATGTAGTACATAATTAAAAAAAGAAATTAAAAACTGCATATCAAACGCGAGTCATCAATCTGTTTCTTTAGTTAGTTTGTATCTTTATTAAAATTAACTCGAAATGGGTGATTTTGTCTTTTATTTTCCTCGCAGGTGTAGTATAAAGCACTATGTATCACGAAAGTGCGATTCCCAACTCGTGTGTATTATAATCGGCCTCTTTCTCCACTCGGTGAACAATGTACTATTTATTCATTATGCCAGTAGTTTTGAGTTCGTAATGCGGATTTTACGATATGAGGTTAGATAAAAATATATTTGCCTTTCTAGAAGTAATTTGGTAAATATATAAGTAATTATACAATACATACATCATTATGAGGTTAAACATAAATACCTTCTAGCTATAATACATTACTATCTATACTTCTCCTTATTAGTGTAATTGGAGGTTACTTTGACATACTCGTACCAATCAACAAAAAGAGCAAAAAATCAGAAGTAAAAGGGACCGAACCCATTCTCTCACACGAGCGGCATAATGAGAGCACTCAAATCACAAAACAAGTGAACAACGGAACGCGCTTGCCGATCGAATGTCATTTGTTTTCCTTCTGAGGGTAGTAAGTACCTTCGACGTTTGAACGCGGCGCGTCATTCTGTTCCAACATTCTCTCGCAGTGTGTTGCTTCTAATTTTCTCATATAATTCATATCAGTTATTTACTTGTGCTTTCATCTGTCATCAACATATATTTGTGATCCGTGGTGTGCACGAAAAGAGATGATGTTCAGTTCGTCGTCGCAGCTGGTGTATTCTTATGACGATAGGGACATCACGTCTGTTGAGGTTAGAATTATTTCGTTATATTTTTTACTTAGTAACTTACTGATAAATCACCAACTGATCGAATCTAAGGCGATTAGACTCATCCCCTACAATTATGAACTATTATCAGTACAATACAGAGTCATAATACAATTTTTAACGCAAATCAATCATGTTATAATGACTGATATAATAACCATTGTATCGAGCCTTTCGAGTTTCAGTTGAAACGATGCCTTTATTTTCTGTTGAACTTTTGTAGGGTTCCTAGTGAAAGGTATACTGAGACCCCGGTTGGAAATTTTAAATGCCTTATTTAAAATTTCATGAAATATTTTTATTTTGTCGTAATTTCTAAAATAGCCGCTGTATATCCCTGCGTTATTTTTTGTATCATTTTTATTTAAATGTAAGGTAAAACGAGAAAACCACCGTTGGCGACAGTCTTGCAATTCGCAAATTTAGCAGTCAAACTGGATGAATCTGTCCTATCAAATAAGTAAATAGAATAGAATAGAATAATTTCTTTATTTAAGACAGTTGGTTCCAATAAAATGAGAAATGGGGATATCACCATACTTCTGAGAAGTGGGCCTACCGCCACACATTGGGCGCAAATATGTACATGCTTTATAAGCAAGCCGGCTGAGAACGTCTAGGTATACAAATATTTCGCTCATAAATTTCAAATAGTCTCTGGTATCTGGCGGTAGATACTATCTACCCCAACAGCAAACAAACCCACACTCTCTGATTCAAATGTTTGACGTCCTACTAAACTAATCTCACAGTATACCTGTCTAAAATATTTACATGTACCTATAGTTTTTCAATAGGTGGTAGAGCTGATGCCATGCTCGACTGTGGAGGTACCACTATCTTACTCGGAAATCCTCCCGAAGTTATTCGGGGGAGAGTAAGAGAACAGCTCTCAGGCAAAACCAGGCGGCCCACCATTGCCTGGGACCGATGGATGGCGGTATATCCATCCCCAATTGCCGGGCCTTATATAAAACAGACCGGTGACGGGCAGCGGCGTCACTGGTGCCAGGGTTTCGGCACCGCGCTCACCAACCCGCCTGCCCAGCGTGTTTGAGTATGAAGATTTCTTCCGGGAGGACCGTCAAGAGTGGCGAAATCCTGGAAAGGCCTATGTCCAGCAGTGGACGAAACAGGCTGATGGATGGATGGGATAGTGATAGTGATCCGTGGATTGCGCTGAATTACTGTCTAAGATTGGACTACGTTTCAATGGCCCTGGTCTAAGACAACGGGTAAGATTACATGTACCGCGATTGCACACTAACTATAGAAGAAATTCGTTTATACAAAGAGCACCCATTTCAATCAACAATTCATCTCTTGATATTGACATATCTGTACCAGTACCACTTCTGTGAAAAGGAATCTAGCAAATTGTTTCTTCAACCCTGACAATATGTAGTATTTATTTGGATAGTTGTGTACCTTATAGTATTTATATTTAATTATTATATTCTTGTAATATCTTAGTATTTTCTTATTGTGCAAACTTCATTTAGTTCTATTTATTTTCCTTTCTTTTCTTGTCTATCCATATGCGGAGACTTGTCAATGGCATAGGTTTATCAATTTATGTATTATATTGTAAGGTATTAAGCTGTAAGACTCCCAAATATTAAATAAATAAATAAATAAATCGTTTTTCAAACCTTTTCATTCCATAAACAAAGCATAACAAGTAAATAACGAAGTTGATCTACGGAACTATCAATATAGAACTAGACTCTGGTGCAGTTTCACGCCCACTCGCTCAAAAAGTATGTAATGTTCCTGAGTGTTTCCACATTGAGTCGCGTTGCCTCGTCACGATGGAACCATTAATCAGTGAATGGTTCCGCAGATATGTTGCCAGCACCTGAAAGCTCGTTATGGTCTGAGAACCTGTGTGATAGCACTTTTGTTCTTGTTGCCTGTCCTTTACTTGCTTCCTGTTTTCGTTTAGTCATTCTGTTTTGTAGTTAGTGTCATCTTTGATCTTATGGGCATCTCCCTATTATCTTAATACAGATAAAATCGTCTGTCTGTTGTTGAATATTCTCAATAGAATATGTGGTTTCAATAGCATCGAGGAATAATAAAACCAGCCAAGTGCGAGTCGGACTCGCGCGCCAACGGTTACGTACCATTATCTATAAAAACGGCAAAAAAATCATATGTGTTGTATGGGGGTGCGCAGGTCCGACTCGCACTTGGCCGGTTTTAGTATTTTTTGTTAAAGCGGCAACAGAAATACATCATCTGGGAAATTTTCAACTGTCTTACTATCATGATTCATGAGATACAGCCTGGTGACAGACAGGCAGACAGACAGACAGACGGACGGACAGCGGAGCCTTAGTAATAGGGTCCCGTTGGTTACTCTTTGGGTACGGAACCCTAAAAAAGCTTTTTGTTGAAAAACTAAATTATGGTGATCTTACGAAATAATTCCGTTTTTTCGCGAATAGCCAGATATTTAATAAAAAAGCGAGATTAAAACAAGTCTTAACAAAAAGTTAAAAATGGGTGTGAAGACGAGCGAAGGGAATAAATTTGGGGAGCCGAGCGAAGCGTAGTGGAGCGCGGCGACCCCACTAGTTTTAACGGAAAATAACTTCGAAATTCCATTTTTTTAAGGTTGCCAGCGGACCCTTATAAAACAATTTCTTTTTGAATGCCCAGTATGGTCATACATATGTCCAAAGCGTTTGTACGTACAGTGCGAGGGCTATCAGGTTCTATTTCCAGTCTCTGAACGTACCCGCACTTTGATTTATGTTGGCGACCTGTTTCAAAAAGTTGTGTGTGTCTTGCATATTGAATATTTTTTCGACAAGTAACCATTATTGTACTTTTTATTTGATGTTACGTGACTTTTTTCTGCGTTAAAGTAGTTACTTTAAAGTCTGCCCAAAGTCTAATTGCTTTGACGAATTTTATTCCATCATACAGTGTACAGTAACGCTAACAAAAAAATCATACAATATTTTTAAAATATCCTTTATAACCGCGAAAGTTTGTTTCTTTGTCTTTCTTTAACGTCGCAGCATAGCAACGAATTTTTGCACAAAGTTAGTTCAAAGACCGAAAATTGGCATAAGCTACTTTTTACCAAGGAAAATATTTTTCACGCGAACGAAGCCACTGGCTAACAAAGCTAGTTCATTATATTTTTTTCTTAAACTATCCTATATATTTTTTTGTCAGCAAAGATTTAAGAATAATTCTACAATTATATTGCCTTTCAGCTCAATCAGATAAAAGAGTTTCAAGTTATGCCGCGTACATGCAATACGCACATACGCACACAGACATGGTGTAAGGCTTTTGTTTGCAATTCCTTTACAAACTTAATAAAAATTCATTTTGTTTTAATTTAAAAGTTTTCAAGTTGATATTTTACGAAGCAGTTTAAAATTGAGCCAGTGAAACGTCGAGGGGGATTAAAGATTAATGCACCAACAATATTCTTTTAAACGGGCCACCATAAAAAGTTTACCCGACGAGGTTGCAGCGAAAATAAAGGGCTTCTCCTGTTATTTTAACTATCTAGCCTTTTTAAAATGTTTTTGAAGTAGTTTAAAAAAATCACGAGTTGCGTTTTCACACTTTGTTACAATTTTAGTTAATAATAGTATTGTATATTATTTTAAGCTTGATTTATGGTGTTATACAAATAATAAAATGCAGTGTAAATTAAAAAAAACACAAGAATCAAAATATTTTCATATTTAGTATTTTCGACAGTTTTAGCTTTTTAAGGTTTCTAATTCATTGTCAAGCATTTGTAATGTAAGTCTAATGTTATGATTTGATATAATTACCAAAAATGTTTTTTTTTTATAAATAATGTCTAATTTTAGATGAATTTTGGTACGTAAGTGATAGGAAGAACCCACAAACAAGCACCCCAACGGTTTCGTTCTCGTAGACATAACTCCCGAGTAAATTTCAATAACCTAAGAACTTCGCAGACACTCTGAAGACTATCAGTTTTTAAGGTATTAATATCTTAAACTGACTTAACTTTATCTTATTCAGAAAGTCTGTGGCGATTTCTGTCTGATATTTCATATTCTTAGAAAATAATTGTACTAAAATTATATTGATACTTGCGATTGTTGGCACTTGGTAAATTATCACATCTTGATAAAAACCGGCCATGTGCGAGTTGGACTCGCGCACGAAGGGTTGCGTACCTATGAAAAGCAAAAAAATCATGTCTGTTGTATGGGAGCCCCCCTTAAATATTAAGTTTATTTTTATTTATTTATTTATTTTTAAATTGAATGTATAACTAAATATTAAATTTTATTTTAAGGAGGTCCTTATTTACTCTCCGAAATAAAAAAGTATCTGCAGTTACTAGTCGCACAAAGGTTTTATCGCGATTCGTTAATAAGTTTAAGAGGCAACAAATAAACAAAAAACCTTTAAGATTTTTATTGTTGAAATAGGGATTGAAATCAAAATTATTCATTTTCTTTTACTATTGTGTCCTATATTTGTCGTAAATAGAGGATTAATGTATTCATGAAACGAGTCTGACAACGTTTTTGTCAGTTTCTTTTAGACGGCTAAAGTTTGCTTTGTGATTTTTTTGGAATAAGCGCCGTGGTATTGCTGCAATTCAGTGAAGTAAAATGTCTGAAATATGTATACAGATATCAGAAGTACAACCTTTATTGGTAACAAAGCCTGCATTGACAGACATCGATACCACCTCCTAACTGACGACGGTCCCAAATACAAACGGTAACCAAACAATCGCTCTGCATTCATCACAGAAAATACGACCCACACCCTCTCATCGTCCGTTCGTCTATCTCATCTATGGCCGGCCTTTGAATACACCATCCTGTTTATACCAAATAAACAGGATCTCCTATCTTCAGTAATTTCAAATGCCTCAAGCCTCTATGGCAGAATGTTTAGAATTCCATATTAATTAGTAGTTCGTGTCAAAGCCGCTAAAGCTATAAAGGAAAATACTCAAGTCCGGCAGGATCAGTTTCACTCCCGAGTTATGATCTTGATCTTCAGCAACCGTTCCTTAAATAAAGCAAAACAGGCGAGGAATAAAAGGGCCAATAAAATTTTCAGGTTTTTATTAAAAGAATAAAGTGCGAAGATATTATTACTCAAGCCTATCTGCTTGATGTTGTTTCTGTAAATCAAACGAAACGGAACTTTCGCAATCTTTCAGAGCAAAGGAAAGAGGAAGGGACAAAGTAGCCTTCGGGGCAAGGTGAGGCGGGGGCGGGCGTTCATTAATTAGTGAAGATGAATCATTTATAATAAATCTACGAATACTTTCAGATTCGTTCAGTTCAAAAGAGTAAATGGAACTGGGAGAAGGCGACCGCGGTGTTCGCGTCGGGAAATGTAAATAAAACAGATAAACTAGCTAGAGACAAAATTGCATACTTTAAGATTTGAGTATGTTCGAATAGATGCAGTGTAGATACAAGAATGTTCGAATAGATTCACAGAGAAGCAACGTTTCAACAATACCTATGATTCCGGGTAAGTCTCAGATGCATCACCGTATCTCCATAAGCCGGCGCACGGTCTTCCTTTGACTCAGTCTCGTGAACGACTATAAAGGGGTGTCACATTTTGCTTCTTTCGTACTCGTACACCTGCCGGCGACGTTGCGACTTTGTAATGCACCAAAAATATCTTCGGAATATTTCAAAGATGCCTTTTGTTTGCAACGATACTTTTGGGACATAAAAATGTTAAACATTCACACAGGTACGCTTCAAATCTCTTCATGTTTCCTCGAAAATTTCTGCTTTCTATATGAAATTTTTATGTCGTAGAGAAAATTCTTGCTTTGTGTAGTTGAGATATTGAATTTTGAAGCTTAGCTAGTATACTTTGTTTAATCGGTTGAGTAGGTACCAATATAAAAATGCGAAAATTTAAAAGACGGCTCTCGATATCAATTCGTCGTTTTTCCTCGATTACGAACATCAATAAATAAATAGCCCTTGGTTGAAGACACAGCTCGCAGTCGAGATTTGTGAATATTTATTTAACTGATGCTCCATGTTTCGATATACGTACAAATTGGAGAGGTACGAGAGAGAGGGCTCAAAATAACAAACGAAATCGCGGCCGTGTATCGGCACGATATAACATTTGGCTGGCAAAAGGAAAATATGAAAAGGCGGAATATTGCCCGACGAAATTACGATCGTTTTACATTCCGTACGCGCAATTTAGGGGCAACTTGTTACCTTCACACATTGGCGTCAAGAATCTATTTGTTTTTACTCAAGTGAAGCGGCGCCGATCGTGGAGACAATTTACTTCAGGAGATTCTACTCTTTGTAGGTTCACTCTCAGTATAATACATTCATAGCTTGTGTTTACCAAGTTATAAGGGTGCACAAATAGAAGAAATACTATCAGCTAACCTGACCACAAATGGGAAATGGTCTTATTATGTCCTACAACTTTTATAACGAGAAATAAAGAACGCCACAACGTGACAAGGAATACTTCTTGGCATCGTAATATAATGCGGAGTGGAAGTTGTTCGTTTGAGTTTATAACAGATTTTCATGTTAATTATACCAATAACGATCATGTTTTAATTTAAGCAAATCTATAATTTAACTTGAATATACAGTTTTTACCTAAAAAAAAACAAATAAGAAACAGCAGTATCTGATCTCTTCCAGTCACTCACTCTTCTAGATAGTACTCAGATCAATAAAAACAAATATATGTCTGTCTTTTTTATTATGCGATCGACCGACCTTGCACGTCAAATTACTTTATAAGGTTTAACACTATTTTATCAAAAGATTCAAAACTTAGTAGGTTGCCATTTGAATGGCTGATTTAATTGCTATGGGTCAAAATAACATTAATATTGCAATTGCTAAAGGATCATGGCAGGTGGGGATCCGCAATTCTCTCGTTTTCATGGCATGTTCAAGAAATCAAAGTACGTGCCATAAACAAAGCGCAAAAAGTTGTATCTTGGAAAATTTTCATGATTTTTTAAAAGACCGAGGAAAACGTTCCGCTTTCGAAAAATGTATCCAATTAAACGGTTTCGAACGTACGAATGATGCGATCTTATAAATGTATTATCTTAATTTGACAGTGAATATACGGAGGACATGTGAGGACTGCCAACGGGGCGGGCCACTATTTATATATAATGTTATAACATCTTTATATTACAGTGTTCGTTACCCTCACCAAAACATCAAGTTAAGATTGTAGGTCTGTAGAATTGCCGACGGCTCTGATTGGCCAATGTGTTGTTAAATGGTCTTTTCAACTTTTCGATTCGATTTGTGTTACGTTTACGTACTAAATATACCAGTTTACATGACCTTGTAAAAGCTAAATAACTTTTGCACAAATTCATGCTACAAAGCATGTCACAAAAAAGCAAACATTCGTTTCTCCATACTTTTGGACATTTGTGGTTTGATACAACTTTTATTTAGGCAGACTCAGATGTCTATGTCAATGTCAACAGACATTTAACTCGAATTACTGAATTGAACAACACCAACGACCTATAGTTGAACAACACGTAATTTTAGTAAATACTCGTAACATTGGGTTAAATTGCAGTACTAAACCCGGCATTCACCTTTCGTTTGAATCTATTCGTTAGTATAGAAGTGGTAGCTCAGTCGGTAGGACGCCGGAGCCGGAACATTGAGACTCTGGTTTGAATCCTGAAGGTTGAGCAGTTACCAATATTTTTTTCGGGATTAATGTACATATACATAGTATTTGTGTACTTACCAATTGCAGACGTTGATGGAAAACACTGTGACGTAAATTTGATTGCCCTAAAGAGTGTTTTTGCCCAAGTACGACTCACCCCCTATCTAGTTGAGACGTTAAACCGTCGTCGGTGAAAAGAGGACAGCCCTTACTCAGAAACACCTCGGACTAGACTATATGCCGTGACAATATGTTATCTATTTGTTAGTATTTGATCTTTCTAGGTGTTCCATGGCGGTGAATTCAAAACCGTCTTTACATTACACAGTTTAAAAACTAATCATATATATATTTTTCAATAATAAAAGGCAAACCTGACTGACTCATCTATCAACGCACAGCCGAAACTACTGAACGGATTTCGCTGAAATTTGGCATGCAGATAGTTGTGATGACGTAGACATCCGCTCAGAAACAATTTTTGAAAATTCGCCCCCTAAGGGGGTGAACCGAACTCCACGCGGATGAAGTCGCGGGCAAAATCTAGTACTCAATAAATACGTATCCAAGATGGGCTTTAAGCGCGCACTATTAGCGAAGTGACTGTCTAAGAGAACAGAACGTAGACGTCCAACTAAAATCCTTAGTCAAAGTAGAGAGCGGAGCTCGGAAAATTGAATATTAGTATTAACAAGACAAATGTGCTGTAGGAGTTTGATAGTTTCTCGTTAGAAGGTCGGACGAGACCGAAGCCTCGCAGCATCCACTAAGCTGCTTAACGGTTACGTACGACAGCCGTAAGTACCAATAACTACTTATGAGACCACTCACATAGGTATAGTGGTATAGCGCGCGGTCTACAGATGAGGTGCGGAAAGGATAAAGTATGCGAATCAGGTTTGGGAGACCTCAGAAATGGGACACGGCTTGCGAGTACTAAGCAGCCGAATACTACATTACGCCCTAGCCTAGATTTCAACGCGTGGTGCTGTGTAAATAAATGGGTTGATATGATATCGTTTTTTATTATGGCTTTTTAATAAACTTTTCTGTCAGCGGCTAGCGGCAAACACAATATAATTGGTAATAATTCACATATTGCGGTCATTAGTGTATGTTTTCGGACGATGTTGTAGGATTTTTACTACGGAAATTTGTTATTAGATGGCTCCCACATTGTACATGTAAAACTAATAAGATCTAATATTATATCTATAAATAATATTATTGTAAATATAAGGTAATGAATTTTTATTCGGAATGCCCTAACTTGGGTTCCCCCTCCATGGCGACAACGACGGACAGAAACCCTAGCTTTTGGTCAGAGGGTTACCGTTTTTGCTGAAACTTTCATGAGTTCAGGTAAAATAGACGTCGGGTTAGTTTTCCCACAATAAACCTTGAAGGACAAATAGCCTTCATTAACACGTTTCTTATGGCATTAGGGTCTACCACCACCCAGAAAGAACTCGATCCCGCGAGTAGAACAGAGTGGTATCAGATTAATTTTATTGACTATATTAAGGAAAATCGACCCATTCAGTCGAGCTTTAGGCCTGTAGCTACATAAATAGGCGTTGAAAAAAGTCTCGTAAGGTGTACAAATTAGGCTCATACATAGCGCAGGAAGCTAGTCACACATTGCGTACACAAACGTACACCATTACACAGCCCTAAATCCAGTTCTAATACTCGTAATTCATGGCTTACTGAAATGTTTGAGCAGTATTATACATATGTTTCATGTTAAGAGAGTGGCTTATTTGAATTATTTTCTTACTTTCGATCTGTTAATAAAAACCATCATTAATTTGGAACAATAAAAGGCCGTAAGCATTTGTAAGGATTTTGTAATGTTCTATCTTATTATCATAATATCTTAAGTTTGATGGTATTTTTGTTTTCGGTAACGTATTATTTAGCCACCGTGGCGTAGTAAATTTTGACAGCTCTCTAACTAGAATGAATATTGTCATTTGAATAACTCGCCCTTACCTTTTTACCGTTTATGTTAGTAATTGATCATGCCAGGAGAGTGCACAGAAGTAAATAGAAGATTCTTTATCCCGCTCATAAAATAATGAAAGCCATAAACAAGCGGAATGCCCGCCGTCTGCGAGGAGAGGTGCCCAGTACCCACTGCGAGGATGCGAGACATTTATTTGAATCGTCTCCGATGCAAATGAACTCGCTAAACGACCCTTTATTTCTGCCTGTGTATCTGCTTAGCTTTATCACTTTACTTTAGAGTTCTTTAAAGTTTTCATGAGCAAGTCACAATGCACGATTTCTCTTGGTCTTGATTTATACAGCTCAAACTTATACGGGAAACACGGCGAGTAGAATAAGAAAGATGATATTTTGAAAATTCAAAGATAATTTTTGGTGCCCTAATCCACAGACAAGTCTGTCAGTATGGGAAGCCAAGATTTTATTTTCTAAGTGTCGGGGTAAGATTCATAAGCCCTCATTTAAATTTCTGAGTCTTCTATCAATCTTATTTACGAAGTTGATGTTAATTGTACCTTGGACTGTGAATGTGTTAGTTATGTATAGGTATATAGTGGACAAGCAAAATTACCAACGTTTTCTTTACTCCTAAACAGCACTTATGTAAAAATAATAAACATTCTTGTATCTAAATAATATAAGCTTTCTCTACCTGTGTTGTTTTATCAGAAATCTCTAACTTGAACAACCAGGAAGTTATTCATAACAAAATGTCTAAAGCGATGCCATGAATACATATTTTGCAAAGTTTCCTTAATGAATCGGAAACATTATTGGATCATAGCCGCAGCGGATAAAGCGGAGGCTTTAAGGCAGAGGTTCTAAACATGTTGTGAAAGAATTAAATTACTTATTTGTCTGAAATAATAAAAGCACTGAGGTGGTAGTAAATCTAAATAATAACAAAACTGTAAAGTGAGTATACTTCTATGTTCGTATTTCGTATCGGGGGACTGGTTCAGAACTTATACGTCACTACCAAAACAAACTCCACGAAAAAAGTCCCGCAGACTAAGGCATATTCGTATGTAGTACTTTACAATAAAAGAACTTCAGGATAAGCTTATTGATTTGATTTGCGCAATTGTTGACAGCGATTGCGCTGCCATTATAACATTGTTATTATGATAGATATTTATAGCCGTCTTTAATTCCTTTCTTTTTGATTGAGTAAAGCGTCCAATTAAATAATTTACGGTGGTATCTCCAACACAAACCGTTGCTTTTTCTTTCACGCAATTGGCTTGCGATGGCGACTGCCGCGCCTCATGAAAAGCTTCGATGGGACAGGCATGAATAAACTAGCCTCGCCTGAAGGCGTTGATCAATATGTCCACGGACTTCCACAAAAGCCTACGGAAGATAATAACGAATGCATAACTGATACTACGCATCTGCCCGTATTTGCACTCTCTTAAAACGGCTTCTCATGTCTGAACACGACAGGTCGCTTGGTGACATGACCAAGTATGAACTTGTATTTATCAAGTCATGTTTAGTATTTAAAAACAACACTTGTTTTATTACAAACAGTTATTATGACTAGTAATGACAGTGCTGCGTTAGAGGAACTGCCAGTAAGTCGGCTTACAGGCGAGCGTGTCGAGCCTACAAAGATTGCGAACCACTGGGTTACGGTTGGGGCTGCTCAGTCGCGTTTATCGCCAGCGCCGGGCGGAAGTTAAAATGGTATGCGGGATGCACCCGAGCGGTTACCGACTGACGTCTCTATTCATTACGAAAGTAAGCAGTCTTCACTTTAACCTGTAATCCTGGCACGAGGATTTTTTCAAATTCTTGTCTTCACATTTGTTTCTAATTTATCTTTTCTGGTTTCTAATGCACTCTAATAATAATATCAATAAAAGTCATTACACAAAAATTCAATTATTTTATTAAAGCCGAGCTTATAACTAATTAGTATTTTAGTTTTAGAAATGACGTATACAGATAAGCACGTTTTGTGTGGGTGTATGTGGCGCGTTTTGTAGCGTTCCCGAGGGAGGTTACGCTCAAACGGACTTTGTAAGACAGAATCGCAGTGGCTTCATAATAATAATAGCTTTCAATATTAACCGGCCCATTTGTATGTGCTCCGGTGACTACGATCCATTTTGTTAACGACCCAATCCCCGCCGAGTTTCTTGAGAACATAAAAAATAATATAAAATTGTGAGAGTACCACGTGACTAATGAAAAGTATATTATCCGACATAAAAACATTTTACGTCCATTTCCAACGCGGGCCGTTAAATTAAAATTTAATATACACACGTCGTCTCAAATCCAAATGTAAGTCTGTAATATTGCAATAAACCTCATTAAAAGCTAGCTTTTACGTGTGCTAAGGTGTTTTATTATTTTTTCATATTAGACCGTACTTGGCACAATGACGTCATAAATGCCAAAGCGATTTTTCATTCCCATCGTAAATGTTCGCTTTTCTCAGTTGTTGGTATTCTATTCGACCGCGGGAACATTGTTCTTACGATTTACGCGGAATCCGATTTATACGTTGTGTATTTCACTTTATTTCTGTCTCCAAAATTACTCTATTCGGTTCTTTTAGAGCCAGAGGTTTATCGTCGGAGAATTGAGGGAACTGCTTTTAAATGGTCCTACTACGTGTCATAAATACTCGTGTTTTGGGTGTACGGGTACTATTATTTTTATATTGCTTCGATACTTAAATCACAGATAATCTCAGATATTATACTCCGCGTAAAAAATGACAAAAGGGGAGTAATAAAAAACAGTTAAGTTTTATCTTATACGATGAGTCTACATGAATCCCCGAGGGGGTGCCAAAGTTATTTCTGAGAATGGACTGTGAAATGCAAATCGCAAACCACAATCGACAACATTACAAATTAATAATTGATGCAAAAGTAAAAACCATTTCGAGATATGGGCTTTCTCAGCATAATATTTTTTTTCAGAATTAAATCGAGATTAAATAAAGAGATATTTTCAAAAAACTAAAAATACGGTAAACACGGTATTTTAAAAACAATTTCCTTTGCTTCTAAGTTCATTTTGTTTAAAAAAAAACAACTGTCATGCCATGTGACAGCAGACATAAACAAAATGACATAAATGTCAAGCTTCTTTTTTAATAATCCATTGGCAATGAACATTGACTTTTGAAATCCTCAGATACGACTTACGTCCTTTTAGCATGAGTGAATAAGAAAACATTAAATTATGCAGGAAAAACATAAAATAAAACAAAATGAAAAAATACATAAGCTTCTTTTTTACGTAGACTTCCAATATAAATATTAAAAACAAATGGTTAACTAAAATGAAATGTTGTCGATTGTACACCCCCATGTTTCATCGACAATTATTGCGTAACAGCGTGTTGCGGCGCTGTCTTTGGGCGCAAATATTGGAGTCACAGCTTAACGTGTCTCTGGAGCAGACCATATAGAATTTTCACAGAATACGTGTTACCATAGCCTCTACACAGCAAATAATAAAAATAAATAGACTCAAGGGGGGCCCTCATAAATTAAACCTTGAAAAAAAAACTTTATTTTGTTCCATTTTAAAGACGGTGGTAGGAACAACTTTCAAATGTGGTCAAGTTGTTGTACATACTAAAGGAAAATAAAAATAAAAATTAGAGAGTGTGGAATTGTTTGTAAGGCGCTACCATTTTAGCGCCTTTTTTGTCGCCTTAATTTTAATGTTGCTTATGACATTTATTGTTATGTACCAAAGGGTTCCGTAACCATATTGTGTGGTGGTACAGAACCCTTGGTGCGCGAATTCAACTCGCACTTGGCCAAATTATTTACTATCACAGATTACAGTTTCTGATGAATCTGTAACTTTGATTTAATATTAAACACTGAAATATTTTACAAACAAAAAGACTATGCCCAAAAATACCAATCCTTTTGAAAGGTACTTTCAATAACTCCTAATTCTCAAACATTTATTGATCACATGCACAAAAGGAGCTGATAGTGACCTAGTCCCTTTGACCACGACAACATATCGCCCGGGGTCCACAAAAAGGGTTTCAAATTCCTCTCCCAGATCTGAGTAAACTGATCCCTTTATGTATATTTTATTCGCGAGCTGCTGATATGATGGGCCTCGGATCGCACTCATTCAGATGACATATTGTAGAAACGTTTGAATATACTGATCGAGAATGAATCCTCAGTTTTCTATCGGAGTTAAATCAAATACGGCTTGCGGGGAGCCAATATACGAAATTGATTTCGTTCGACCCTGTTTCACTTCTTTTGTTGACCCAAGATAGGCTTTGTTGTCTGTTATCTATTCCTTTTCGAGATGGTCTATCTGGAGATTATTTTTTAAATTTCTCGTGGTTTACAATGGGATGCGTAGTCGTTAATATTTCTTTTCAGACTTGTATGTTTTTTTTGTTATTTAGATATTGATTTATGTAGCGCTTGTTCAGTTTGTAGGACCCCAGATTGTCAGAGGTTTCGGGATTGATTCTTTCCGCTGCAGCTACTGGGCTACTCCTATCTGTGGGCTTTTCATTTTTTTCGGTTTTTACGTAGTATTAGAATTCTAATCAATTTCTGAACTGTAAAGAAAGACACTGCAGTTCACCTACGTATCCCTTTATGGTTAGTTGTGTGTTTCCGTAATCGTTTTTTTTTTTCAAATAATCGTCAGTGAAAAGTGGGTATACGATTTTTGAATTGTAGAAGATTAATATGAAACTTATTTTGATTTTATAACTATGAAATGTGGATAATTTAGTTGTAAATTCTTATTCATAGCCTTAATTTGATCATATATTAACGATTTGTACATTAAAAAACAACGATTTGTGCATTAAAAAATTTATATGCATATTCCTTATGGCGTGTTTAAAAAAAGGATTATAGAGCATTATATTTCTTTCTCATAATTTGTTTATCTTTAAGTATATATCTATTATATAGGTATATGAAGTATATTTCTGTATTTATCTTATAATTATTGTTATGTATGTATTGTTAGTTCATATTATAACTTGGTTTCATAGGTTAGGTTAATTAGTATTTAATTGGTATGTTAATTTATCTTTATTAAGTTATTTATTATGTGCACATATGTTTATCCTATCAAATAAAATATTCACTTTCAGGCTTGGTTTGCTGGAAGATATCTAATTTTTGAGATAAGCTCGCCACTGTAGATTATATTTAAAACAAATATTGTATATATTTTATCTGTGTATAATAAAGAATTAAGAATATGAGTAGTCGTATGAAGGCGTAAAAGTGAAATGTATTTTTAATACACCTACTCAAAATATGATAGATTATGTGCCTGTAAAATGACATACACGCCATCTAGGGAAACCGACCACATCATTTATTAAGCATGTAAACCTTTGTTTTACACTAAAAACTGTTTAAGATGAGTATTTTCAAACTTTTATATTTTATTATTACATACTCGTATATGTCAAATTGTAAAATATCAATATTTATTTTCTTTTTTAACTATCTTAGAAATTATTATTAAAAAGATTTTAGAATGAGACGTTGGTCTTGGTAGTAAAGATTTGCGCCAACCAGACTGCGTGTTTTTCTGTCGACTTGTATCTGTTTTGATTTGCAACAAAATTGCTTTTGTTTTATAATTTCATGTAATTTTTCGCAGGTGTATTAAAAAACGTCGTTTTAAACACGTGCGAAAGTGTTGATATTTCTCGTCCCGGATGCGTCACGGCAAAAAAGTAAATCGTGACTCTAAATATCAACCCTTTCGCACTTGCATCAAAATGTACTAATTTACGATCGCGTAATGGGTAAAGCCATAATTTAGTTTTTCACGAAAAAGCTGTTAAGGCCATCATACCGCGACATACCTACATAATGATATTAAAACTGGTCTTACGCCAAAACACAGGCAAAAGCTATTCGTAGTTATATATATGATATGCCTACTCGCATTTCGTATTATGGTAAGTATCACAGCTAATTGCGTTTCCTTCTTCTTACATTATTCTTTTTTGTAAAACATGTTTTCATTGTTTATAAAAGCTTCACTTAACTTCATCTCGTAACATACTTAAACTTGAAAACAACATTTAACTTTAGTTCCATTGTCTTTATGACGAAGGTGTGCATCATCTTTCTCCATTAAATTGAAAAATTGTTATGAAAAGCGTTGTGCCATCTTCTCGCAGAATTCGCCCTTCCCGGGCAGAATTTCCATTCGCGTTGTTTCTTTGTTGTGAAAAATGTTATTTAATTTCAGGCAATTATTACATGCGCTTTACGGAATTACTCGAAGGAATAGGACCCTGCGAAGGTTTTAATTTCACGGGATACGCTACTTTCTCTACAATGAAAGCTTTATGCCGAAAAATGGGATTCCCGCTGTTACCGTAATCTGCCTTTTATTACAGAATAATGCAATGTCGGGTGTCTTATTATGCAGTAGTCACAGTAAAATATGAACCGCTTTCGGGTTGTTACGGCCTCAGTAGTTTTAGCAATATAGCAGTTTATTATGATAGAATGAGCTGGGATCCTGGGAAGCATTACATAAATGTGCTGAAACTTTCAACACAGAGGGTTGACGTGACGGGGCGAGCAATGGTCAATTTATGACGGATACATTTTTAATTTTCTGACCAATACTTATCATACGATTTGTTTTTATTTTATGAAACCATTCATAACTGAAGGTACATTTTTAATTTATCGAAATACAATTTATAAATTTGTTAATGGAAAAATGGAATGTTTAATCTTATAAAGCTTTTAATGTTATGACTAATTACCTACCTTGTAATTGTATAACGTTACCTGTTATTATGTGGTGAATAAATTATGTCTATGTTGTTAAAAATATTGGAATGATGAAAATGGTATTTTTTTAATGCTATGTATAACTCATAGCTTTTTGGTTTCCTCAATAAATGGCGTCTATTTGACACTATTTGTCAATTCACAGCATCTCTCACAAACTGATAATTTGGCTGATTTGGTAGAACTTTGGATCTCAAAAAAAGCACATTTTTTATGACAAGACACACTATTTAGTTTTTTATTTTTTTTATTTTTAGTAGGTCTCATATGATGGGTATGCGCTTGTCACAGCATTGGACAGTATCATACAACAAGGTTAGAACTGCGGGACGTTCTACGACGGTACACATGTGGGTAATAAATAATGAGAAAACAACTTTGCGACGTAGAATCAATGATTGGCGTTGATAAAGAGAAAACGCCAGGTTCTGCGTGATACGGACAGAAGAACGACGCGGTGACAGGTGTAAGAATTTCCCTGAAAGCGTTTTGAGGCCGCGGCACACTTCATATCTACCCGACCCGTCGAGTCATTTGTACAGACTGCTTTATTACATAGCAACGTGATTTATACCGACGCCGCCGGTGCCTCTAACAGCTAAGGCCTGTCATTTCGCCTTCTCAAATTGAGATTGATTCACAGGATGAAGGGCTGACGTGTTTCGTATTCTTTCTTCGTATATTACAACAATGTCTTTGTTTTCCTCTCTTTCTTGTGACGCATATAAAATAATATTAGGCATCACCTATTTCAATTACAAAGCCGCCCGCGAAGTTATTGTTTAAGCACACACTTTGGTTTGATTGATTACCTTTTCCATCACTCTGCGTTCGTTGGACCCTTACGGTGAAAGTAAAGCTGCGTCTGCACAAGTCCGCCTCAGTTAGGGTAATTATGATTATCTAAAATTTCTGCGAGTATTTGGGCCGCGTGCATGATGCAAACAAAGCGGCTATTTATTTTGTCGGTCTACCAATCTTGGTTACCTCCATGTATATATCTCTTTACTTTTTTTTATTCATTTATTCATTCTTTTATGGGTCTCTATGCTTCAAACTCTTAATAAAAATAGTACACTGACGTGTGTTCTTTGTCTTTGTTGTCTATAATACCAACCAAATAGCGTTGTTGAGTTGTTATTATAGGCAACAAAAACTTCTGCAAGTTGTCAAGTTATTTTAGCCATGAAAATATTTGAATAATATTTAACGTAGGTGAATAAAATAGTGATAAGTTAGCATAACTTAGTACTTCTAGAGATTTTATTACCTTTTTTGTAGGTTTTTTTTTTAGTTGACACTATTGTGTCCCACTGCTGGGCAAAGGCTTCCCCTTGCTGAAACCACACATCGCCGTACTGTGCTACTTCCAACCACCCCGGTGAAAATGAGTTAAGATCGTCCCGCTATCGTCTTTTTGTATTTATATTATAATTATAAATATAGCATAATTAATCTGTTGTATTTGCCTTGTTTCAGAGGGGCTCAGACGAGCTTCTTTCGCAGAGTGGCGTGACCGTCATGGCACCGGCCGCTCCGCACCACGCAGACAATAACAACCAGGACTCCGCTGCCAAAAAGGTTCGTTATATCTACCACGAAACCCGCCTGAGGACAACAAACCCCTAAGCACTGTACGGACTCCGTCAACGTAATGTTGTCTGTTTGAAAATACGCTTCGTGAGATACGCGACATGAATTAAAATTGTGACGTCTCTATGTAATTTCAGGTTTAGGAGTTTAGGTTTCAGGAGTTCCAGCTTATTTCTTAAACTACATTCCAAATTTTAAATTACTCGATTAAGGCGTTCTTGGTGCTTTGTAAAGTTTTCCGTTTTTTTCATGGAACCAAACCATGAAACGTTCCATACGTAAAGACGTTTGAATCTCACTTGCTCACGCTGACGTCGGCCAGAAATAACAAACACCATTGGTTAAAATAGGCCACTCTAATGTATTCTCTTTGGACTAATTTATTTGTCCAGACAAAGAGGGTGTCGGTATTCGAACTTGAGGGACTCCAACCAGCACTAGTATTTCCCAACCATGAGTTTTTATCACATAGGATATATAGAGAGAATAAATTAAATTAAAGTGACATGTTGCGCAAATGGAAAATAAAGCTCGACCAGGCCGCTCTGGAAGGACATATTATGGTGACTGACCAAATTAGCGACACACTGAAGAAGTGCAGTGTCAAAATAACCCGGAATAGAGGAGTTTACATGTCTAGATTGATGGATGCAGAAGAGGTGTGTCAGGATCGTAGCGGATGAAATCTATACTCTCTGCCTACCCTTCCGGTTGACAGGCGTGAGCATGTAGGTATGTATTGGCAAAAAATGCAAAAAATAGGCTACTCTAATGTCTTCTTATTAAACTAATTGGCCGAGATAATAAAGGCTTTAATTTTAGTTTTAGTGCTGTCAAAACTTAATTTTTTCCATACTACGAGTAATATCGCATCTGTTGTTAATACTAAAGAACTATTTTGGAATGAAGAAAATTTAGTTTTGACAGCACTATAACTAAAATTAAAGGCTTCAGAATCGGCTTTAATAAACGGGTGTCTTCAAACTTGAGGAAACTCCAATCTCAAACCGGTAGAATTTCTCAACCATGAGCTTTTGTCATTACACGAGTACATACCTTTTTCTTGGTGGTTTTAATTCGGTTTTTGTGATGTCCCCGAGAAACAGTCGAATGCCTATACCCATAGAACCGCAATCCCTTGGGATACAATTTTTATATTTTCGAACAGAGCGTCGTTTTTCTAGCGGTGGTGATTTTAAAACTATATTATTAAAACTGCGTCTCTTGAGGATCATTTTTGGCATAAAAAGTTATGTTTTCTAACTGGAAATTTAAAAATCGATGCAGTAGTGCCTAGCATATAAAACATTATCTAGGTACTTGTAAACTTTTACAGTCTCATGTGTAACATTACTAATAGTCTAGTCTAGGCAATTTATTAGACTCTGAATAGTTGTGGCTAAAACTTTTTGTCAGTATATGTAGTCCATAGCGACCAGCCTTTTAAAAGTTTTTGTCCCTAATGAATTTCTCGAAAAGGGCTAGCTACAATACCAATCTCTGTATAGGTTGTAATTATGACGTGCTCATTAAATTAAATCACATGCTCTACTGATCATCCTGAATCACTTCCATAGAAATAATTATGATAAAATGCGAAAAAACAAAATCCCATAGAAAATTACATGGAGGTATTCAACATTTCTATGGGGAAGTGAATTTTTTTTTCGCATTTTACCAAAGGTGTTTCTATGGAAGTGGTTCAAGATAATCAATAGAGCATGTGGTTTAATTTAATGAACAGGTCGTGATTACACCCTGTATTCATAATTTTGTTAAACACACATCTTTTGAAGATTCTATATAATCTTTCAATATATTGATTATATTATATTACTAGCTTCTGCCCGCGGCTCCGCCCGCGTGTTATTCGGTTTAACGACATGCTTTTTTCCCGGGATAAAAAGTAGCCTATGTGTTAAAGTTAGGGTATAAGCTATATCCATTATAAATTTCATTCAAATCCGTCCAGCTGTTTCAGCGTGAAAGAATTACAAACATACACACACACACACGCACACAAACTTTCGCATTTATAATATTAGTATGAAGTATGATTATATAATCACAATTATACTATTGTGATTTTAACCCGCATATTTGCGGTTAGACTACAATGTAGCAGATACATATTATTATACAAGTCAACAAAGCGGGAAAAATGAAATCGTAGCACTTGCTACGCCGTAGCAAAAAGTGGACGCAGAATCCCGCCAAACCCTATTTTTTTTTAAATTAAGGGTAATAAAACTTTCATATCAAGCGCGAAGCATAGTTAATCCTAACTATTAAGTCAAATACAATACAGAGCGGAGCAATCTTTACAAGAAAACTTACAAATACCTGAAACAACTAACTTTATAACTAACACAATCATACAAACAGATTCTCGATTAATACACACAATACGAGACAACAACAACAAAGACAATGAAATAAATAGAGACCAAAACATAATCCACCTTGCGCAACAGGAAGAAGAAACACAATCATTGAAAAGTTATCAAAATACAACACAACTAAACACTATACATTACATTCACAATTCTGTGTACCAGAAGCAGGATCCGCTTATACTGGAATATTTGGAAATTTTAACTGAAACCAGAGAAATAGATATAGATCACAGAAAATTCTTACCTAAACAAAATTTAATAAACAATCCTATGAAAACGTACAAAATCTTAATAATTTCTTACCAAACATTCTAACAGCAACATCTTTTCTCCGTGATATTAATAATGGTATTAACGCCGCAGCCAAAACACTTATAATTAAAAACGAGCACACATGAATTTATGACAGAGACCTAAGTTCAAATCCTGCTATTCAATCACACACTAGCGCGTTTATTATTTTCCTTACAAGGTGTATATACCTATGCTCAAACTACGACGATGCGGCTTGTCGTTGAAACAACGGTGTACCAGAGGTATTCAAACTGAATGGCGCTTCTAAAAGTGGTATATGTCTCTATCTCTCTTTGTCATCTATTTCTTTCGATCCATCTCTCAGAAGCTAACTTCACTTAGGCACCTTTAAGCTTAGCGCGAACTGTACGAGTATAGACTGTACACTGGAACACATCCCTTCGAAGATGTCTTGATGTTATGTATTTGTATTGACATACGTTTAGATATCTTTGTATGTTGGAAACGTGATACGTGTCATCCAATTCATGTGCAAGATTTTAAGTAAAGCTTGCACGTGGGATCTTCTAAAGCTCGGCATTTACCCTCGAAAGCCTCCACAAACATGAACTCATCCATTCGATCACAGTTCGAAACTCAAAAGATTCCCTGTGTTTGTTTATCTACCCGTCGACACTCCAATCCAGGCTGGCAACCTCTGTAGTATGTACTGTACTTATATCTTTAATTATTTTCACGGTACAGTATCTCCATTCAAAGCGAATATCTAAATCGCATTACAAGCGTTCCGCGGCCCTGTTGCGTAATTAAGCGAAAAACGATAAATCTACGGAATCGCGAAACCGATATAAGTATTAAAATAAAAGGGCCTGCCTTTTTAGCCAACGTGCCATAAAGGGCCCTCTTGGGAGACTTTTCAGGGCAAATTTTTATTAATCTCTCCCTACTTCGAGATACCGAATAGGGTTTGAGCCTATCGAATTGAATGTCTGCGGTTACTTCGCATTTGGGATCATATTTGACTGACAATTTATAGCTGAGCACAAAAAGAAGACGAAATTGAAATGAAAAACTTTTTGAATGAAGTATTCATCGATTAAAGCAATTAGGTAGTTTATCGAATAATCAGAAGCGAGGGGCACTGGGTTCGAATCTCGGTTCAGAGCTCCTAACGTCCAGATTAACTTTTCTGCTTTTCTTTACCGCAGTGATTTATATGGTAAATTTGTTATCGAATGTTCAATCAACACGTCACACAAGTAAAAAAAATATTCTACATAGAATAAAATATAAACTTTAACAAGCATGTAGAATAGTACATTATGATACAAGTGAGCTGCGTTGGACATTACAGTCGAGGCGGGATTGCGTAATGGAGCCGAGAGTGTAATGTCTAATGCTCACGCGTTTCATACGACGTTTTTCAACACACTTGCGAGGAAAAATAATAAAATTTCACTTCTTATTTTTCCACATAATCTAAACCACAGCTATGAATTGACAATTTTCTTTGAAAAATGGCCGCGGAGATTTTATTTATGCGCGCGCAGATGTAAACAGAGGTACTGACGCAAAAAGCCAAACAGCCAAATATTGTCAAACAGCCAAATATTAAATATTAAGAAACTGAATATTTTTTGTATTTACAACCAAAATTTGAGTAAATTTGTTGGTAAAAATAAATAATTTGATAAATAAATGATTATTTATTATATTTTAACCGAGACAGTTTATTTATTTGCAAAAGCTTGACTATTTCTCAAGACATCAAAACTCTTTGCTAAGATTTAAAAAAAAACTGTAATGTTAAAAACACTAGTGCGATAATGTAAAGTAAAAATCACGCGTGTTTAATATGCTGCATTATGACCCTATGAACGCTGCAATAATGGCCACTTTATACGCAAGTGTGTTGAAAAAATCTTAACAGTAGCACCGTTTAAAAATCTATACAGTTGTCCAACGAAAGCGCTCCCAGCGGGGCGAGACGCGGAAGATAAGCCACCGAGCTACATACGATTTTCGAACAAGCAGTTCGGAGCTCGCTCGCCCCGAACTAACCGCTCCGTCCGAACGCTTAGTTGGACAACTGTATGGATTTTTAAACTGTGGCAATAGGTTAAGCTTAGTCACGTTTATGTCAAGGACATATTGCTCTTAAGATCTACGTGTAAGAATGCAATAACTAATATTATAAATGCGAAAGTTTGTGTGTGTGTGTGTGTGTGTGTGTGTTTGTTACTTTTTCACGCTGAAACGGCTGAGCGGATTTGGATGAAATTTAGAATGGATACAGCTTATACCCTAACTTAACACAGGCTACTTTTTATTCCGGAAAAAGGCATGTCGTTAAACCGAATAACACGCGGGCGGAGCCGCGGGCAAAAGCTAGTATGTCATAAAACTGAAATTGTTTTCTGCATCAGCCTTGGGTATACGTTGGTAATATACACGTCGCAGGATAATCGAAAAAAATTCGGCCATGTGTGGTTGGACTCGCGCACAAGTTGTTCCGTACAGCCACACGATATGGGTACGGAACCCAAAAACATTATGGTCAATAACAATAATTAACAATATAGATGCCATGGTGGTAGTGCTGATGATCTTACTCGCAAATCCACCCGAAGTTATTCGGGGGGAGAGTAAGAGAGAACAGCTCTCAGGCAAAACCAGGCGGCCCATCATTGCCTGGGACCGATGGATGGCGGTATATCCATCCCCAATTGTCGGACCTTATATAAAACAGACCGGTGACAGGCAGCGGCGTCACTGGTGAAAGGGGTTCGGCACCGCGCTCACCAAACCGTCTGCCCAGCGTGTGTGAGTATGGGCATTTCTTCCAGGAGGACCGCCAAGAGTGGCGAAATCCTGGAAAGGCCTATGTCCAGCAGTGGCTGATGGATGGATGGATGGATGAGTACAAAACCAACATTTTTATTATTTATTGTTTTACTTTAGAGTATGTACGAGTACCTACTACAACTTGACCAAATTTGAAACTTGTATTGTATTGCCGTGTTTTAGAGCTGAAACAAATAGCTTTAAAAAAATATTTCGAGTTTTTTTGTATTGGGGACCCTTCCATTCGTTTTATTTTTTTTTGTTTATTTGCCTTGATATGGGCCATTTAACACGTATTCTGTGAAAATTTCAACTCAATATCTATTACGGCTGAAGCTGTAGACCCCTGTGACAGACGGACCGACAGGCATACAGACAGCGGAGGCTCGGTAATAGGGTCCCGTTTGGCACCTTTTGAGTTCGGATCCCTAAAGAACGGATCAACGTGAAAATCCTAAATGAATGATTTGATTGAATGATTGCAAGGGTCCGGAAAATAAAATAAATAGGAAAAGTCAAAAATAGGAGCAACGAAGAGCAAAACAAAACGTAGCGAAGAGGAGCGTATTGGATTACATATAAATAAATTTGAGAGCCCAGCGGAGCGAGGCGACCCCTTTAGTTTTAAACAGAAAGTTTCCAATTATTCGGACCTTTTTGCAAAAATTATAAGATTTTCACGTTGTTCATATGCCTACTTTTATAATAAAATATACTTCAGGTTTCACTAATTCTATTCACTTTGTTTACAAGACAAATAGAAGAGATAGAAAGGATGTTCCATTATCCATTTTCCTTAGTTACTAGTGGTGTGTTCCTTTCCCCCTCACACGGAGATAATTTATTAGGTTTGCAAGTTGCACCGGGAAGGGTTATTGAATAATATATCGGTATAGTATCGCGTCGCGGCGAGAAGTGAATATCGTTTGCATTATGGTCTATAAACTTTTCATTTCTACGAAGTATACACTTTTAATGTTTACCTAAACAGTCCACGCGACTTTTACGAGCGGTTCAAGTTTGCGCTATTTTTCTTCCGCGTAATAACACTTCGGCGGGTAAACAATAAAGACACCACATGTTCAGTGTTTTGTTACTACAATAAAGTACAATAACAAAATCCAAGCTGCTTAACTTGTTCTAAATCTCTTAATTTTATTAAAAAATGAAAAAAGTTCAACTCTTTAACCGAACCAACGCGGCCAACTTCCCTGAACAAAACAAATACTCACAAAAAGCAAGTGGAGAAAAACTAAATAACATAAACAGGACAGTGTTTCAATTCTTTCCCGTTTACATAAATACGGGCGGGGTTCACATGGTAGCGAAATGCAAACAAGAGTGAGCTCTGTTTGTTAGGCGCCCGCTGCCCGCAGTACCATTCCGAGACCCAAATGGATTGCATCATTCATTAAAACTTCTGTGTACATTATTCGCTGTATCTGCGAGATTTTTTCGTGAAAAAACCGCTGCTCAATCAGCTGAATGAGCATCCGCGCCACGGCTTTCTTCGTCGTGGCGTCATGTTCTACACGTTTTAAGATTCTGCTGCTGGTAAACATCTGTTCACAAGAACTAGTTTTAGATCAGTCCGATCGAGACTGTTACGATGTGAAAAAAATTACATTTATTCCTCATAGAAAAGTAATTCTGGATGTGGTGATCTCGCTAAACCGGGATTCTTACCGGGCAACGATCGCAGAATCAAAAACGTCACGACAAAAAAATATACATAATGTTGATGGAATTAGTTGATAGAATTAGTCTTTGATAGAATATGGCCATTACATTCTTACAATCAATTTTTTTTATATATATATATAATTTATACTCTAAGGTTTGACTCCTTGATGGAACTTCATTTCAACACTAATAAAAGTCTCTGTGTACGAGTTCCGCTATGTTTTTATTAATTAGCGACTAGTTTCGTCTCTTAGACATCTTCTGGCTTGATATTATTCTTACAATCTACTCAATAATGGTGAATTCAGCAAAACAGCCCTTTATTACTGCATATCTCGTGTGGTTATTTGTATTTCTGTGTTATTATATTCTAAACATTATTTAGAGTGCATTACAAACTACAAAATATTCATTGAAACAAGATTCAAGTGAGAAGAATATTTTGAAAAATACCTCGGGCCACGATTCGAACCTGCGACCTCTAGCTTTCACGGTGAGTGCACTACCGCTGAGCAGTATATTTTTTAGTACTCAAACCGATGGAATTCGCTATAAATTATGTAATGTTATTTTATTATTATTATTTAAAATAAGCCTTTTCTTAAACGACGACAACGGTAATTTGAAAATGTTCAACCGTTGTGATTTACTCTTTTCAACCCGATCTTAAATCAAGTTCTAATGAAAAATTTTTGAAAATCGCTATTTTAATAACATATTTTATTTTATAAATCTCTTTATTTTTACTAATATGCACGAAAAATGTTTTATTCGTTTTTTTTATATGCGAGTGTCTCCTGTTTTTGGATAGTATTTCAGGCACTGAAGAAAAACACAAAGTTATTATTAAAGTTTTTACAGATTCTAAGAATTTTTGAGATGCATTTTACTTCACTTTACCTCTATATGGTAAAGTAAAAATTTTCATAATATTTAAAGCTTTTTGACTATTACGAAGCGTTTTCTTTCTTTACGAGAGCGAGCGTATATTTCCTGCTGTCACCGGTCATTATATGCAGCGCTTTTAAGAATCCGTACAAAGGTAAGTCAGAACGAATGATTGCGGATTCAGTACATGCAAATAAATTTTCATAATCTAACTTTATTTATAGATTAGCATTCATACTGCTATTATAGTTCCCAATTTTGACTGTTGATATTTTTAAACTACTAAAACTCGGCGACTAAATATAAAGTGAAAGCAATAAGGATGTTTGAGTTTTTATATCAAATTCATCAAATAAACAAATAATAAATTTTGGTTTATTCATAACGACTAATACAAGTATCAAAATTGGTTGCTGCAAAATAAGTGTTGCTACTTAGGGAATAATACTTATGTCTAATAAAATGGTTTTATTACAAATTTCGTTATATTTCTTAAAATATAAGTGAGCCAGAAAAAAGAAAAATAATAAAACATTCAGATGGGACATAAATATCCCATATGTCCCGTCCGGTAAGGCTTCTAAATTTGTAGCGGGGGCGATGAGGTAGGCTTAAAAATACATATTTATATAGCGACGACTTGAAGGCGTTCATTTATGAGGATGGTTAAAATAGTACAGAGTGGCAAGAAAAACTCGTTCTTGACTTTGCTGGAAAAAATTACGTATTTCCTTTTTTGCGGAGGTGGCCTCCTGCATTTTACTGTACAAACTGTCGTCCGGTTCCTACAGAACATCTCATAGTCAATTGTAACAAAGCAGTCTTTTATGTTATCTTGGTGATGACTAATTAAATTTCAACAAAATTTCAATGACTTTTTTTCACGATTCTAAACGCCGCGCTCGAAAGAAAATTGCAGATGACATTACATTCTTTTGACTTTTCCCGTAAAACGGAACCCTAAGAAGTCCGAATGAAAAATGCCAGCCATAAGAGAAATATTTTCACTTGACAGTTTGTAATTAATGGAGCCTACATCTTCAGCAGTGGTTCTTTTATGCCGTTCTTATTTACCTATCCTTCACAAACCTAGATAGCTACAAAACGAAACCGTATTTTAATTAACGTAATGAACTGTGGTTTCGTGTTAATTAATTAGCTATATTTATTTCTGTTTGTGAAATTCTCGTAACTATGGCTGTCCTATCCTGTAAGAGTTCCTTTAAATTACATAGGCCAAATTTTCGTTTAACCAAAAAAAATAATGTATAGATAACTGTTTGTTGACTCATACATACATAGCCTACCTACTAACATTTCGTAGGCAGTGTAAAAATGTATTTTTAATTTACCAGTATTTGGCCTTTCATTGTTTTAATTATATAGATAAAAGATTATTATTTTTATATATATACGTAATATTTCAACTCCTTCAATAGAGTCGTCATCAGTCGGATGAAATTAAATTAAATAAATGACATGGTTAAACATAGTTTTACGTTTTACATTACTTCCCAGAATTTTACCCTTAAAAGTGAAAGCGACACTATGGGATATTGCAATGATACATAGGTTGTTTTTTATTTTGGAAATCAACCGGTTTGATTCTAAACTAGGGTTTTTTTTTTAAAGATTATTGATGCAGTTTTGGTTTAAATTAAAATCAGTCCCGAGACTCCTTCGAGCATTTTCCACAATTCCATATAGTTTCGAATGTGGCCATTCACGCCCACTCGAAAAACTAATCTATATATCTACTAATAATAAAGTAGTAAAGAAGGAGTGTCTATACATTAAATATTTTCGCGAAATTTTAAGTAAAATGAATTGTTAGAATTGTACTAAGGCCAAAACTACAATTTTGTACATTTTTCATCTGTCTATGTGTATGTTTGTCTGTCTGTATGCGTGTCCCGTTTTAACTCGAGAACCACTGAAAAGATTTGGATTTTTTATTCATATCATAGTGAGCCTGTTCAATACGTACTCTACAAGGGGGGTTCATAAAATAACGCCCAAGCTGAAAACAGGGCAAAGATTGAATAAACGCGGCCGGAACCGTGAGCAAACGCTCGTCCTGTAATTATAACAATTTTTGTTGTTATTTACCAAAATGTGTTAAGGTTTCCGTACCCGTATTGTGTGGTTGTACGGAACCCTTTTTTGTGCGAGTACGACTCGCATTTAGCTAAGTTATTTAGTCCTGGCTTACGCTCTGGCGTCAAACTACCGCTCGATATTTCACCTGATGTAATAATCTACGTCCTATAGTAAAATCCTAATGTATATAGAATGTAGTATAATGAATAACAGAAAACTTTCCTCCCCTGCAGCGCTGTAAATTATAATCTGGGTTGAAACAAAAACGTTTTGTTCTGCCGCAAACACAATAAGGTCAGCTAGTTAGTTTCATAGTCTGTTCTACGGCAGAAGGCTTTCCAGGATAAAAAATACGCCTGTAATCTTCATTTCGGTATAATCTAGTTACAAACTCGACCTTAATTCATAATTAAATAGGGACGCCCCTGCCACGCTTATTTATTTACCAATTTATGGTTTTGTAATTTTGTTTCCCTTCTATTTTTCCATCTCTTTTTTAGCGTTTTATATGTTAGTATGCCTTAGGATTGTAAGTTTTTATACGTATTTTTGTTCATTTTCAAGAAAATTGCAGCACCTACTTACCTATATGCAATATCCTGATTTTTATTTTGCGATTTTGGTGTTCGCCACTATTTCTTTATTTTATTTGTAGAATTGTATACTTCTCCCCCTTTTTCCAAAGCTTAGTATTATTATTATTATTATTAATTTATATATGTTACCCGATTTTTAGGACAAACTAGTTTTTCCTAGGCCAAAGTAGGCACGACGACGAGCAAAGCGCGAGGAAGAGCTGGTTAGGTTGCCTGTGAATATAAACTCAGGAGCTGAGCGAAGCGGAGCGGAGCGAGGCGACGACTTTTTAAGTTCTAACAAAAATACGATCTTACCAGCCATATGATATCGATCTTAGTTTGGGCTAGGAACAACTAGTTGGTCCTGAAATCGGGTTTGGCCGTTACTTATTATACAGTATACATATTTATTTTAAATATTAAGAATAATAATCCTATGAGTTACACAACTTGCACATGAATGCAACAAAGTAATGTGTAAAGGCTACGGAATCTTCTGCAATTCGTGTATGACACCCACTTGGCCAATACTTATATTACAAGACGCACCATTTTAACAGCGCTTTGGAACCCGACTATTTAATAATAAATGGCCTTACCGGTAAAGTAAAAAATATTTTTGCATTTCTATTTTCCACTCAAATTACACCGATGACGAGTTCCCTACATCGTCTGGTAAATAAATTATTAAACTGGGTTGGAATTAAACAGATGAAAAAAGCACAAAAGATAGTCTTTTTCTGAAACTCTTGTAATAATTTATTATTTTTATTGATAGGAAACGGCTACTCACGATTTAATAGTCAAATTTCGCCCGGCTAGTTCCACTGTATTCGTACAGCTTCTTCCGAGGCAAACATGGTTACGCGGGGTGGTTCCCCGTTTGACACTCAAAGTGAGTAGCCGTTTCCTATCAATATGAATCTTAACCAGTAGTAAACTTTATTGTTTTATTTATTACTAACTTCTGCCCGCTGCTCCGCCCGCGTGTTATTCGGTTTACCGACATGATTTTTTCGGGGATAAAAAGTAACATATGTGTTTAGTTAAGGTATAACCTATATCCATTCTAAATTTCAGCATTTTATTTTCGGAAATAAGCTGGGAGGTTTTTATTTTTACAAACAAATAGTGGGAATTTTCATTATAATAATATTTACCAATAATTTTATCAAAGAGGGTATTGAAAAAATGAATTTTTATATCAAATGCGAGAACATACCAAACCGTTATGGTATAAAAGTTACAACTGAGAAATTGAAAAAAAAAACTAAAATTTACGTTACGTTTTGATAACAGTTTTTTCCACCTTCCTGTAAAGTTTAAGTACGTAAAATCTAAGTCCCTAAAGTTATGTAATAATTTCTTAAAATCATAAACTTACTGATTGAATAAGTAAAAACAGAGGTAATAATTTTGAAAAGTGCAACGGAAGAAGAAATAAAACACATAAGAAATATAAAATTAAATCATCATGACAAATTTATTTGTTCACTTTTCTGGTCTGTCGAGTTATGCATAATAATACTGACGTATACACTAGCCTACCGCTCAAAGCCACCTCTTTGTTCTGAGTCGGCCTAGCAAAATTACGTGCTTAAACTTTAACTTTTAGAATATATTAGGCACGTTTTACCACATTTTTAATATTGGGTGCTCTTAATTCATCGTGATCGCTATTAGTAAAAAACAACGACATAACTAATAAATATGCATCCTGAAAAAGCCAACCTTAACAATTTCGAAACGCATTTCGATTCCATTCAGTCTTCTGAAAGTAGCGTTCAATAAATATAGTTGGATTTGTGTGTCAAGAAGATATAAACCTTAAGGTGTCATCTCAAAAAGACCACGGTATGGTTTCTCAAGAATGAAATCTGTTTTTATTTAAATAGTATTGAATAAAAGGTCAAAAAGTAAAGAGGAACTTTCTGTCATTCAGCTACAATACTGCAAATCTACTTAATTGCCATGGTAGATACCTTTTATCTCAAAAAAATTAAAAAACAAAATGTAAAAATGAAAACTCCCGAATATTTTTCCAAACGGGTGTTTTCACGGGAATTTTTCCGTAATCGGGATTTTTTCCGGGTGGAAACCCATCTCTTCAGGCCACAACGTACAACCATGCTAAAACCTATGGGGATTTGTTAAATTTGTTATGATTTTTCGTCATCATCTGTCAAAAAATTATATAAATTATATAATTACGTTCTTGTAAAATATGAGAAATTTAATCTTAGAGGATGTAAATGGAACCTGCTATTCCTTACAAGTGCCGCAATATATTTATACGCGGGCTCATTCCGGTAAGTTAAAAAATATTATGGTACCTATTTAATATTCCATGTTTGCAATGCATTTCGACAAAACCTCTGAGTTCTCTGCTCCTTTTTCGAATTTCCCGCCAAAAAATAAAACGTCCGTTTGACATTTCAATGGTCAGTCACGAAGTCCGTACGGATTTGTTTGTTTAGTTAGTTTACGGAACCTGCATTACAACGATAGCTGAGCGTGATTATTGTGTTGAAAGTCAAAACCATACCCAAAGTGTGGTGTTGCTTTTTGTATGTTAGTGTGTATGTATATTTATTATGACTTTTGAGATCATAAAAGCAGATGTGGTGCCCCTAGAGCAGGTTTTTTATGTGCCTAGTCAGGCTTTAATACACAACACTATAAGAAGGCAACAAACGTTCGAGTGAAAAACACACCAATCAACCCTCGTTCGCGTTGACCGGGTCATTAATGTCCAAATAAAGTAATTAATTATGTTCCCAGCTCTTCCCTCATTTCCTTGACGTCTAGGGCCCACTAAAAACAGCAATGTTGTCTGTTTCTTTTAACGAAAACAGATCACTGCTAATTCTTTACAGTTTCTTTGTATGTTTCTGTCAATTATCTAGTATGTACACCATTTTAAACGTGCCAACAACGTTCAGTGAAATAAAATTTTATTGTTTGAAAACCGTTTTGAGATTTTTGTATTTATTCAATTTGTATAAACATATTTTCAAATTGCTTCAATTGGATTAAAATTGATAAAAATTGAATAAAGTGATAGGCTTAGATAAGATTTGTGGGTATTTTTTATAGATAAGCACTTGCGTCTTATTAAAAAACATCTGTCTCGAGTTTTCGTTTTTTTTTTATTTTGTTATGTCATTTGACGAACAGGTGGAGATTAATGTTGTACTAGTCGTCAATAACACTAAGGTCATTTTACATTCCTTTTAACTAAAATGAGAATTTTGGATTAACACTTTGACCAAAAAATGTGACCAACCCGTGAATCTAAAACTCGTTTAATTAGCAACTCGGCTGCAGAGCTGGCAACCCGACGCGATGTGTACCGACCGTCCCTTGCGTGAAGATCAATCAAATCAGAGGTAACTGCAGCCCTCCCTGGCGAGTTTAGCACCACTTGCTTTTTACGGTTATGTGTTATTGCCGTTGCTCTACTTCGACTTCACCTGTGCCATCCGGTCGCTAGGAGAGGTACTAAATAACGTGCGATCGTTTTTCAAAAACATGAGTTTTTTTATAATGGGTTTAAGGCCTTGCCCATGGGCCACGACCATCGAGTGATTTTTAACTTCATTATGTTGTCAGAAAGTCTACATTAGAACGCACGCTTCACGTGACCATGTTTTCTTTGGATTTTGCGAAAATCTTCAAAGGCTTTATAACTTATAAAAAAATCATGAATTTAATTTTGAATAGTTTTCATAAAACCTGTTTTTTTCTTCTACAAAGTATTAAAATATTGGGGTTAGGTTCAAAGTCAACCTGTATACTTACTCGTCTACATAAATTTTTACTTACCTATTTTGTACCATAGGGGTCCGAAAATCTTGACCACCAATCCGGATGTTGCGCGTTTAAATTCCGCAGGCACCTTTGTGTCCGGTCTGCGTGCCGCGTTAGGCTGTGGGTCCATATTTATATTTGTGCCCGCAGTACGGCGATGAGGCCACGTCACCACAGTACGTTGAGAAACGTTGTGTAATACTGTACTGTGACTTACATTAGAACCCCCCTGACATTACCTCGCGGCCTTCATGCCGTAACGATGTAAACAAGCACAAATAATTAAAAAAAGGTTTTTGTCTTTCTTATTTAAGCCAAAGCTTTTTTATTACAAATTATTGTTACTAATGTATGTATGTATGTTCAAATTGGTAACATAAGGTCAGACACCGATTTATAAATAAAACTTTCTGTCTCGTCTTCTTTTACTCGTAAAACAAGTAGAATTTGACAGTCACAGAGAGAACTAGGAGGTTTTTATTTTCTTGCGTATCGCATATTATGGGACGAAAATGTTAAAAACAATTACAATTATTTAGTATCGAAAAAAACCAATGCCAACAAATTATATAGTTTACTATAATATTTTATTTAAATTAAAATATATAGTTCGTATTTATATGGCAAACGCACTTGTAAAATAAATTGTCGATTGTAGCAAAATAATCGATCGTCATGGTTGAAATGTTTGCCCTTAGAATAGTTAGTTAATTTATTAGTTGAATTGGTTAATTTTTTTTTTTTTTTTTTACTTGTAACACTTGTTATGTTATTTTTAATGGTTAAATACAAAATAGTACATTTTAATGTAAGTGCGAAAAGGTTGATATTTAGAGTCACGATTGACTTTTTACCCTTTTTTTACAGTCGGGACGAGAAATATCAACACTTTTGCAAGTGTATAAGACGACGTTTTTTAATACACCTGCGAAAAACCACATGAAATAATAAAATAAAAGCAATATTGTTGCAAATCAAACCAGATACAAGTCGACAGAAGAACACGCAGTCTGGTTGGCGCAAATCTGTACTACAAAGACCAATGTCTCTTTCTAAAATCTATAATTTTCAAGATAATTAAAATAGGATATAAATTATGACGTCTAAAATCGTTTCGAATTTTCAACATTTTTTTACAAATAAACATACATAATACATTTAATAATAAAATATAAAAGTTTGAAAATACTCATCTTA
Source organism: Ypsolopha scabrella (assembly GCA_910592155.1). Classification (NCBI taxonomy): domain Eukaryota; kingdom Metazoa; phylum Arthropoda; class Insecta; order Lepidoptera; family Ypsolophidae; genus Ypsolopha; species Ypsolopha scabrella. The sequence goes on along the minus strand of OU342985.1, from coordinate 8,650,859 downwards.
AACAGTTTTTAGAGTATCCGGCAAAACGAAAGTTTACATGCTTACTAAATGATGTGGCTGGTTTCCTCTATATGGCGTCAGTAGTAAAAACAAAAAGCACGAGTGCGAATTATGTAATTTTACGTACGCTAAACAGGCACGTAATCTATCATATTTTGAGCAGGTGTACAAAAATTTTGTTTTAATGTATTGCTGTATAATTTATTTAAACAAATAATAGTAATTACTTGTAATGATAATTTTTGAAAGATTAATTAAGATTTAAGTTATTATTTTCAGGATAGGTAGCATTTTCTTCATAGTTGTTTGTCAGCCAGTCAATAAAACACCCCCTCAACAGAAGTACCTATATCGATAGTCTCCAGAAAATTCGGTGATCAATCAAAATGATTTTATAAATATATTCATTGCACGAGCACTTTCTGTTTTACTGCTAGTTTTAGGGGTAATAAAACCATTTGGCTATCTCATTTTACGGTTTTCTACCGCTCGCCTAGGGCACGACCTGTTCAAACAAAAACTACGGAACTAAGTGATTTAGTGCAACCTATTTGGAGTATTTTAGAGTGAGTGTTCGTTATTCAGGGAGGTAACTAAATCAAGTCGCAAATTAAGCGAACGACTGACGCTAAATGGGGCTTTTTCAATCTTGGAACGCTGAAACATTGCCCTGCCTACACCGCCTGTAGAGCTTTTTTACGCGTGGCTTCTTAAAAGATTCAGGTATATCTTTTTCCTTGGGGAAAATCGTACATACAGAAACTACTTGCCTATTTGTCTTACTAAGATATTGCCAACAGTAACTTCATTTTACTTGTATGAGTTTCCTTGATAAAGTGTCTTTAAAAGACTAGGAAAGTTCAGTTATTTTACTAATACGCGCATGAAAACGTATGCTAAAACCAGTCACCTACCAAATAACTACTGTCTCAAATTGCTTGTAAGACGCCAAGCTTTCTCATAATACAGGAAACAGGCAAGCCTAATAACCCTGTCCATAATATTCATATAAGTAGCAAGATCATTGTGCGGTGGCTTTAATGAGAGAGCTTGCAGGTAAGCAATAAAGTGAGTAAGTAACGCGGTAGTGTGCGGCAGCCTTTATTAAAAGTTTCCTTCCGCCTTGGGTACTTTAGTTAATGATAAGCGATTATGGATGGACGCTGGATTATTGATATAATGGGCTCATAAGTTAGGAGATTTGCCCTGGAAATAATAAGCACGTACAGTGTCGCTAAAGCTTATGTGGAGTGTAAAATACTACGGCGTAGCTGTAGCAAATTATTTTTCCAACTTCTACGCCGGGTCCTTTACATCAGTAGAGTGAGTACACGTACTGAATATGCTTTTTGTACTAGTTTTGCCTTAGGAAAGACGCTTTCTGTGAGTCAGAGGCTAATATTAAAATCTGTTAATATTTTTCGGACCAATAATTTTAGAGTACGTATTTAACTTTGACTTTTGGTTCTCATGAAAATATGATAATAATTTTATATGTCTGGCTCCAGGGAATAAGTAATAGCCTCTGTCTATGGGAAGAGTCCAACCATTATAACAGTGAAAGAATTTTCAATTAAGCTTCAATAGTTATTAACGACTTTCTCCCTAGTGAACTGGCCATCCCCCGAAATAAACTACAACCAATGTCCAAGTGATAAGACTTTTTTTGTTTCTTAGATAACCTGCCTTAATTTATTATTAAATTATATTAAAAATTATATTATTTCTTTTTCTGCCTATAAATAAAAGTGTACATGCATTATATATTCGTAAAAATAAAAAAAAACAATGAAAAGGCTTTTATAAAGCTTAAATATGTATTATTATTTATAAATATTAATAATATTTAATTAGAGAACTGCCCGTACCCAGGAAGCAAACTATAGCCAAGTGAAGATCTAACAATTAAGTTTGTCCAAGTGAAATTAAATTAAAACAATGAAATAATTTAAAAACGGTTTCGTATTTATAAACGGGGTACCGATGCTCCGTGTATGTGAGCGCGAAGCACACTGGCAAGAGCGAGCGAGCGTTTTAAAACCGCTCTTAAAGCGCAAGCAATACAGCCAGCAATTATTTCGCTAAAAGCTCGATAAAGACTATGTCCCTGGGAAACTACCCGCCCTCAGGATAAAAACTATTGCATAAAACTTCTTATAACACTCTGCCTTTGAATCAACAGAAATTAAATATAGCACTATTTAGACTACAATATTTCCTTCAGTTATTTCATTTAAATGAAATTTATTTAAAATGATTTTAGTATTTAACAGGTTTGTTAATAGTAATTATTATATAATTGTAAATAAATAAGGAGTTATTATTAACTAACAGCCAAACAGCGCATGGCAGGCGTAAACGATCTTAAAAAAGTAAACTGATTTAAAAAGTCGATAAAAACGAGCTGCAACTTTGTATCAGCGTTCCTATCAATATTCATCGAAGCCGCCAATTAAAAGTTTTGCCGATTGCCTCCACTTGTAGCGCAGTAATGCTCTTGAAATGTTACGGAAAACCCTGCCTAGGTTCAACGCTAGAATATTGCAATTGAGAAACTTTCAGCGAGTTTATGAGAATAACCCTCTAACTCGATTGTTATCTTTTTATTGTGAGTTGAAGTATTATAGTCAAGAATATTTAAACAAAAACGGATAGGACTTACTTTTTTAATTGTGCAAGGAGGCACAGGTCGAGCTTTTGATAAGATTATGTCCCATCATCAGGACTCTTCGGGAGTACATTCCCTAGTGACCTAGTGATACACGTGACTCGGAAGTAGTGGTGAAAACTTGGACAAACGTACGGTCGAGTCTGGCTTCGATACCGGAAACCCCTGAACGCAGCCGAAGAGCGGAAAGATGAGCGGTGACGAGAGAGGAGAGGGAAGCTTAGTACTCGACTGACCGCCGTCCGCGAAAGTACTTCAGAATAACTTAAATAAGTTAGTCCTATCGGTTTTTTTATATTCATGGTGTGAACTCACTGTAATTTTAATGCATATTATAGTCAAGGTTTTGTTTACGTCATGATCACTTAACACTAACCGTTCTATAGCTAAGGGTTAATGTAATGTGGTAAACCACCGTGGACGTGGTTTGGACGCTTTGGTCTGATCCCGCCTACGCCAACACTCTCTCTATGACAGACATTGCGTGAGGGGTTGTAGTATAATTATACTCTTCGTAGTTCCACGGTCGATGAAATTCTGTAACCAAGGGAGTTGTGTTTTAACTGTATATTTTATTTTGAATATTTTAATTTAATCTTTTTTTGAGATCTTGGTAAATAAAATATGTAATTAATTATGCAATATTTTGAGTTCATGATCAGGACGGCTATTCTGTTCTGGCACGTGTGAAAAGATTTCTAAAGCAGAATTTGGGTGACTCAAAAGGGATTTTCTACGGATGTGTACTGATTGTTTCATTGAGTTGCTTTTAGTCAGCATTGTTTATATTCCATATAGCTTTTATTTGATGAGGCTCTTAGTCACTCCACTTTACATCATTGCATTTATCAAACTGTACACAAAAGTCGAACGACTGATATTGCGAGTGAAAAATAATCCCAGAATAGCCGTCCAGGATGTTACGATATGAGTGCAGATAAAAATGAATATGCTTAAACAAATGCACTTCCATGTACTCGTATCTTAAGTTTAAATAATAGCTAAAGGGGACAATTACTGCTGGTGACGTACCCGGGTACGTGCGTCTTACTCACTCGCACGACTCGCCCCGTATTGATATCTCAGTCGCTCGATGGGAAATCAGGCTGCGAACGCGCTAAAATAGACCTAAATAATGAATCACAATTATCTTAACTAAAATTCTTCAAAAATAATCAAAGGAAATCATTGGTTGTTATAATATCTTCAATTTGACTGAGTTTCGATTTGTTTTTTTGCATACTTAATAAATTAAACCGAATATATTCGTTTGAAATTAGACGTAGGTTAGATACCTAAGTATTTTATTTATTCAAATATTTTGAAAAAAAAAAGTCCACATTTTTTTTAAGGCACATCGGTCCAGGTAGTCTGTAGTTAATAAAATTTTTATACTTTTATAACGTCTGATTAAATCTAGCCACCAAATTCGACTTTCAAACTCACCAGCATGTATTGGCCCCTTAAACCACAATCTGGACTGCGATCGACTACACTCACATATTACATAAATACTCAGTACATACACATTCAACTCTCAACACATACGATAAAATATCTTACTAAGTTTATTATAAGTTTACTTTGTAAAATCATAAACATAATTATGAAAGAGCGGGGCATCCTGGCACAGGTATTACAAATACAAAATTATTTATTTCAATATCAAAACCATAGAAATTTACAAGTGGTTGGAGTCTCCTTTTAAGTAAAAGAATATCTGTAGTAGGAGACTCCGTATTGTAATACTTAAAAGAATATCCCAACATCTAATGTAATATGATGAGTTTTGTGCAAATGAACAATTTTCTATTCCTATTTTTTCTATCAATAGTTTTAGCGGTTATGAAAATTAAGCAGGTTAAAGCGTTTTATATCCTAATAATGAAGCAGTTCTTATTGCATAGACCTAAATGACAAAATCGAATAAAAGCCTTTGTTCTTCAGATAGTATTATATGTAATAGAGTACCTTTTTCTGTTTGAAGCTGCTATTAGATTTGGTGAAGATATAGCTCCACTTATTACGACTATAGCGTTAATAGTGTTACAAGTTTGAATACTATTTCTTAAATCATCTCATCTGGAAATGGAAGAACGCTTTTTAAAACTTCTAAACCCTGAAATTGAAAAACGTTTCAACAATAATGTAAACTAAAAAGTATTTTCGAACGACGCCTAACACAACAAGGACTTCAACAATATGTAGCACTGTACTGTACACGCTTAGCGCCTTTCCCCTGAACAGAAAACACAGTACAGCGGATTCGGTTTACAGAACTGCACTAAATCACTATTATTATTATTTTAAAATTTAGTTGGTTTCGCGATATTCTACCTTGTTTTAGCTCAGTTCACCTGTTAGCAGCTTGCTTAATGTTTAACGTGTTGGCTAATTTCGGTTTTGAACTACAGAATGTGTTTTCACAACGAACTTTACGCGTACTTAACACTTACCCGTTCTATTTTTACGAGATCGTAATTCAGCGATAATTCATGGTTAGGCATTATATTTATTTATGGTCTATTTAGTTTATTTATCAACTTATGAATTCAATGCACTATGTTTATATAATATTCTTAAACCTGTATTTCTGTATTTTATGCAGGTGTATAATTTCATTAGCCCAACTTAAATATAGATTTCATCTACATATTACCCGTATTATATTTGTTTCACCATATTATATTGTTTTATAAAGATTAGATTTGACCTGTTAAACGTATAATTGATGTATCTATTTAACAAAATCAACTATTTGAATTCCTACGACTTGAATTCGTAGAAACAAAACCACCTGACGATAATGTAAGAAAAACAGGCTTTCATGTAAATACATAAGTGTAAGCAGAGCAGGTATTATATTTATTTGATAAAGAAATAAGTAATCCATTTTATTGGCTGTTTGATTCTCAAAGAGTTCTGTTTTGGTACGATTAAATTTCACAGTTGTTGGAAACCTTTTATTACGAACGTTTTTCAAATAAAAAAGAGTGTGCTTTCAAATAGCTTAGGTTACTTAATGGGATGTTCAAATGAACTTCTGTCATTTGATTCGGTAAAACGGTATTATGGTATTTGCCAACTGAACTGAATTTTAAACTGAAAATCGGCGCTGCAAGTTGAATCCAACTTGTGGCATCTGCCGAGCTTGCTCCTTTATGCCATTATTAATTTATTTATTGATAGATTTTTTTTTCTTATTGTTTTTTATTTTGCATGTTTGTTTATATTTCTATTTTTTTTTGTATATGTTTTGTGGCAAATAAATTCATTTCACTTTCACTTTCACTTTTCACTTTCAAATCACTTAAACGAATTTCACAGACCAAGATTCCGCACCCACTACTACTAGGAATAAGACTCGTCTTAGAGTCCGCGCCACCACTGAAGTCCTTTGGCAAAGTCTTTATTGTCTTTGGAATATCAACCAAAATGACTTAATTCATCGGACTTCAGTGGTAACGGATGTTAGCATAACAGCCTACCTATTGCTAGTTAGCGTCTTAGTAGTTAAGAGGCTATGTGAATTATTTTTATCTCGTCAAATCAAGCGAAAAAACGCTCAGTGCGAGACGGGCGGATTTCGGGCGAACGAGAAAAAAGTGTGTTTTTATTTTTATAAGGAAAACTAAAACAAGTAGCAAAGTTTCCAAAATCTAAATAAATAAAACCCATATTATAAAAATCTGTACAAATTCGTCAAACAAGGAGAAAATGTGTGCTTGAAGAACTCACTTAAATATTTCTTTTATCTAATTTATTTTATAAGCCATACATGTTATGATTAAGCCGGCTTAAAAATAGTACTTAATTTACTGTAAGCATAACAAACAAACAAAAAATCTTCTTCACTAAAGACTATTGGGATGAAGTTGGTTGTACAGATTTATAAAATTCTAGTCTGAGGGTTAATGAATGTTGATCCGTAAAATATATACAAAAATAAAAAAAATTAAAATTATAATTATCCAAACATGTTTTCCAAAAAATACCACAAATTTATAAAAAAAATCTGTGTATTTCATGAAAAAACAACCTCTATTTTACTTACCTAGCCTCTTAAAATCGTTTACAAATAGGGAGCTCGAACGCAGGCGAACGTTACATAGAGGGACTTAGTGCTTCGTAAATAATAAAACAAGCTTAAAATTGTACCCGTAAAAACTTGGCACGCTTATGAGGAAAACTTAAAATAAGTATTCTTCTAACAATGGGCTTATGATAAAGATAAGAGGGAAAAGTTTGCGAGTAGCAACATGTAGTAGACAACTTTTAGAAGGCGGTTGAGGCTGCGTGCGTATATCACCGATATGGTTAATGACAGCCAGCGCGTCGAAGCCAGCGAACTGCGAAAGAGACTTTCAATAAACACATCCACTGGCAGTGCCGGTGAGATCACCGGGAAAATTGACCGATTCCGGAAAATCCTCGCAGGAAAAAGTCACTCGATATCTCTTTTCTATACCGTTGACCGGGCCGAAATTTAATATTTATGGACGAAATGTGAGACGGAGCGGATGATTTAAGTGCCTCATGTAGAAATACTTCTTCACGGATTTTTCTGAGCTAGCGAACGTATTGTCCTTCGGGGTGAGATATTCTTTGTGTATTATGTGCCAGTTGCTTTCTTTCGACCGTTCAGCAAACAGAGAAAATACCGAACATATACCCCGCGGTGGAAACGTGTACCCCAATTTATTTATCCTTTTGCAATACACGGTCTGGCAAAATATTTTTTTTTTTGTTTGCTTTTGAAGACTGGTTCTTTTGATGCTTGTTGTCACAGGGATCGATTTATTCAAAAATCTGTTCTTTGAAAATTTCTCGTCTAAGTAACAAGCTTGTTTGCTAATGGTAAAATGTAATCCTGCTAAAACAAATAAAACCTTTTGTCCGAACTTTGGTTTCTAGTAACAATAATTAAAAGGAATATCCCCTGAAGGAAAAATCTTACATCTTAGATCTTTGAGTTCCTTAATTATAATATAACAGAAGCCCGACATAAAAGAAAGAGGATTAAGTCAATACATTGTGCAAAAAAATCTCAGAACATGGCTTTTTATGTTTTGTCTAATAATAATTATGTCTTGTTAATACATAATGATCTAATTAGCTATTTCAGCTTGCCTTTACACACGACTGAAAAACCATGAACCTCTCAAAATCATGTCCACGTGAAAAGTCAAAACTGATTGTTTTTAAAACCAAATTATAACTGCGGTAGTGGATGAAAGCATTTCAATAAGGTAGTTCATGGGAATTATTGCTTAATGACGCATGTTAGTTGGTAATTTGTTTTCCTGTCGTTTGCGGCCTACAATTTATTTTTGATGTATCAAAATCTTTCTATTAGGACGTACGCTGACGACATACGGTGTGATGACATACTGAATAAGGGCTATATCAAAATTATCTGGAATAGAAGAGCTTATATGACTAGATTTATGGATTTTCAAGAGGTGTAAAAGGTGTGTCATGATCGTAGCAAATAGAAATCTGTAGTTTTTACCTACCCCTCCGTAAGACAGGCGTGGGTATTTGTATGGATGTATCAGCAGGAGAAAGGATAATCAAAACCGGTTCACCATCTTCAGAGTCGTTACTTTCAAGATGTTTGATTCGGGTAAATTAAGAGTCCAGGATATACACGTCTTCGGACATCTTCAACATGAAGACAACTTCGTAAAAGTCACGTGAATTTGGGAATGCAAAAAAAAACGCAAGTTCAGTTTAAAACAGTAATAAAGCGTATCGCTATAGTTTGAAACCAACGTACAACCTACACTAACTAAACCGCTAACCTCTTCCACCGTAATATTATGACAGCGAAAAAGACAGCGGAAATTTTCTAATTATGAATGTACGGTCAAAATTTTTGTGAGATATCCCCCGCATTTTTGTATGCCTTTACTTAATTAGCAATTAATATGAATATCGCACTATGCTCGTCACCGGCTAAAAAGACATCTTGTTGATGGTTGTAGTTACAATTAATGTACCCTCACCCACAATTATTTTAACTATTATGTTCTTAATACGTTTATTTTGTATTTATAAGAACTAATTACTTAATGTTACTATGTATTTATTTATTTATTTATATATTTATACATATAGCTATAAAACGTGACTCACAACTGATGAGCTCGTACTTTTTATTAAATAAGTTTATGTTTAAGTTGATAGTATAATGTGAAATTGTAAATAGACTTATTTAAATACATATTTTATAAACTTTTAGAGGTGAAAACAGCCTGACAAAGTATAATTTATGATGATGTCGTATACATGTAGCTAAATTAAGAGCTATATGTAAGGTAAATGTATTTTTATGCTATTAATAAAGAACTTTGAAAATCAAAATCAAATCATATGAAATATTATTATTTTTCTAGTTAAGGTATGTGTACCTAAATCAACCACATAATCCTAGCTGAATAAAAAGTATATAATCATTGTCATTAATTTTTAATTTAATAATTAACGTCATAGATCGAAGGACCGTACATAACAAAGTATAAATGTAAACCACGAATCTAGTAATAAAAATATACACAGTTACGTCAAACTCTGTCAGCTTTTAAGGGGGGGTTATCCCGTATTTGTCTCTTTTCAAATTCATTTTAAACCAATAAATAGCGATGATTAAAATTTGTTAAAAATATATGTCATATTTCACTCTTTGATCTTAATATTTCGACCGTTTGAAACACGATTACTTGCATTTCTCTCGATCCGATTAAATCACAAAAATAGGTCTAAACTATGATCTAAACATCATTTAATTTGAGTTCTGGACAATAAAACATAAACTAAAATAATTGTCGTGAAAAATGTGATATAAAACAGCCGTTATATTAAAAACCCATCCTTCTAATTCCAAAATAATAAATAAAAACACATCGAAACCGCGAGTTTTCTGAGCGGCCCGCCTCCGCTGAGCAGGATGAACATGTGTAAAATCAAAGCGTTTGAGCAGGACAGATTTCTCCGGATAACCTCGCCTTAAGCTTTGAGACGCAAAAGTGTTTTCAGTATTCGTATATACGTACTCGTACACCAGCTGTAACTATCCCGCTATTTCAGCCAGACGTAGTATATACGTACTCCGCTAGTGTTTTGAGTTGCTTAGTATTACTTCCCATTTTATTGGAGCAACTAAACGGAAACGGGTAGAAACACTGTTACACTAAACTTTGTAAATGTTCCTGATTTCTTGACATCAAAAACTTGAATGAAATGAAAACGCCCAGTATTCATCACCGGGCTTTGTCTAACACAATTTAATGAAACATTACGTCTTTCGAAAGACAAAGTGAGCCCTCAAGCATGGAACCTTCCGAAACAAAACCAATGAACAACTTGTTGAGTTAAAGATTACCGAACCACAATGGAAAACTTCTGGATGTTCAGACTTTTTGCTGGTACTCAAATGGGGAATCTGCTCTTTTTATTTGTGGAAGGTTATTTTCGCAACTTGATTTCATGTATGTACTAAATACCGTCACCAATTTTTGTTTACAAGGTTCCCTTGGTGGTTTCCCGTTCGTATCTACAGGGTGTAAATGCAAACTCAAGAATCCATTTAGGGTATGAAAGTATACACGAAACTGATCTCATTACGAGAAAAAAAAATATACCTTGAATTTTTACCAAAAATTCCATAATTTTTCTAAGCTCACCGGCCTACCACACACCTAATTGCACCCCGCAACCCGCACCCCTCATCCGAGTGGCCGGCGACTGTGAGGGTATTCACGCGATTAGTGTATTTTGAGTAAAGAAAATCATCTTATTATTAGGTACTGGTACTTTATTTAGGGATCAAAGTATTTAAAATAATATCTTTACCGATCATACTAACACACCCTTAAAGGATTCTTGCCTTTGCTTTACACCCGGTATACGTAAAAAAAGGCCGAATAATACTGGAACTCTGGGAGACATACAAAATTAATTTGATCATAAAGGACATTTTGTAGATTTAGAATTATATTTGTTAGCAGCTGACAAAGTAATAAGTAAAATTGTTGATAGATCAAAAGCAGTTCCCGTTATAAAAGTATACTATAGTGTTTAAATAGACTAATGGGGCTCCGCTCCATGGAGCTTGCATTGTCGTCAGTAAGTGTTGTTAGTGAGGGAGGAAATGACAAGTTTGATGTAAAGGTGTGTGGGCAGGTTCCGTATAAAATGCAATCCAAAACGCTAACATGCTAAAGAAGAGCTAAGTCAAAAGTACTCGAAATAGAAGAGCTTGTATAGTGATGTTGCAATTGTAGTGTGTCACGATCGTATAACAGATTCAGATCAACCCATTTTGCAACTATATTTAACCCCAAGTTTACTTAAAGTCCATTGGCTCGCGATGAAAAATGACGGTAATGAAATAATTTCACAGTTATTGTAAATCAGGTATAATACAAAGTATGTAGAAGCAGACCGCAAGAGACGCATAAAAAACTGAATAAATCGGACGATGTCTAGTAGGTATTTTTATTCAATATTGAAACGCTACGAAAAAGTTCCATCTTTATTTCCTGGTCGTCTAAAAGTTGTACGAAAACTACGTCCCAGATCGAGGGTTCATATGTCAAATTGAGTGATCTCTAATCTTACAGATCCCTAAACTGAGATCGAGTAAGTTGACAACTCGCCAAATCTCGTGTGAAACTAACGAGGAAATTGGAGGTTTCTTTTTCGCTGATCCCCTCTGCGAATGTTGGCTAGATGTCAACTTTAATAAGATCGCTCTGTGACACGAATGAAATATAAAATAGTAAGGAACTTTCGCACTTCTATAACTTGTCTTCTAGAATTTTCCTCAACAACTTTTATGAGGCGTCCCGTGAAATATAACTTTTTTTTTCGGGATTTAGCCGCAATGTATTTTTATTCCCGCTCTGCTGGATGCTCGTAACTTTGTTTGTCTCCCCACCGACCCCGCAGTACAAAGCGATGGTCTCTAAAATTTAAAAAATAAACCATTGAAATCCTTTGGTGCGCAAAAACAAAGCGATACAAAAGTTACTTTTTTTTTGTTGGCAACACAACAAATTACATTTCTTTTGATTACCATTCGAAAGTAAATTTTATGTGTAACATGTATTGTCTATTGTCTAGTCAATCCACGTGCTGTATTATTATTAAATCGAATAGGTTTAAACATGAGAAATTATTTTTTAATCTCACCAGACAATAAAGCATAAAAAAATAATTTCACCAAAAATTTATACCGCTCAATGAATTGAGGCAACAAAAACTCCAAATTACCAAAAAAAGCACAATTCATCAGTACCTTACACCTCCATTGGCAAGTGAGCTGTTGTTCAGCGCTACGGTATATTGGCTGCTCTCAAATCGGGCAGTCGTAATCAAAAGGCTCTCACGGGGAACAATGGCGCCCACATCGGTACCCGGCCCGATAAGCCTCGACAATTATACTACATCGACTTTTCAATTATCCAACCCCGTCCTGGCGGAACAATGCCCAGCTTATTTGTGTTAGAATGGGTATTTGTACTCCTTTTAGAGGTATGCTCGCTCGAATTACTGAGCAATCTTTATTAAGTGCGAGTTCCGTTTGTTGTTATTAAGTCACGTTGTCGTTTAAACTGAAACTTTAGTATGCAGATGAAAAGTTTCTTGAGAACTTGAAACGCATTCTGCAATCATCATACGCGTGCTACGAGTGTGCAAGCGGGATCTTTAAATATGCGTACATATTCGCAGGTATCGGTTTATTTATTTACCATTTAGTACAATGACACATCTAAGCTTTCATTCGTGAAATATTCGGACCTGAGTCCTTAACACAATGTCGCGCTTTTCACATATACACCATTATGAAACTAGTTTACGCTCTGGTGCTCTAAAATTGAAATTCTAACCGTTCTCGCACACTAGTGCGTCTATGTGCGTAGATTATATTCATGTACCTATGTCGTCTCTAATATTCACCAAGCATGAGTGCTATTAATGCGCTATTAACCTTAAATCAATATCTAGAACTATGCATTCAGAATATTGTACTGATACAGAGTAGTTTGAGGAATCTGATAAGCTCCTTACAGGCTTAATGGGATGAAATCATCTAATCCTGCCTTATGTTTTAAGTTAATTAATCGTTATGGATAACTAAACTTAGTTACCTTAAAATAAATATTGATTGAATAGCTCTTGAAGTTCTTAATTGATTTAAGGATTTGTTATCAAATAGAAAAGCTCTTTAAAAGTTATTTATTTTTTATAATTTGATACTAACATTTTATTTATTGGTAAGAATGTTGTAATTTATAGAAAAGACACACCAAGTTAAAAAGCACGTTTTGTGGGAACATTATTTTTCATTTCTCTGTATTATAAGTTAAACTGATTTTACATTGTCATTCGTTTGTTGTTGTTTATATTTTCTGTAAAATGCTTTTACTTGTTTCAGGTGAAATTAGAACAGAATGTGGGCAAACCGTCCCGCGTCATCTACATACGGAACATCCCAAACGAGACCACAGAGGCGGAGATCATACAGCTGGGGCTGCCCTTCGGCAGGGTCACAAACGTGCTCGTGCTCAAAGGGAAGAACCAGGTAAGCATCTTTCAACGAACATTTTATTGTCCTATGCCACGGCGCGGCGCCGCCGAAGAAACAATAAATAAATATATTTCCAAAATTCGGTTTTTGGGGTGCTTTAAAAATGGAACACATATTAAGACATTTATTTTATAAGAATGCTGATACTATTGATTGTTGGCACTTAGTGGAAATTGGAAAACATAATGAACAGAAAATCATTTGTAGTATTCCACAAATTTATTATTCACTTCGGTCGCAATGATATATGAATAATAAATTTGTTGAATAGTAGAAGTGATTTTCTATTCATTATATTTTATTTTATAAGAATATATTATGTGAAACCGGCTTCGCTCGGGCGGTAATAAAACATAAACTAACAAATAGGGCAATAAATGTTCATAGACAAAGCGCTATCAGTGTTTAAGGGTTCTGTCGATTCACATATCACTAACAAAGTTTCAAAAAACACTGCCGTTGGCGATTGTTTGTTATAAAAAAAACGGCAGTTTTGTGAAGAGAAGTGCTCGATTCGATACAAATCTTTTTTTGTGCTCAACATTTTGGAATCAATTTCAGTAGGTCCCTTTCAACGAAATAATTGATTAGGATTTACGAGGGGTGGCTGATATAAAATCTCCTTTGTTAAAGAAAGTTTAAAAAATGTTACTGGCCACTATATTCTCGTATTCTTTGTTTATTCCTTTTTTAAAAATTATGACACTTATTTGTTTCTACGAGTTCAATTTTTTTTTGGCGCGTCTTCGTTTTTATCAAGTTGCAATAAAATTAAAAATGGATAAAATTGAGTATCGCACTGTGATTAAATTCCTCGGTAAAGAAGGGAATACGCCGACGCAGATCCGAGAGCGCATGTTTAAGGTGTTCGGAGATTCATGTCCTTCCGAATTTGTAATAAAGTTTTGGTCAAAGCAGTTTAAACAAGGCCGTGTGAGCTTAGAAGACGATCCCCGTAGTGGAAGGCCCATTTCTGCAGTTACCGCAGATAATGTGGAAAAAGTGAAGAAACTGATCCTTGCCGATCGGCGAATTAAGCAGTGGGAAATAGCTAGAGATGTTGGCATTAGCAAGGAACGAGTTCATGAAATAATTCATGAACATTTGGGAATGTCCAAGGTGAGCGCACGTTGGGTGCCTAAAATGTTGACCCCGTTTGATAAGCAAAGGCGTGTGGAATGTTGTCAGTCATTTTTAGACTTGGTAAAGGATAAAGAGGAAGAAACTATCTTGCGAATAGTGACCTGTGATGAAACTTGGATTCGTCAGTGGGATCCCGAAAGCAAACAAGAATCGATGCAATGGAAATTTAAAGGGGAAAAACCACCAAGGAAGTTTAAGGTCCGGCTGTCAGCGGGCAAACTAATGGCAACCATTTTTTGGGATGTTGAGGGGATTCTTATGATAGATTACCTGCCAAAAAACACCACGATGAATGCTGAATACTATGCGAACTTACTTGACCAGCTAGGCAAAAAAATAAAAGAAGACAGGAGGGGCAAACTTAGCAAAGGCGTTTTGATTTTGCATGATAATGCACCCGCGCACACGGCCTTTAAGGCGCGGTCATCTCTGACAAAAAACGGCTTTACAGAGATCAACCACCCACCCTATAGTCCAGACCTGGCTCCCTCTGACTACTTCTTATTTAAAAATTTAAAGAAAAATTTGAGAGGGCGCAGATTTTCAACAGACGAAGAGATGAAGGACGCTGTGAATGACTATTTTGACGAACAAAATAATAATTATTATTTTAATGGTATGCTGTCACTTATTGACAAATGTCGTAAGTGCATTTCAGTTGCAGGGGACTATATTGAAAAATAAAAAATAAATTATTAATCCATGTATTTTCTTTCATAGTCAGGTAGATTACTTTTCAGCCACCCCTCGTATATCGAGTCTGAGTGGCCGCGCCATAATTTGAAATCCGAAACAGATTTTATTCCATTATGTGATATATTTAGTAAGGTGTGTTGCGTTTCAAAACAAGTTTATTTTCAAAGTTACAGTTGCCAATATATAAAATATGGGTTAGATGAAAAAATAATAGTTGTCAAAATCTGTAGCTCGTTGTCTCTAAGTGTCAAAGTAACACTGTAGTTTACAGGACAGTTAGGAAGTTGATAGTTGAGATTGTCGGCACTTGGTGGAATTTATCAAACATTGTTGTGATAAAAAAACACTTGTACTTTTCCACAGATAATCTCATTCACATTCACAGATAATTCATTGAGCGGTATAAATTTTTGGTGAAATTATTTTTTTATGCTTTATTGTCTGGTGAGATTAAAAAATAATTTCTCATGTTTAAACCTATTCGATTTAATAATAATACAGCACGTGGATTGACTAGACAATAGACAATACATGTTACACATAAAATTTACTTTCGAATGGTAATCAAAAGAAATGTAATTTGTTGTGTTGCCAACAAAAAAAAAGTAACTTTTGTATCTGTGGAAAAGTACAAGTGTTTTTTTTATCAGGACAATTAGATGTGATTTTCAAACAAAGAAACAAGAATCATTAACCTAAAACTGAAATGCGGGTAGTCTATAAAACTAGGATTCAACTTGAAGTTTAAAGGCACTTCACGAAAAGAGTTTTCGACTTAAAAGCAATATTTTCATTGTGGCTCGAACAGTAAACAGCCGCGCTCTCCTACAATCTTGCGATAAGGGTGCATTAGATACACTCCACCGGGTTCCGTACTATAAAGTTAGTGTCGTAGTGTATTAGCAAATTAGTCGCAAAGTGATGTGAGGAACGCTAATGCTGAAGGCAATGTTCACGTCAACTTTGTCATTATATGACAGCGTAAAGCGTTAATACAGCGTTGAGTCCCTAATAGGTTGGATTTGGGTACTTTTAATGCATTAATATTAATAACAACTTCTACCGTTGGTGGGTTTTTAACTTTTGTAATAATATCCATAAACGTCTTACATCATCGTAGCGGTAGCACTCTGTAGCAGCTGTAGCAAACTGTTGCAATTTCTTTGACAACTGTGATTGTATTCTACGATTTCCGAAATTAACTTCCTAATCAAAAATATTGTAGAAGTACTAGTACTTAAGGTGACACCGATTTTTTTGCGAAATATTGAATTTATTTGATCCCTTGCTGCTGTATAGTTATTGCTTAAGCTTAAGGTGGTAAAACCGAATCTCGGTGCAAAATGCACATCATAATATTGTTTTCCTTACTTTTGAATAAAAAGTATGCAAAAATTGCGTTTTAAAGCAGTTAGCGGAAATCGATTACTAATAACAGGGTTCTCGCATTAAAGTTGTTATTTTATGCCTTAAATTTCGATTCCGATCGATTACAAAGATAAATACGCTTTTAAATTTGTTAATCCAATGCAATCAAAATGTAAATCATAAAAATGATAGTCTTTGATCGTGAAAAACTAATTATTACTAATAAATTTCTGCTAATTGCTTTAAAACACAATTTTTGCATACTTTTTATTGAAAAGTAAGGAAAACAATACACTGATGTGCATCTTGCACCGAGATTCTGCTTTACCGCCTTAAGTAATGCAATCAATATGTAAGATATTTAAGGATGCTATTACTTGATTAGAAACACGATTACTTGTAATTTCCTCGACAGAAAAAAAAAGTTACCTTTAAAAAGAACCTTAGCCTACGGCGTAAATACTTAACAAAAGGTCATCAGTTTTTGAATGATAGCAATTAGACATGTTTTTATAATACACTTTACATTTTTATTTTTTTTTACTATACGAAGGAAATATTTGTATTCGTGCGCGTCCCGCCCATCCCAGCGAGAGTCACCTCGCTTCCCCCCTTTCCGCTGTGGTTGCTTCGGCCGTCGGACGGGTAGCCTGTATCGCTTGCCCTTACGCACGGCTTTAAAATGTTTGCTGGCTCTTGCCTAACACACACATCCACAGAGGGTCGCCAGAAACTCGGTGCTCCCATAATACTATTCTCGCAAGATTGTCCAGCACTATATAACTCGCCATAAAAACTCGATAACATTAACTCCTCACTAAAACAATCACGTGAGAAGCCTATTAAAAATGAAGTGGGGTATGTAACTGGGCATCTCCAGTGACAATAGAAGGCTCCGTCGCGTCGTCGGTAGCACAACAAGTGGGCGGGCGGAGCGGGCCGCAAATAGGCCGCCGCGCGACCATTGTGCCAGCCCTCCCCTTGTCTCCTAGACTGCCACCTATGTTTTATGCTGTCCTAGTACCTTATTTTATGATTTACGACGGGCTTCATGTGTGGGTAAACTAAATGTACGAAGGTTAATTGTGTTTTTTTTTTTGTAGTCCTTGGAGGGTTTAATGTCACAAAAGCAATTCTTTCACAAGATTTCATTGCCGCGATTGAAATTGTATGATTACTAGTAACATAGCGAACATTATTATTGTTCATACATTTAATATACCTTGTTTTTATTAAATTTGTGACGCCTAACACAAACATGCTTTTAAGATTAGTGACCACGTAATAGATCTACGTTTTCTATTTCATTTGATTCGATATTGCTAGTCAGTTAAAAAAAACAAAAGAAAATGTAGCAGCCGTGTAACTTCTTGTTAAGGCGTCTTTGCCTAATACAGCCAAATTCAACCTGGAGACTTGGTATGTGATCAGTAAAAAGGTTCAGTAGCCCTTAGAACAAAACTCATAAAATGTTATTAAAACTATTTTTTGTATTTGTATAATTTTTTTTCTAAGAGTTGGGTTATTTTTTTCGAATCTTACATAGACGTTTATCGAACCTTCAGTATTTTTAGTGTACCAGATAGTCACTCCTTATTCAATGATGTTTATTCATTTTAAATTTTCCAAAACATAGACTATAGGCTTTTGTCTAACCCATCCAATAATTCACTAATTTATCAAACTTACACTGTAGTTTTCAAGAATAACAATAATTTATTTGCAAACATAGAGTATCTACATACGTTTTCTTTATACGTACTACTAACTTTTTAGTTGTACGAAAATATTTTATCTTATAGTACATTATTTCCAAGTTGCATACATTTTAAAATTTCTCGGTATTTCTGTTCTAGTTTTCTTCCATATTGTCGTCAAAATTAGTTCGTTCTAGTATTTTGCACCTTAGGTAATGCATAATGCAATGTAATAAAGCATCAGTATGAAAGAAACGTCTTGGCAAAAAACAAAACACTATACTATATGTATGTACTGAATCGATAACGTGGTACCATTCCCTTATTCTCAATACTCATGAAACACCTAATTTAATTTCTTCACAATTCTCAAAGGTAGTCAACCCAATGAAATACAATTTCATAGCATGATCGGTTTACACAGAAGGTTTATGTCAACGCAGGAAGCCCGTTGGCACCTCGCGTCCCGCAGCCCGCCCTCTGCCCGCTCACGGCCCAGCGCGTTTTTCCGAATTGACCTCGAATGGAGATTGCATCTACAATCATATTTAGCGGAAATGAAGAGAGCTCTACGGTGAAAATAAATTTCAATTTGAGCCGCGAGGGTCTCGATGAATGAATTACAACGATATCGTTCTTTTTCTCGACTTTTTCCACCCTAATACTTTAACAGGTACTTGGGCTGGAAACGATTTTCCTAATTTAACTTGGCTTCCAATTTAATTATCTTAGGTTACAATTCTAAATTTTCCGACAGAATTTGATCCTCGAAACATTTAGAAAGTTCAGCTATTGTTTGAAAGTTTCTCTTGAGCGAGCAATCTATCAGAAAGTGTTGCGCATGATTAAGCCACAGGACGTCTCGGCGCAAACTACATGCGACATGGACCAAGTTTTACTGCGAGTTTTACGTCGAGAGCGCCCGCCACCGCCGGTGTCACCGCACGTGCGATCTGAAATTTACGGTCTCCACTGACAAATTAAAAAAGAGTTAGTTTACAGCCGAGAATAAAAATAATAATAAAAGGAAAACCTATTACGAGAGGGCACCAAGAAGGCCACGCGACAATGTTATCCTGTCTAATAAATAGCCGGTATGACATCCCCCGCCGTATATAACGCGCCCTGAAGGAAAACAATATCTTTTCTTCCACGGGAAACAAGTCGCGGCTCTTTTACGAACCATGAGGCCGGCTTATATTCGATATTGAGCGCCCACCTGCCCCTGGCTTACAAAGTTATAACTTATTAATCTCCTATCAGTTACTTCTATAGGTATATACTAATAAATAAGATGACTTATATTTATACAGCCAAACTCATACTGGAGGCTTGGTAAGTGATCAGTAACACGGATCGACGACAGATTTTGCTAATTTCGCAAAATAAAATCTTGATGTGCCATAGTCATTGAGTCAGGGCTGGGCTTGCGTTTGTAAGGAACACGAAGAGAATAAGTTACGAATTTCACAAAAAGGGTCATCGATCCTTGGTACTGTTCTTCAGTATGAATTTGGCTGTATAAACTGAAGTCATCGTATATGTATATATTATTCAATACGTGCTTTTTGTTCAAGTAATATTCTTGATACTTGAAAAAACAACCGACTAAGAAACAAATATTTTGAAGAAATTTTGTGACTATCAAAGCTACAATTTCATGGTGGCTTCAAATATTTGTAGCCGTTCCTAAGAAAAGGGGTATTGACAGACAGAAGGACAACAAAGTGATAATAAAATTGTACCGTTTATTTATTCTGTGGTCCGGAATAAGCCTTTGTTTTTTACCGTACGGATTTGTTTCACTTAACTGCCCCCATACATCTCTTGAAACTAATCAATGTAGAGCTCTCGATATGCAGCGCTCGTTTGAATACTTCAGGTAGTACTTTTACTTTAGTGGGTGATCAAAGGTCCCGCTCTGTCAGTGCAGCGCTGAGAGCGTCTAGTTTCAAAGCGCTATCTGTCGAGAGATGGGCAAACACCGGTGATTGGACGCTATTTATGTGATTAAATTGAAAATGCCGATGACATGACACCGCTATCGACCCATCGCAGGCGCTAACTAAACGCTCTGTTACCTTACCATAGTTTCCTTTTTTCATATTTCCTATAATTTTTCAAAAGGTACGTTAAGAAGGTATATTCTGTTTAGTTTGCGGTACAGACGAGGTTATTTACTAGATGTATTTTGCGCTTTGGTCAGCCATGCTTAAACGACATTACCAGAATCTGCGGTCACGAGAGCGAGGATTAAGCAACTACGCATAACGGGTACGCGTACCTGCTAAAATGTGCTTGAAATAATTAGTGTTTCGCGTTTGTGTTTGAGCGGAGAATTGGTAGGATATTGTATGAGAGTAGTTGATAGGAAAACCAATTTATCCGTTTGGCGCTCCATGCAGGCGGGTTGCGGGTAGCAGCCACTAAATGAACATCGCAAATGCAAACATTTCGTGTGGATGAAAGGGACCGCATTATCTACCTACCGATTGATTACTCTTCTATGTATATTGAAATTTACTAAACAAACGTGACTCGCTAGGATTCATTCAACTGCTATAAATATTCTAAACAGTTCCCATTTCGACGCGTATGTCATGTATGTTGGTATGGTTTTTGCATTTAAAATTATTTATTATTATTATTTTATTCCCTTTTGCACAACATTATAGATTTAGATGGGTGGACTTAATGCTAAAAGCATTTTCTCCCAGTCAACCAGATACAGGTGGTATAAGATACGGAGGTGTAGGGAAAAAGTATTTATCAGTTTCTAGCTTGAGGCCATGACTTTGCCCGCTCTGACCAAATAATATATGACTCAGTACAGTGCGATATTTAGTAGTTTATTAATGAATTTATAACTTCACTGTAGAGATATAATCCATGGGTACCCATATGCGCCATTTGCTGTACTTTGGTGCATTAAAATTAACTTTTTTGTATTATAAAATTATAATTTAATAATTTATTATTTGTATTAATATGTTTTTATGACTTATTTGTCTTTGGCTTTGAATATAGTTTTATGAATACATATACCAAAAACATACTTGCAAAGCACTCCGTCTAGAAGGAAAAAGGGGGCCAATTTAAATTTATGGCTATACCAATACCTACTGTCAGTGTATACAGGCTATACTGACAAAAATATTTTTCTTCAGGCAATATGAATATCTTTTTAATGCCCTATACAGATTATGTTTTTATTTCGAAATCCATCGCTTTGGGATACTCTAAATATTATTATTAGAGTGCAATACAAACTAGAAAAGATAAATTAGAAACAAATGTAAAGACAAGAATTAGAAAAAATTCCTCGGGCCAGGATTCGAACCTACGACCTCTTGTTATCAAGACAAGCGCGCTACCAATTGCGCCACCAGGGTACTTACCTAGACCGTTGAATTTTTCCATCATACTTGTTTATCGAATATTTTTGTAACTATTTATTCTAACCAGCTTGCAATGCACATAATGAACGCTCACGAGGGCTTTATATACATATGTTAGGACCAAAATCCATACATTTTTTTTTAAATATCGTTCCTCTTTCTTCTAAAAAACATGGTATTAGAAAACTCTGAGAAAAGGAAAAATGAAAAATACATGAATGTTGTAAATAAAATGCAAAACGTACACGTAGTTGTGCCGCGGCTGACCATGTGATTTTGAAGCTACTAAATGTCGGTCGTCACGTCACTGCAAAGTGGATGGGTTGAATTATATTGTGAGGTAAGGTTTTTTTACAGGCCGCCCGGACTATAACTGCCCCTGTAAAAATAACTACTAGTACATTATTCATCTATAAACTAGCCTTTTTATCATCTTCCCTTATAGCCTATATGTCGACCATGGTCACTACGATCATAATAAATGAAACCGTATCTCGTATCCAAATCCGTTGAGGGGTTCTCGAGTTAAAACGGAACATACATAAAGACAGACAATAATTTTTAAAAAATAGTTTTCCTTTCAGTACAATACCAATAACCCATTTAATTGAAAATTTTGCGAAAATATGCAATGTACAGACACCACCTTTTTACTACTTTATTATTAGTGTAGATATAGATGTGATACCGTTAAGTATTTCTCTCTTTCCGGTACGGAACACTAATAAAGTTCCGGTTACCGTGTTATCCAAACGTTACACGATCGCGTTGGCTAATTTAAACCAGATCAATTTGCCCGGTAACTAAAACCTCCTGTATTTTACAAACTTATGTTCTACGGGATACTTTGATTGGCCTTCCATTTATGATACTGCAGTCCTCGGTTGTATACGCATACATTTATTGGAGCACAAGCATTTTTTATAAAAAAGCATACCATTATGAATATTACTAGCCTTTTGTCCGCAGACTCGCCTGCGCTGAAGGAGTTAGTAACTCATCATTCAAGCGCCTATACTTCTTGTTTAAAATGTTAACTTCTTAGCTTTTATTCGATGCAACGCTTTACTAAACGGATGTAAAAGACCGCAACAAAATCCGTTCTTGAGTTAAAAGCGAACAAATACGGGTAGCGCGTCGTATGGGGAAAATCTAAACTGTACGATCTCAAAAATTACTTACCCGAAATGCAGAATCGCAAATCACGTTCAAGAGATGGCGCTGCTTGCAGAGTTCATTATAATATCATATCTAGGAGATTTCTACAGGAGTTCTGATTTTTTATGAATTTTACGTTGTGCAATTGAGGTTTTTACCTCACATCATATACTTATGTAGAAAACAAATAGTATTAACTTCAAATCGCGCACTCTACTAATTCGCACTAAATATACGTCAGTGAAAAAGCTTCAAAACTTTGGTCTTTGATCATCAGAATACAGTGTAATTGATTTTTATATATACGTTTAGCGATTGACAGAGACGATCTTGATCACTATAACCTGCGGGGCTATTATGTAACTCAGTGTGGGTTGTTAGCTATAGTTGCTATTCACCAAAAACAGATAAAAAATGAACTTCCAAAATAACCTTTAAGGGTATTGAACTATTTACGAATTGTGAAGTCATTTCAAGTGCGAACTTATCCTTATATAAGCGGATATGTATGTTTTAGACGATAGGCACTTGGTTTGGCAACTGAGTTTACGATACAGAATCAGGGGGCTGGACATTTAATAAAATGTACAACAAGTAATAGTGAACTCATTAATTCAATGGTATAGAACAACTTCTACAATGAAGCTACTAAAAAGGTCAAAATGAAAATGTTATTTAGAAAAGTGCAATATCTAACCGGCCGCAATTTATGTACTCAAAAACCAACTTGAAAAAACCAAGTTTCAAGTCTAGCCTCGCGTAGTAAGAGTTGTTCTATAGTATAGAATCTATACCATCAAATTTTTTTTTTTTGAATTATGATATATATATGAATAAAACTAAGAAAAACCATTAAAATTAATTTATTGTGAGATATATTTCGGGCCATTCGGGCCCGGCATCATCAGTTTCTTAGTTTTATTCATATATATATCATAAATTCATAATTCAAAAGACAAAAAAACCAATCAATTACATTTATTTTCAATATGTAAAGTAATGTTTTTTTAGAAGTTAATTACAGAAGAAATTAACTGAGAAATTAAAATCTTTGACTTTGAGATTTTAAATTAGATATCTTGACAGAGCTACCAAACACTGCGTTAATATTATTATTAATTGTAGATGCCAGACTCCAAGTCCGAGTATCCGGGTTCGATTCCCACCAGTACATAAACGGATGAATATTTTGGAATGTATGTGCATATCTATAAATAGCTCAAATAAAATATTGGACTGCATCTTCTGCCTGCGCGCATTTAAATCAAAGTTTTATAAAATGTACGGGAAAAATATCCTTTTACGTTTTTTTTGTTTATGGTCTTATTCAAGCAATTCACTAAAAATAAGGTCATCAAATTCTGTTGTGTTCCAAGGTCGAACGAAATAAAAATCTGGTAAAAATGCCTCAAATCACGAATTCTGTGAAATAACTATGTTTTTATTAAATTTAAGACAAGTTAAGTGACGCATTTTTTTTGCAAATTTATTAAATAAGGACAAGATAAAAAAATAAAATTAAAAAAAATCTTACTTATATTTTGTAAAACTTTGAATCAAATGCGGGGGTAGAAGATTTTGTCCAATTTGTTTTATTTTATTTGGTCTCTTTATTAATGTAATTCCACTATTACAATATAAAATTCAAAAAAGTGGAATTTCAAGACACCAAATGTTCAGGCGATACAGCCGTACTGTCGCGGCTATATATTCACAATCGTATCGTTACCACTGCGCAGGCGTTCCTCGAGATGGCGGAGGAGATCTCAGCGGTGGCGATGGTGGCGTACTTCGGCGGGTGCGGGGCACAGCTGCGCGGGCGCGCCGTCTACGTGCAGTTCTCCAACGTCTACGTGCAGTTCTCCAACCACAAGGAGCTGAAGACCGACCAGACGCATAGCAACGCTGTGAGTACACATACCCTACTCGTACGTATACTTATGCACTTACTTACTATTCGGTTCGCTTTTTGTCACTGCGCTGCTAGCTGAAGCACCCGGAGTGGAAGCTTGTGTGAATGTGGAAGGAGCGAAAGAGATAGCGATATGTAGTCTCTCACTTGCCTGTGTGATGATTTGATATTTTTACCGTGTTTTTTAGGGTTTTTATCTTAAAGGAAAAACGGAATCCTTACAAGATCATTCTTTTGTCCGTCTGTCACAGAGATTTTAGCCTAAGCAATCACAAGGATTCTAAAAAAAAATTGTTTCAGTGTGGTATTCATGATATAACTCAAAAGATAACAAAAACCGTTTCCACCCCTATCTCCAAGGTAAAATTTAGATTTTAAAAGGTTTAGCCGATATTCCCCCGATATCATAATTAAGAATTTCATGTTAAGTAGTGCTTGATTCGTCGCTTAAGTATCCGCTTAGCGAGATTTTCTTAATTCATAACCTGGCCCAGGCCAGTCGGGCATTACCAGAAAAATGCAGGTTTTTTCGACAGCGTGACAGACAGTGATAATAATAATAAGACAACACATTTTTTTTTGTTCTTCTCTCTGCTCACTGTGGTTTTGCTATGGAATCCTAATGGAACGAGATTGACTCGCGGTTTTTTCATGTTTACCTTTATTTAATTACGTCTTGTAAGGGGATAAACAGAGCCTTCAGATTTTCATCTGTATTTTAAGAGTAAAATTAACTTTTGAGAACCCGTTGTTCGACCGTGCGTCCGTATATGTATATCTTGAAAAACTTATCAGACGGTAATAGTATATTATGATTTTTATGATACAAGTGAGCTTCGTAGTCGAGGTGGGATTGCAGCCCGAGCCGAAGGCGAGTGCGTAATGGAGCCGAGAGTGTAATGTCTAATTCTCACGCGTTTCATACGACGTTTTTCAACACACTTGCGAAGAAAAATAATAAAATTTCAGTGTCTCATTTTTCTACATAATCAAAACCACAGCCATGAATTGACAATTTTCTATGAAAAATAAATAGAGGCACTGACGCACCCGCCAAACAGCCAAATATTAACAAACTGAATATTTACATATTAATAACAAAAAATATAGTTAATTTGTTGATAATAATAATTTGATAAAATGAAATGATTAATTAAATTTTAACCGAGACAGTTTATTTATTTGTAAAATCTTTACTATTTCTGAAGACATCAAAACTCTGTGCTAAGATTTAAAAAATACTGTAATGTAAAAAACACTAGTGCGATAATGTAAAGTAAAAAGCACGCGTGTTTAATATGCTGCATTACGACTCTAAAAACGCTGCAATAAGGGCCATTTTATAAGCAAGTGTGTTAAAAAAATAGAATGGACTTGTCTACAATAAAAAAAAAATTTGGGGAAAAATACATATTTCCTCTTTTTTTTGCATAGATATAAAAACCGAAAATTATGAAAAACCTTGCTAATCGTATTAGCTAGACAATTAATTAAAATCACTAAAAAATAAAGACGACAAGAAATTTGTGATTAATTTTTCAATATTTTAAAATCAATACTTTTGAAATGTAGATAGCTTCCTTTAGAAATGTACAGACGCTAGCTGTTTACTACGTCGATTTATATTTATAAGTAAAGTATGGATATGAGTTTTACTCACACTTCACTGGTTTTATTTTTGTATTCCTTAGTTATAATAAGTTTCATGATATTCGAGGCCAGCTTCTAAAATAAGAAAATCTTGTTCAGCGATACTTAGAAGTATGGACGGTGCATTTTATAGTTTTGCTCCGCTTAAGGTGACAGCTACTGATGGTAGCCTTGGGTACGTGCCTATCACTTTATCACACGACTCGTCCCACACAGATCTTTCTACAATTCGAGAGGGAATCAAGCTGCGATCGCGCTCAAATATACCTAAATAATTAATTATAATTATTATAACCAAAGTTCTTCAAAATTTATAAAGGGATCTAAAACTTGTTTTAGCCAGAATCGGGCGCCTATTTAGCAGTGGCGAAGGGTAAACATTTTAAAAAGAGAATCCGGGCAAAAATATCGCTTTACTCAGAAAAGCAACCAAAGAAAACATTTTTTTTGTACTTTCCAACTACTTGTCAGCCAAGTGTATTTGTCTTATTGAGATTTATGGAAATTTTTGACGAAGCAAAGAGCAAGCAATAAAGAAATGTAGTATGGATGCCATTTCTTAAACAAGCCGATGGGAATCGTGTTATATGGACCCTTCGCCACTGCTATTTAGTTAGGCTACGACCACACAGAGCGTGTTTTGGGTTCTACGTCCCAAACAATCAGAACGCACTTTCTCCTGGACTGCCGCGGCCTGTGTGTGTAAAAATACAACCCGATGCAAAGATTACCTTGACCGCGAAACGCAGAACGGGGCTCTGTGCGGTCGACCCCTTATGAACACAAAAATATCCACACATTTTCCTTTGTCGTTGAATTTTCTTATAAAGAGATGTCGCTGTAGTGGGAAACTACGGATTTTCAAAGAAGCCAGCCAATTTGTTCGGTACCATAGCGAACTCACAAGTGGCGATCGTGCTCGTATGTTTATTTGGCACTTGCTTTTTAGAAGTATTTCCTTGAGTTGTCACATCACTAATGATGCGTTGCTAAGCTGAAATACAATTGAGCGCTAAAAACATAAGATACTCGTAAAATCACATCTTGACCCGGGTCTATAGAAGTCTGTCAAGAGTGCGTCAAACAAAATATGCGGGTTAATTGAATTACATTAAGAAAATTAAATTATTATTACTAATTACTCGAAAATCCTCCCGAAGTTATTCGGGGGAGAGTGAGAGAACAGCTCTCAGGCAAAACCAGGCGGCCCACCATTGCCTGGGACCGATGGATGGCGGTTTATCAATCCCCAATTACCGGGCCTTATATAAAACAGACTGGTGACGGGCAACGGCGTCACTGGTGCAATGGTTTCGGCACCACGCTCACCAAGCCGTCTGCTCAGCGTGTGTGAGTATGGGCATTTCTTCCAGGAGGACCGCCATGAGTGGCGAAATCCTGGAAAGGCCTATGTCCGGCAGTGGACGAAACAGGCTGATGGATGGATGGATTACTAATATGGATATGATTGTTTACATTTCCGATGGTAAATAAATGTAAGCAATCATATTCATATTAGTCATAGTTATTTAATTTCGGTTTTCTTCCGTAAGGCGAAACCGGTTGGCCTAATAAAGTATAAATAAGTGAAAGAGTACACCAAGTTTAGTGTTTTTATCAAGATGTTGATGATGTTTCACCAAGTGCCGACAATCGCAAGTATTAATCATACTTACACCTGGTATTTACAGAAACGATACCTCAAATGATATTGTTGATTTGCCGCCAGTATGAATGGAATCAGAGACGTCTGTAAACAGACCGAGTCAACAGCTTGAGTCAACAGATCCGCTAATTAATACTATGGTTAACTTTAATCGTAGCTTATTACTGGTAGGCTAATACAACTATTAGCACAAGTAATTATTATAGTTTAGCTTAGCATTAGGTTTCCTTTGTACCGGTACACTTCTCTAGTATCTAGTAGATTTATTAATTAATTGCGCTACTTGTAAATTTTCGTGTGGGACTAACAAGAAAAACTTGAAAAAAAAACAATTTAAATTGTAGAAATACCTATATATAAGGTGACGTTTGTTTATGTAGCTAAATTAATACAGGAGACTCGGTAAGTGGTCAGGAACGAGGTTCAATGACCCTCTCTGTTAAATATGCAAAATAAAATTTAGACTTCCTATACTAGTTGAGTCGTAGACTTTCTATACTAGTTGAGTCGTAGACTTCCTATACTAGTTGAGTCGTAGACTTCCTATACTAGTTGAGTCGTAGACTTCATATACTAGTTGAGTCGTAGACTTCATATACTAGTTGAGTCGTTGACTTCATATACTAGTTGAGTCGTAGACTTTCTATACTAGTTGAGTCGTAGACTTCCTATACTAGTTGAGTCGTAGACTTCCTATACTAGTTGAGTCGTAGACTTCCTATACTAGTTGAGTCGGAGACTTCCTATACTAGTTGAGTCGTAGACTTCATGTACTAGTTGAGTCGTAGACTTCCTATACTAGTTGAGTCGTAGACTTTCTATACTAGTTGAGTCGTAGACTTCCTATACTAGTTGAGTCGTAGACTTCCTATACTAGTTGAGTCGTAGACTTCCTATACTAGTTGAGTCGGAGACTTCCTATACTAGTTGAGTTGTAGACTTCATATACTAGTTGAGTCGTAGACTTCCTATACTAGTTGAGTCGTAGACTTCATATACTAGTTGAGTCGTAGACTTCCTATACTAGTTGAGTCGTAGACTTCCTGTACTAGTTGAGTCGTAGACTTTCTATACTAGTTGAGTCGTAGACTTCCTATACTAGTTGAGTCGTAGACTTCATATACTAGTTGAGTCGTAGACTTCCTGTACTAGTTGAGTCGTAGACTTCCTGTACTAGTTGAGTCGTAGACTTTCTATACTAGTTGAGTCATAGACTTCCTTATGGCTGGACCATTGGAGTGCAGCATCCCTTGCACAAGTTGCAGCGTGACGCCTAGATCTGCACATCGGTCCGATGCGGTACATGGTAGACGAAACAGCAGCATTTCGAGTCTACTGATTCCCAATCATCGCATAAGACATGCACAAATGCTTGCCGCTTTCCTACTACAGGGTGTATAATGGTGATCATGAACTTGCAGAGTGGTTGTGTCAACAGCCTGGGATCGATTTGTGTGTAGAGGACTGGGACGAAATGATGCCAATAAACTACGTTTCCATCACGAAAGACCAACGCATGCGGGACATCTTGGTAGCAGCGGGAGATGTGCATCTATCTTCGCAAGGGGGTGACAGTGGAACACATGACAAAAACAAGTAGAGAGATTATGTATGGATTAGCTTCATTGATTTACAAATTTTTGGAAACGTGCAATGTGCAGCTATATTGCAATAAAGGTACACAAAGTTATTAAAATTTTTATTATAACTAACACACACACGCACACATATGCACACATATATCTTACACATCAAACGTCTACACGCGTAACCCCAACAATTTGAAAAAGTATTCCTGTTCACGTGTTATTGAATGATAATATCATGCACGTAGATGCGGTACGAAATCGGAGTGCCGATAACGTGCACAATGCTTCGTATGAATTGCTCATGGTTGAGCTCATTTTTCTCAGTCTGTCAGTAGACGCAGATCAGACCGATCCTAAAAGTGCTGAATCATGTCGGTGTCTAAAATTTCACAACTTTCCACTAAAGACCCCATCACTGGCAACACCATCTTTCATGAAGCTGCGAAAGATGGATCCCTGGAGCTGCTGTACAGCATCCAAGCCACCATGGATGAACCATACTATTCTATCCTGGGAGAGAAGAACAACGATGGTGAGACCTGTATACACGTCGCAGTGAAAAAGCACGAGGGGCTGCATGCAAAAAATCTCGTGAAGGTACTAGTTGAATTGGGAGCTGATCTTAATGCACAACATGGATCTTCACTCTGCACTGCACTCTTCTTGAGTGTGTATAATGGTGATCATGAACTTGCAGAGTGGTTGTGTCAACAGACTGGGATCGATTTGCGTGCAAGAAACTGGGACTCAATGACGGTATTAGACTACGCTCGCTCAATGGCAGACCAGCGGATGGTGGACATCTTGCTAGCAGCGCTACAAGCTGACGATGGAAATGCCGAAGAGAGTGACATTGAAACAAGTGACAACAGCGAGTAGACGGATTATGCATGTGTTAGCTTCATTAGTTTACGAATTTTCGGAAACGCCTAATGTGCAGCTATTTTTCAATAAAGGTACACAATGTTATTTAGAATTTTATTATAACTTTCCTACTTATCTACACCTTAGGCTACAGTATTTTTAGACGTGTCCCAGACATCTTGATGAGACATATTGTTAGTAAGAGGTCGCAGTGTACAAACTGATTAGGCGATAGTATTGTTACCATGATCTGTAACTGGCATCATTAGTTATTGATGGCATATATTGATAGAAATTTGTATAAATCGCCACCCTATAAATAGTCTCATTCGTCACAGCATTCTCTACCGAGATTGTTGAGTGCGAGATTGAAGATTGAAGATTGAGATTGAAGCGCGACAACCTTATGCACCGAGTGTTATCACTCGATGCGATAACGTAGTCTCCATGGCAGCAGTCTCCACGTGTTGCCGAGCAACTGAAATGCACTTGCAAATAACTACATATTGCACATCGATACTAGCGTATGGTATCGCTGCATGGCATGCACCGTTGCTACTTCAAACAAAGACTAGGAACATAAGTAAGTATGATAAGTTCACGCTATCAGTTGTGGTTACGCTAGGTCTTGGTCAGCTAGATCTGTTCAACGGTACATGGTAGACGGAGCAGCAGCCAGCATTTCAAGTCTACTGATTCCCAATCACCGCATAAGACATGCACAAATGCTTGCCGCGTTCCTGTAGCATAAGATGGAACAACTACTGCACTTCAATGCTCTGCAGATACGATTTCGCCACGTTTCTGTCGAGGCTATAAAAAAAGAGACCACCCAGGAGAACAGCCATAATAATCATAGCGTTTCACGCCTCGACTATTAGTGTCCGGCGGCAATTATATCACTCACAGATACACATAAACATAGAGATGAAACGGCTACACACGTAACCTAAACAATTTTTAGGATAACGGTTTCCTCCTGTTATTCGTTTATTTGAATCCTCCATACAAAATCTAAACGGGGGGGATTCAAAGTTTGTATGACGTCATAGAACGCCTAACGAGCCCCGACGGGCTCGCGCTCATTCTATCAGTGGGCTCGGATCAGATCGGTTCAATAAGTGTTGAACCATGTCGGTATCTAAAATTTCCCAACTGTCCACTAAAGACCCCATCACCGGCAACACCATCTTTCATGAAGCTGCGAAAGCTGGATCCCTGGAGCTGCTGTACATCATCCGAGACAACTTGGGGGAATCATCTTGCCATCTGGGGGAGCATTTCAGAATGCTGAGAGAGATGAACAACGATGGTGAGACCTGTATCCACGTCGCAGTGGAGAAGCACAAGGGGCTACGTGCGATAAATCTCGTGAAGGTACTAGTTGAATTGGGAGCTGATCTCAATGCACGACATGGATTTTCACTCTGCACTCCACTCCACTACAGTGTGGATAACGGTGATCATGAACTTGCAGAGTGGTTGTGTCAACAGCCTGGGATCGATTTGTGTGCAGAGGACTGGGACGGAGTGCCGCCAATACACTACGATTCCATCATGAAAGACCAACGCATGCGGGACATCTTGGTAGCAGCGGCAGATGTGCGTCTATCTTCGCAAAAGGGTGACAGTGGAACACATGACAAAAACAAGTAGAGAGATTATGTATGTATTAGCTTCATTGATTTACAAATTTTTGGAAACGTCCAATGTGCAGCTATATTGCAATAAAGGTACACAATGTTATTTAGGTTTTTATTATAACTAACACACACACACACACACACATACACACATATATCTTACACATCGAACGCCTACACGCGGAACCCCAACAATTTGAAAAAGTATTCCTGTTCACGTGTTATTGAATGATAATATCATGCATGTATGCGGTACGAAATCGAAGCGCCGATAACGTGCACAATGTATCGTATACGTTAAAATACGTGTCAACACAATGTATAATACAACAATATTTCGTATAAATTTCTCACGGTGGAGCTCATTTTTCTCAGTCTGTCAGTAGACGCAGATCAGACCGATCCTAAAAGTGCTGAATCATGTCGGTGTCTAAAATTTCACAACTTTCCACTAAAGACCCCATCACCGGCAACACCATCTTTCATGAAGCTGCGAAAGATGGATCCCTCGAGCTGCTGTACAGCATCCAAGCCACCATGGATGAACCATACTATTCTATCCTGACAGAGAAGAACAACGATGGTGAGACCAGTATACACGTCGCAGTGGAGAAGCACAAGGGGCTGCATGCGATAAATTTCGTGAAGGTACTAGTTGAATTGGGAGCTGATCTTAATGCACAACATGGATTTTCACTCTGCACTGCAATCTTCTTGAGTGTGTATAATGGTGATCATGAACTTGCAGAGTGGTTGTTTCAACAGCCTGGGATCGATTTGCGTGCAAGAAACTGGGACTCAATGACGGTATTAGACTACGCTCGCTCAATGGCAGACCAGCGGATGGTGGACATCTTGCTAGCAGCGCAACAAGCTGACGATGAAAATGCCGAAGAGAGTGACATTGAAACAAGTGACAACAGCGAGTAGACGGATTACGCATGTGTTAGCTTCATTAGTTTACGAATTTTCGGAAACGCCTAATGTGCAGCTATTTTTCAATAAAGGTACACAATGTTATTTAGAATTTTATTATAACTTTCCTACTTATCTACACCTTAGGCTACAGTATCATTAGACGTGTCCCAGACATCTTGATGAGACATATTGTTAGTAAGAGGTCGCAGTGTACAAACTGATTAGGCGATAGTATTGTTACCATGATCTGTAACTGGCATCATTAGTTATTGATGGCATATATTGATAGAAATTTGTATAAATCGCCACCCTATAAATAGTCTCATTCGTCACAGCGTTCTCTACCGAGATTGTTGAAATTATTTGTCAAGAATGGAGGGTTCCCAACTATTTCACGAGCTCCCCTACATCGGATCACTGAAGCTGCTCAAGCGATTCCGGGACAACCTCGACGAGCCTTGCAACTCCATCCTGCAACAGTTTAACTCCGATGGTGAGTTCAGCATCCACGTTGCAGCAAACACCCACAGAGGTCAACATGCAATTAAAGTGATCAAGCTACTGCGGGATTTGGGAGTAGATCTGGATGTAAGGGACGACCAATTAGCCATTACCGTACTCCACATCGCAGTGGAGCATCAGGATCACACCCTCGCAAAGTGGCTGTGCGAACAATCGCAAATCGAAGTGAATGCAGAGGACACGGATCACCTTACGGCGTATGAACTAGCTCGAGAAAAGAATGACCACCGGATGATGGACATCTTGCGGAAGCACGGAGCTCAGTGCAGTTGTGAATAACAGAAATAGTGCGCTGGAAGTGTAAAGTAGATATCCTCTAGTTTGGAAACAGATTATGTGTCTTTTATTTATTTACGAATCGTTATAACTGTTCCCTCAAAGTAAAATCATATGCACATCGCTTCACCCATCCATTCATCAAAAGGCGGGAGGTATACCACATACCACGGATTGCAGCGACATAACGCTGAAAGATTGCGACAGCACCGAGTTGCGAGCCGTTGCAGCTGCACTGCAATACCTCGTACTAAGTATGACATGTCACACTTTGGCGTATACCAGACAGATTGACTGGGCAAAGCGACAAAGTGTGAAGTATGAGAGGTTTCTGTCTAGAACGTTTATAAAAGGTATCCTTATCTGCCGTCTATGGCTTACGCTGCACTCGGAGAGTTGCTCGAGGATAAGAAGGTTGTATGAAGCGCGATGTACCCTGCAACAAGGTAGAAAGTTGAGATCGACGCCTAGATATAGGTGAGCTCCCGTTAAGTATATTGCATAGGGTTAAATGTCACATAAACCACTTACATCATCTATTATAGTAAGTAACGGGGTGTAGGACGACTTGCCGGAATAAACACGGCACCAAATGTCGACAAACATAACTTTGATGGTGGTGCTGATGGTGCAGTTGTGGGTAACTATGTGCCGCTGCCAAGTTAATGCAACTGATAAACTACAAATTCTTACCAATCATATTTGCAAAAACAGAGTCGTCCAGGGTCCACGTCATACTTTTGTTCAGCAAACCAAAAGCGATAAGGTAATCTTGTTAACCTTCAACATAAATATATATTTTTCCAAGCTACTGATAACAGCATTGTGACTTGACATAATAATACCCCCCAGAGTTTACTGATACGATCTTGGATATGCCTGAGATACTCACAACAGTGGTCCATTCTATTGAGAGACCCCTTCGTGGTTAGTTCAACCTCTTCGGAACAATGAGCAACTCTCAAATCACTAAGCTGCTGGGCAAGAATCCCATCACGGCAGATGTGCCTCACGATCACGGCGACAAAGCAAGTTCCTGGTGCTAGAACGATAACTAGTACGTTTCAAACAGAAATGAAATGTTAGGAACATCATTAAATAATAATTGGCCAAGGGCATGTCTTAATTGTATGAAGAATTACAAAAAATATTTATATACCAACTGTAGACCTCAAAATAGACTACAAATGATCTCAATGCCCTTCTCTACTTTAAAAATATTTCAAAAGGCCTGTTTTCAATGTTGGTTAGAATATTAAACAAGATCCCTAAATATACATATAAAAGATGAAAAGAATCCCCAAAAACTTTAAATAATACTAAAGTAGTATCTCAAAAAATACGATGAATAATGATGATGTATGTATGCACTGATGATGTAAGTTTGTACGGTAAAAATGTTTCTGTTTTCCCAAGGTTGACTGGAAGAAATTTCTTGCAGGAATAAGTCCGCCCTTGCCTTCTATCTGTTCTTTATATGTTTGTAAATATCGTGTTTTGTGTGCAATAAAAAACTTATTCATTCATTCATACATGGAAGTATTTTTAGAAGAAAAATTATACGAAGGTTTTATTATTATTTCAATGCAAGTGCTCGTAAAGTTCTGTTTTTAGGCGTCTAATCTGTTTTCAAAGTCAATTTTACTGCGCGAGTGTTTTATTTTTTCATTTTATTCAAGTTCATTTTTTTAGTTTTGTTCCCCTACATAGTGGGGTGGCAAATGGAACTTAGCTCATACAACCATGTCCGAGGTTTTTTTTTTGTGATAAGCGAGTACACTGACAGAAGAATATGCTTGGGTTGGGCAGCATTCGGAAAGTTAAACACACACCCTCATACATCGCATTTATATTATTAGTGTGATTACCGTGTTTGAGATAGAACTACAACAAATAACGTTAAAAAATGCATTTTGTTTTTCTTTTTTTGTTATTTGCGTAGTAACAGTTTAGTAGTTTCTGTGAAATTTTCAACTTTCTACCTATTACGGCTGAAGCTATATACCCCTGTGACAGATAGACAGACAGACGGACCGACAGCGGAGGCTTCGTAATAGAGTCCTGTTTGGCACCCTTCGGGTACGGAACCCTAAAAACCGGGCAAGTGCGAGTCAGACTCACGCACAAAGTGTTCTACGACACAATAGGGGTGCAATATGGGTACGAAACCGTCAAAACATTGTGGTAAATAGAGTCTGTCAAGTGGTTTATTTCACCGATGCTGTCAAGCCAATCTTGTCAAGAACTCTGGTTTTATTGATTGTTGTTAGCTAACTGGTTAATTTTGTAACAAAATGGTGATTCATTTGTTATGAACGATTAGAATACCTATGTAACCGATTTTTTATTATGAAGGTAATGTCCAGCTTTAATAAAAGTATGTTTAGAAAATAAAAAACGTACGTCCAGCTTCCAGAGCAAAATTTCCGCTCGTAATATAATAGAAATAACACATGATAAAAACTTGTTTTTGCTTAGAACATAATACAGGGAAGTAGAACTAACGTTTGAGACCCACATGAAGTTCCTGAGGCTTATAAATAGAAAGTATCTGGAGGTCGCCTTAAAAAACGTGTCCCTCGTCCATTCTAACGATTCATTGGATTCGATAGAACAAATTTGGAACTAACTCCCCCAACTACTGACATCGTCATAGGACATGGGGTCCCGCTAAATGTAGGCACACCTTGTAATAGGCTCAAAATATAAGTTTTTTGCGGCATAACGGTCATATTTTTTTTTCCCGTTAACTTAGAAGTTCGATTTTTTCAGAGCTTCAAGGGACTGTAGACTTATATGGTTTTAATTTCAACTCAATAGGACGCGTTTTCGAGATAAAGGGTCTTGACAGACAGACGGACAACAAAGTGATCCTATAAGGGTTCCGTTTTTTCTTTTTCAGGTACGACACCCTAAAAATCACCTCGTAAGCGAATGCGTCAACATCACGTCGATTCCTTCCTCTGGGATTAAGTAAAGAGGCGACATATCGTATCCACTAAAATAACCCGCTGCTTTTTAACGGTCTTGTAGTTGTTCACTAATAGTCAGAACCATCGTCGTTACGTAATGAATGACGTACGTAACTGAAGAAGCTGACCATTACAGAGAAACTAGTCAGGCGAAATCTGATCGTGAGCAATAATTTTAGATTCTAAAGCAAGAATTTTTTAGCACCAAATAAAATAACATCAATCAGGGTAATAAAAAACAACACGCAAATATTATAAATATAATAATATTTATTCTTCTCTTGACAAGTCATTTTTTCTTTACAGTTTAACAAATATTGGTTCTTCAACAGTTCATAGTACTAAGAATCACTTGCACACCTCTTAATATATTTAAAACAAATAATTACATTTCACAATAAATTTCGTATTGATTATAACTGTAATCTTGACTTCTCTATACGCACCTCGCGAACCCTGCTCAGAGTTGGTGTTGAACAATTCGACGCCGATGTAGTGACACTGCTATTTTTGAACGGTCAGTGTTGCGGCCCGTGTTGATTTTTGAACGGTTTAGTGTTGGAACCCGGGGTACGGATCCAACCCGTTGTGAATTTTTGAACGACTATCAGCTATCAGGGGATAAAATATCGTAGTGTTGTATTTAATCTCCATCTTCTCCCTTGTCCCCAGGAGCTCTAATAGGTGGGATCCTGGGAGGAGTGGCCATGAGGACTGGCAGACGGACCGTCCTGCTGGTGTGTGCGCTGCCCTACACGCTGGCGTGGCTGGCCACCGCCCTCAGCAGCAATCTCATCATTTTGTAAATAATCATCAAGTTTTAGAAAAACTACTCAACCGACTTCAAATTATTTTGTAAAGTTTCATTCCTCAAACACATGGTAATACTTTAGGTACGTATTCGTACATGCTCGTTTGAAAAAACTGGAAAAAATGCAAAATGTCAGTTTTAAATTAATATAAAATTACCTAAAATAGTTATGAAAATTTGCATCTCTTAAAATTTGTCCTGACAGAAAACCAAAAAGCAAAGCTGCGCTCTTTTTTTTTAAGGCCACCAACTTATCTGTTCAGTTGGATTATCTACCCATCTCTTTCTTGTGCGGTAGAAAAGAGTATAATTAGAAAGAGACGGCGAATGATTTTACTGACCAGTTCAATTGGTGGCACTATAATTATGAACATTACTTGTTACTTATGTCATTGTCAAATATTTATGTAAATGCCTTGTTTGAGATTCGTTACTGTACCATTTAGATAAAATAAAATAAATATTTGAGTTTATCTTTTGTGGTACCATCAATTCTTTTTTTAGTAAATAACTCTTCCTGACTTCCCAAAACAAAATCGAATGATGCAGTTTTGATTTTCATCAAAATCTTGATCATTATTCAATTCACTATTTCTTGAATTCGTTTTATTGTGTAGTACGAGTAGTTGATATACTTTGCAAAAATACAGGATTTGATAAATAATTTTGAAAAAAGATGAAAAAAAAAAAAGATTGGTCAAGTGCGAGTACGACTTTTGTCCTGAGGGTTTCTTACCATTATCTCAGATACGAGTATGATAGACTTGCATAAAATTAAAAAAACAATACAATATTAGGCCCTGCAGTGATGTTGCAATTAGTTGAAACATTTCTTGCAGCACTTTAATGTGCAATATGATCTACGAATGTTTAATAATATTGCTGAGTGCATGTGCACCTTGATTGTATGCAAAATAGCTACCTACTTGTGATAAATCCGTTGACCAGGGTCCATTACCTTGATAATAAAGAAAACCGCATCCAAATCCGTTGCTGGTTCTAGAGTTAAAACGGAACATACTACATACAGACAACACGACAGAAAAAAAACAAAAAATGTACAATACTAACAACCTATTTCATGTAACATTTTGAAAAATTAGGCGTTCAAACTGGTGAACATCTTTGACACCCTTTTAAGGATTTAAGTATTTTCTATAAAACTTATATATTAATTTTGTTGATTTTTGAAGTAATATGTGGGTACATAATAATCTGAACTCTTTACCACTGTCTTAGGGACACGATACAGAAGGTTCCGAATTAAGGGCGCAAAGTATGTTTTTTATATTAGTAGCTAGCAAAATGCCCAAATTCAGAAATATAGACATTGTAATAAAATATGTCTATTCATAGAACAAGGAGGAAAAGTGTGTTTGAAGACTTCATTGAAAACTTATAGTGAGCATTCCTTATATCCTATAGCTTCTATTTGATGTGGTTAAGTCACTTTTATTTCCATCGAATCGAATGCGCAATAATTCGTGAATTTCAAATCTAGTATGGAATTATCAGGTGGTATTTCTACCAGAGCTGGTGCCGAGCTCGACTGTGGAGGTAGAAGATAGAAGAGTTAATACTTTATCTCATTAAGAACAAATGGATCTAGTTTACTGTTTCAGGATCCGTTTATCTTTACAAACAAAGTTTGTTACGACCCTTGTGTTATATGAGTGCGTTCATGTTGGCACATAATTTATCAAGAGTCTATCAGACAATGGATTAATCAATCTCAGATTATTATGAATTTTGTGTTAATGAAATAATATTTTATCTTTGGAATTGATGAAATTATTTATTTGCGTAATATTTACACAAATATGATCTTAATCAAATGTTAGTACTATACAAGTTTAACTTTTGTAATGCATTGCAATTAACTTAAATAATAACCTAAAATAAAACTAAATAAATTTAAATGTTGTGTAATTAGTTATTAACTCTAAGCAATCAGTACATTCATAATGTTTTTGGAGTATGAAAACATTTCCAAGCAGCAGCATTTTTTTTTGGCTGTTGACTTTAGCTTTCACTTATAATGAGATTGGCAGTGACTTAGATTCGAAGATGCAACTGAAATAGACACAGAAATGTCACTTGTGTATGTGAGAGGGAGAGAGAGAATAGAATTCAAAATAAGGCAATTACAATGATATTATATGAATTGATTAATAAAATTACCCTTTATGATGTCATCTTGATAATAAACATAATCATAAATTAGTGTAATAAACATAACACTTTCAGTTATCTCAAACATTACTAAACAATATGTTTAGAAAATGAAAACAATGATAGAAGTAAATGTTAAATTATTTAATAGTTATCTATACACGTTAATCATAATACGCAACTTCTGTTAGATCCACTATTGTAAAAATTTGTTTATATTTCCCTTACATATATACATATTATTTTTATTCAAAGATATTCATTGTAAAGATTAACTTTGACTTGTAGAAAGTATACTTTATGTATCTATTTTACAAAATAAATATTTTGATTTTTGAAATTGCTAAAGGCATTTCTCATACATTTATGTAAATTTTACGAGATACCATTATAAAAATCAGAGCCCGAAAAATGTATGCAAAGTGGAGAAGATATGGCGATGCTAGCTACCATTACCGTGAGACGCGAGGAGGCAAAGCTCAGTTGGAACATTACTGTGACGCGTGGAGGCGAAGCTCAGTTGAAACATTATGCAGTGTTGCTAGTTACCAATAGACCGTCAATTTTCACTGTAAACTTTTGCGAGGTGAGGTTACTTGAACTTTTATTTGCATTTCAAGTTCACCTTTCCATAGCAGCAGGTTTACATAACTTAATCATGTTGAAAGTATTTTAAAGTCTAAAATCTACCAAAATTTCCAATGTTGTTTCAAATAATATTGTATTTTTTTATTAAAAATATAATTGTAAAATATGCGAGTAAAGTACACGCCACTTGAAATGTAAATCAGTGTCAAATCAATTTATATAAAAGGGTAAGGAATTATTGAATTTGAGATGGCAACTCCAGTATTATGTTCATGCGGAAAACAAAGTTATGCGTACGGTAGGTATATGGAAATTTTATTTGCATTTTATATGCGTGGCTTGGAATTTACAACTCTACGCGTCTTGTTGCACGCGTTTGAAAGTCGTATATTCATTCAAACAGATTATGCAACATTTGTTTATTGTACCGATTTGCATCCAGTTGTATTCTTATAAGATTGATACCTACGGGTATCATTTTCACTTTCAACTTATATTTAACATTCTTTTTCAATGCAAGTCCTCGTAAAGTTCTGTTTTATATGCGTCTAATCTGTTGTCACAGTCAACTTTACCGCAAGAGTGTTTTACTTTTCTTTTTTTCCCCTGCATTTTGGGAAGGCAAATGGAACTTAGCTCATACAACCGTGCCTAAGGAATGTTTTATTTTATTTATCGAAAACAGTTGCCAGTCTTATCTTGTGTACCATAGATAGACTTGATAGAAATGAGCTGGTTTCAGTTTGATGCGTTCGTAGGCTGCGATCAGTTTGATGAAATGAAATGAAAACTGTTTAGACGACATTTTGAGTAGGTAGTAACTTTACAAATTGAAAATATTCTGATGAAACTTAATCAACCAATTCGCGCCTGATTTTACTTTTTAATTTCTTTTGATAATATATAGGTAACAAGAAGGATACTGGAAATTGGTTAAAATAAACTTCTTGGTAGGTAACCTCATTTAATCGTTATATAAATAAGAACTTTTTCATTATAATTCCAAAAGACAAAAAGTTTTAATGTGCGAGTTCGCAAAATTATTATTCTCTGTACATTATTTTAAAATATACAATGTTATCGATCGGTCTTCCTTTTTAACAACATTATTTGTATCTAAAGAATAGAATTTCGGGCAGCCATTGGTGTTTACATTATTGAAATAAGCTGGTGGAGTCGAATTGATGTTATGTATGACTGAAAGCAGCCTTCAAACGCATCAAACTGAAAACAGATTATTTCCGTCAAGTTGACAACTTGCGTGCAAATAAAAAGAAAAAGAATGCCCTAAAGTCCATTTAAAGTATTTATTGTTTGTTTGCTTCTTTAATTACGTTTTATTTATTTATTCAAACTATGCATTGAAAAACGTAGCATGATACACGTGCGTAAGGGCAATAACTTACTCGTAACGTTTAAAACACTCGCTTATCGATCCTCCTAAGCTATTGCCTCCTTTACGCAAGACATACCTAAACTACTATTGTACAGTATAAGTGTATTTTATTATGTAACAACTTCAAGGCTTTTTCCAAGCCTCATAGAGACATGACCCTAATCTTGAAGCAACAAAATTAACGTTAAGTCCCTTTATCTAGTCGAAAAATATTTAATTGAGTTTTCTTGAATCTTGAAGAACAGGAGACGCTTCTTAGAAGTTAGAGCTGTCAGATTAGATTGACAAGTTTGGACTCGTGTTTTGCTACTTTAAAAAAACACACAGACTCGATTTTAGAAGGCAATGTTCTGTTATTTTGTATTCTGTGTTTTTATTTTGATTTTCTATGCATAAAGTATCGTCTCCTGTCTGGTAGCTCCGCCGACCGAGAATAGCTGCTGAGGATGCTCGAGGTATACTTTCCACTGTTTGCTAGAACTTCTAATCACATGTAATCTCGTAACTGTGCAGCGCTAGTGTAACGTCGTCATTGCCCCACACTCTGATATTTCACGACGAGATTTCAGGTGAAAGTAAGAATTTCAATTTCGTTGAAATTTGAAATGACGTCAGTAATATTTTCTATCTGTAACCTATTCAATAAATCAAACTTATTTTCTAGCCATTCGTATCGAATTACACATAAGGACGCACCACTGTCCACTAATAAGTTTAAATCGCGAGATTGAACGTCGCATGTTATTACTATACCATTATTTATATTTAGAACAAAGTTAGTCTCGAAAAAACTGATTAGAATTACCTAAGTCATTACCTACATTTCTTTGCTGCAATGAGCATTGCGCCTGCTGGTCAAACTGATTTCGCTGAATGTGTGAAACGTGAGGATTGCTGCGGCGTTGACGTTCGTGGCCGGTTCTTCGACCTCTGCCAGCAGCTGAGCCTCGGGGGCTCCAGTTTCTACCGAAATTATTCGATTTATTCGCATAATTATTACGATTATAATAAGTCTTCTGTCCATTGTTATAGTTCCTATAGTTATGGAATCTTCCCCTATGTGAGAATTTGTTTGTGTGTCCGTTTGTACGTGCTGTTTTCATAATTTGATGCCCGTAATTATTAGAAAATGTATTTACGGACATTGATTGCTCGTCTAAGGCAGTTCTAATCGCTTCCGATAACGAAGAAAACTGTCGAAAAGCGATTATAGTGTTAAGACGCTTGTCCGTCAAACCGTCGGCAAATCATTTTATTGCGACTTTTTCATTGATGGGACGAAGAATCTCATATTTTTGGGAATCACTGTCTGCCTGGGATAACGTTAATCCTACAAATAGATCCTCTAATTCAGAACCAAACGTTTCTATAGTTCTATGTCCCTGTTGACATCTCAATAGTTGAGTCTGGATAGCAACAGCTGATCTTTTGGGCAGTAAACTATCTTTCATGTCTCGTAACAAACTGTTCACCGAACTGTAAACTGAACATAAGCGAAGCTTCGCGCTCGCGGAAAGTCTAGTTTTCAAAACAAAATTAACTAACTGTGGTTTAGAGCTTTCGTCTAACATGCTACGATAGGTATATAATTCTATGCCATCTATTAATTGTTTTGTGACATGCTCCTGTCCCGTCATCACAGGTAACAGGGCGATGGCGGTTTTAAGGTCAAACTTTTCGCTTGCCATGTTTGACACCAAAAAATACTCACTGACTAAAAATACAATTTTGCTATATAAATTATGGATTCTGCTGACGATTTTATTTATCGTAACAGACTCTTCACTGCTTATTTCGGAATTTTCAATTTGTAATTTAATACGATTTAAGATACTATCCAATTTACCATAAGCAACTTGAGCTTCAGACAATTTTGTTTTACTTATTTCCTTCTTTCTTCTTTCAGGTTCTATTTTAGACAAATACTCTTTGATTTTAAGCAAAAGGCTCTCTAAACATAACAATTCCTGACTCATAATAATATTAGACAGAGAAAAAAAAAATAAAACAACATGGATAAAACTATTGACTCACATACTCGACGTTTAGAAGTAGGCTGTTAGCGACGCTGGTGTGGGATGCCGGAGATGGGGCCAGGAGTCCAGGTGGGGTCCGTGATGCTGGAAACGGGCCAGGGGTCCAGACGGGGGTCCGTGATGCTGGATGATTGAGTGGCGTCGTGATGTCATCCACGCTGAGTGGGCCGGGATTACCCTGGACACCTCTTCTGGTCGGGCTATACCCTGGACTCAAATAACCTTCTAAGCACGCAGGATCTCGATGTCTATACGTTGGTCGGCTGATGATTAACCCGGAACTTATCTTTGAAGTTCTTGGTGGTCTGCTTTCATTGGCTGACAGAATTAAAATGACCTTTTTAGAGTTCTCATTTGTTTCCAAAATTTTATTTAATAAACAAATTCGTCCTCAGTTGTTTCCAAAAAGATAAGAGGTACTGTCAGCTTATGCAGTAAGTAATAAATAATGTATTATAAAATATAGTTTAACTACGACCCATACTTAGTTTAATACTTCATTAAAGCCGATTTTGAAGGCTTTAGTTTTAGTTTGACATACATAAAATTAAACTTAAGTATGGTTAAAACGAAGAGTCATTTTCAAGTCACCATTTTATAAACTTAAAACTAAAATTTTAGTTTGACAGCCATAATTTACTCAACTTAGTGATTTTAACTTGTTTTGTTAATTTCAAGGCACATTGTAGAGCTGTCATTCGATTGAATTTAAAAAATGTAGTTTGATTTATGAGCATTTAAAAGACTTGCTAATTTTAGTTGGTGTGCCCTTCAGAATAGCAAAATAAAGTGCTGTCACTTAAAAATTACGTTTTTTAGTAAGTTTCTTAGCTTAAAATTAAAACCTTCAAAATCGGCTTTAATAGCTCTTATTTTACATTATCGGAATGGATTGCATGATAAGAAGTTTTTCTAAGAAATAAGGTAATTTGTCGAAGTAATATAGGGCATTATTTAGAAAAATAGATTGACGAGTTCTTGTTATTAAAGCAAGTGCGTAGGGG
Source organism: Ypsolopha scabrella (assembly GCA_910592155.1). Lineage (NCBI taxonomy): Eukaryota > Metazoa > Arthropoda > Insecta > Lepidoptera > Ypsolophidae > Ypsolopha > Ypsolopha scabrella. The sequence continues at coordinate 8,606,118 of OU342985.1, read as the reverse complement.
CAGGCATATGTGACACATTCTTTAGACAAATTAGTTGTTTTCGCACCCTCGTGGCCATAGATTAACTTATAAACTGGCTATAACATCAAACGCGTTCCTGTTAGTGTTTATACAGTATAAGATAAGGTATACTTACATATTTAACTAAACATAGTTTGTTACTTAGTATAATCACGAAAACAGCAAGTATTTGTTGGATCGTTAAGAAACATTTTCCATTATACGTAGTAGATGGATATATATCACAAAACTGATCATAACTATTTATGGGGTTATCAGGATTTAAAACTAAATTATCAAACGCTTTTTCTGTTACAGATGAGAATTTGAACCAATCTGCTTTATTGTAGAGGAATTTGTTTGGGGAATCGCCTACTGTATATTTTTCAACAGTAGTTTGGATATTAATAAAAGTAGGATAATGATAGCTTCCCATTGGATCGTCATGAACTGTCCAATGACATAATGGAGCAACATTGGGAGATACACAAGAAATGTCAATGCTTGATGGTCTAGCCGTAGCCGTGCCTACAGTTGTCAAAGATCCAGTATTTAACAGACATAGATCACTGTCGTCTAATAAGTTGAAGATATCTCTGCCTCGGGTGTTAGTACTGTGACAGCCGAATGCAACATGATGAGCATTAATGTCTCCTGAAAATAAGATTGGCTTTGGAAGTGTACTTATAAGATTCCTGAGTTTATGAACCCTTAAACGTGTTGGAGGTGGTGGACAATATGTACATAATATAGTTAGTTTACCTGCAGTTCTGTGTAAGGCAATAGCTACTGTTTGTAAGTAGTCATAAAAGGGTGTTTGTATAATATCAAATTTATAAGTATCTCTAATGAGAATACCTACTCCATGATGTCCATTTTTCCCATTTCGGATTATGAAATGAAAACCAGGAATGTGTATTTTAGTCGAATCTTTTAGTCTAGTTTCGTTTAATAAGCAGACATCAACATTTTGATTATTGAGAAAATCAATCAGTAAAGGCTTTTTGTTATTTATACTCTGTATATTAAATTGACAAATTCTAATAAAATTACTATCCATCAAAGACAAGGGATTTTTTTAAAACTTCTTTAATGTTGTTGAATGTAAGGGTGACACTTAAGAAGTGGAGCTCCCGACGACGGGCTGTGTAGGAGAATAAAAACCGGTCAAGTGCGTGTCGGGCCACGCGCAGTGTAGGGTTCCGTAGTTGCCCGGTACACTTTATAAGTTGGTCTACTAATACAGATCGCGCCAAACTTCTAGTCCCATACATTTAGAAGAACGGCCCATACATTGTCGTGTTTACAGGGGACTAAAAGTTTGGCGCAACCTGTACTCGTAAACCTGTAAGGCCTCCTTAGCTGTGATAGTTTTCCTTTTAACTTCATTATATATACTACTTCTGTGATTTTTTCCACATATCCATAAACAACCGTTTAGCTAGCAGGGGGGACACTTGACTCTAACAAAAATTAGCAATTCAAAGCTTAATATTTCGCCAACGGATCCCTTTTCACACACCCATAATGTTTTTGAAAGACCTATGGGATAGACGAGAAAAAAAATTCATCCCCAATTTAAGAGTACGGGAGATATGCTTAAAAATATCGAGATTTTTTTGTACCATTTTGTTGGCGAAATTGATATGTATACGCATACCGAATTACAGCTTTCTAGTACTAATAGACTCTGAGCTAAGTCGCGGACAGACGGACAGACAGACATGGCGAAACTATAAGGGTTCTTGTCGGACTACGGAACCCTAAAAACAGAGTTCAGGGTGAAAGTTAAAAATAATCCTGTCTGGCCAGTCCAGCAGCACCCTAATTTTTGTTCTCCAACGATTTTTTCCAGAACAGGCTGAATTGAATAAATTCTATTTGAATAAATATAATAATTTACCCCTACAAAAAGTAGGCCACAAAAAAATAAGCCAGCAGGGGATCACCACTTTTTACATGTTACCTGTATACATATACTTAAAACGTGCCAAGTTTCATCCCAGCAGAAATTGGTGCAAGATTGTGTATCCACTTACCTGCGTACCACAACAGCCATCACAAAGGTTAAGTTCCTTGAACAAAAGCGAGGCCTATGCCAAATGGCAAACAGATGGCAGTCTTTAATTAAAACAACAACAATGAAATTATTAACATTAACTATTTTGTTTTATTTTGTTATAGATTGTAAATAGTTTGTCTGAATAAATGGCTGATTGATTGATACCTTTAGATTTAACAGTTTTCTTCTCATATAAATTCACACATAATAAACTTTTTATTTCTCAAACAAAACGGGACCAAGTAAGCAGTCTACCAAACAAAACAAAAATCTTTTAAATTGGTCAAGAAATGACAAGAGTTAAAAATAAAAGATGAAAATAACGAAAAAAATACAGTTCTATTGAGAACCTCCTCCTTTTTTGAAGTTGGTTAATCAGACTTATTAAAATCAGGGTTTGCAATTATCAAAATAAATATGCCCTCTGATAATTATCGCGTTAATTATCTCATAATTATCAAACAGATATTATAAGCCTAGCAATCCTTTTTTAACTGATATTACCTATTTAACATTTACGTTGTAGTTGACGCCACTGCCCGTCATCAGTCTGTTTGTTTTATAGGGCCCAGAAATTTCGGGTGGATATACCGCCATCGATCGGTCCCAGGCTATGGTGGGCCACCTGGTGGTGCCTGTTTGAGAAATATCCTATTACTCACCACCGAATAGCTTCGGGAGGGTTCGCAAGAAAGATGCTGGTTCCTCCACAGTCGATCCCGGCACCAGCACTACCACCTTACATACTAAACCCATATATCGATGGTCTAGAAGACAAACATGATAATTACAGACTCCCCAACTTTTCAGTAGAACTGTTTTTATTCACTTAAAATTTCGAGATACTATAACTTAAAATGGAACATAGGAATCGTGTATATACTGCCTATATTTGGTTAGGTTATTTATCTCTTTAATTATTTATCATTAACTTGAACATCAATATCCAAAGGATTCTACAAAAAAATCAAAATAATAAAGAAGGGCATCACTTAGTATGTTTGTACATGAACTTTAAATACATAATGTTCACTTAACACTTTCGAGTAGATATTGTATATTAAGTAAGTTTTTGTTGAAATTGAATGTAGAATAGCCAGAGGCGACTAAAGCACTCGAGTCGAGGGTTTGATGTATTATAATCTTAGGCGATGGGCTGACAACCTGTCACTTCTGTGATACACTATTTCTAAGATGACCCTCAACATTATCGGATGTGGCGAAAACGACCTTTTAGGTCGTTAACGCTCTGCCTACCCCGCAAGGGATAAAGGCGTGATTGTATGTATGTTGCTGAAATTGACTGCCTATGTTTTAAAAAATTACAATTAGTATTAAATTTTCTTTATTATCAAATCAATCAAATAGTATTAATTGGTAGTATAATTTAATTATAAGTTCAGTCATCATCAGACTCCGAGTCAGAACAATCGTTAATTATATTTTCTTCATCAATAGCAGGAATATTATTGTAATAATCAACATAGTCCTGTGGGATCACTCCATCCTTCAACAGAGTCATTAAATCCTTCTTTTTAGCCTTCGAAATTGGTATCAGGGACTGGTATGCTTTTTTTAATGGCTTGTATAAATGAGAAATACCTGATCCCTTTTTCTTCTTTGTTTCAGATGCGGCAATATCGATTTCATGGAAAGTCGAATCACTTAGTTTATATTTGTAAAATACCGATCCTGGAGACTCCTTTCTTACTTGTATCCATTTGATGTTCATCCACTTTACAGTTTCATTGTTTTTGTTTTTTACCATGTTGCACTTCAATGACTTTTCCAAAGCTTTTAAATCATGGAAATCGGGGTATTTCATCATGATTACGTTGTAAGGCTTGGGTTTCGATCTCGCAGAACTGACGACTAAAGCGTACTCTCTTGCAGTAAATATTTTTTTATGCTTTCGGGCACGCTCTATACTTGCATGTATAGAGTCAGCCTCTAGGTACGAATGGCCAGATTCCATATACTTAAAGTTGACTGTTTCCAAATGTGGAACGTTTATTACGGCATACAATGCTGCCAATGTGACATATTTGTTGCGATTCTGACCGCTGCAGGTGTCTGAAAAGGATGTAACAGTTTTTACGTTTTCAGGCAAATCCATAAAGTACTTGAGTAAAATTGAACCAATTTCAGTGCTGCCTTTTTTTCCGTTGCTTTCGTCCCACATATAACACACTCCCGTATTTTGATAATTATCTAAAATAGTAAAATTGTAGATAGAAAATTTCCGCAAGTAATAAATTTTCGAGTCACCGGTGTGAGGCACTGTCAATATTGCCTGCAAGTCAAATGTTATTGCACGCTTCGTACCATCGCTTTCTATGCTTTCTTTCTTGTCGGTTTCCTTCATTTCCAAAGATTCTTTTTCTCTTGCTTTATGTTCATCATATTCTTTTTGTAAATTGGTTTTGTCTTCAGCATACTTGTACACATTGCATTTTGTGCATTGATCCTTTTTTGGTTTGTAAAATGCTAAGGGTGGGTCATAAGATTTGAAAATCTGCTCGTAAACATACGAAGAAACAGGAGTTATATTTATTTCTGGACAGTATTCTTCTTTGTACAATTTATACAAACGAGCCATATTAAGTTCGGTCAGTTGCGTCATCGCGGCTGGGTGTGTTTTTGAGTGCGAGCGTTATAATGACGAGAGTTTTAAAGTGTAATTCGTGTAACATTGTCATAAATGAGATATTAACTTTTATAGATTGTAAAATACAAGTGATGGACAACGAGAGTTTAATTCGCTTGTGCCGTACTAGTTTTTCAACGCGAGAAATTGAAGAGGCTAAGTCGTTATTATTTGAATCAGTACCTACCGATAAGCGGAAAATATCACGCAGGAATGACGGCAAAGCCGAACGAGATCTTCAAGACATCATCACGGTTTTCAAGGAAACGGACCCTGAAAGGATTCCGGTTTTTGTGGCCCGGGAACTACACAGACTGCCACCGGTCACCTTTGACCATATCGACGCTACGAGATTGTTGAAGGATATACTGGTTATGCGTGAAGATTTGACAAAACTGAAAGCTGAGTGTGTTACGAAAGACGAGCTGCAGGAAGCCTTGAGTTCCAAAAGGCAGGCTGCATCTCCACAATCACAAGGTACGTCCCCGAACCAGTCTGATCCTCTCTTTGAACCGGAATACAGACACATGAATGTTAATACTAAAAGAGGCGCTTATTTAGCCTCATATCAACTAGACAGCGGACCGTCTGGCATAATTAATGTTGATGAATCCCCTCGGAACACTAGTGAGGAAACTATATTAAATCGAAACAATAATATATCGTCGACGCCTATACATAGCTGTGCTTTACAAAATAGTGATCAAAAAATTGTCGACCACCGGATCAGTGCAAAATTACCGACACACCCGCAATTATCGCCACAAATAAGCAAGCCTAAACAACAACCGACGACGACGGAGCTAAGAGCGGGCGCGGCGGGTGGCAGCCGACAAACCGGTTCCGCTGTCGCTACTTGCCGGAGCGTTCCGCACTCGCTGCCGCCACCGCCGCTACAGCTGGCTGATGTAAACAATAAGCAAAAATCACAACATGATGTACTGGCGAATGGGATTCTCGGTAAACAGAAGAAGAGTTTAGCTGAAATAGTTGGTGACGGGACTCAGTGGAAACCTGAAAAGGTGGATCCTGCATGGATACAGGTACAGCGAAAAAGGTTGAGGAATCATTTTATAGGAAAGACAGGCAGTGCACCAAATAAAACGGGAAATTTCAAAGCCGCGGAGACTAAAGTGCCTTTGTATATTTATAATGTAGCTAAGGAGGTCACGGACGCGGATATTAAGGAGTACATCTATGGCAAGACAAAAGAGCAAGTTTCATTGTATAAGCTGAAGATGCGACGTGAAAAAAGCTATGATTCGTATAAGATCTTCGTATGCAAAAGTAAACTGGCCCTTTATCTGGATGATAAGCTGTGGCCGGCCGATATTAGGTTCAGGCAGTTCATTAACTTCCGAGAGACTGTAAGCTGACTGTTATTTTATTAGATAATTAAATATAAATATAATAAATAAAACGAATTATGAATGATACAAAGTTAAGACTTGTTAGTTTTAACTGTAAGGACATAAAGAAATCTATGGAATGCGTTCGAGGGCTATGTAAGGAGGCTGATGTGATAGCGCTACAGGAAACATGGCTGCTGCCACACGACATCCCACTGCTGGGCGACATCGACTCCGAGTTTAGTGCGACAGGGGTGTCCGCGGTGGATACGAGTACAGGGCCACTGCGAGGGCGGCCGCACGGGGGTGTGGCTCTGTTGTGGCGGCGTGCCGCCTTCTCCCACGTGTCGGTAGTACAGTGCAATCAAGAAAGGATTTGTGCCATTAAGGTTTCGGTGAGTGATCGATCGTTCCTAGTAATAAGCGCGTATTTGCCGACAGATTGCTCGGAAAATCTGGTACTATTCACGGACTGTATAAGTGCGATTAGTGCTATTGTAGACAGTGTTGGTGAGGAAAGCGTCTACATCTTGGGAGACTTTAATGCCCACCCTACAAGACAGTTTGGTAACGAACTACTGTCATTTTGTGATGAACAACAGTGGTTATGTGCAGACGTGGAGAAATTGGGTCTTGACTCTGGATGTTATACATACGTCAGTGAGATACATGGAACGCAAAGTTGGCTCGATCATTGTTTAGTAACTCAAGCGTCATGGGAGTCTGTAGTAGATATACATATATGTTATAATGTTTACTGGTCGGATCATTTTCCATTGCACATAAATTGTAATTTAGATGTACTGAGATGCAAGTTAGACGCTAAAATTAAATGTAATAATAATGCAATGTGGGGTGAGCGGGATATAAATGAAATTAAGGAATATTATACAATATGTCATAATAAGTTAGGTAAATTAAATTTTCCTGTCGAATGTGAACGTTGTGGTGATTCTATGTGCACGAATAATGACCATAAAGATGTAATTGATAACTTGTACCGTGACTTGGTTGTCGTACTATCTGACGCAGCCATTGCGACCAATACTAAGTGTGATAGACCCACCAAACGCCCGAACAAAAAGTCGTACGTCGTGGGGTGGAATAAACACGTCAAATCTCTGCACGGACAGGCGCGGCTTGACTTTCAAATGTGGCTTTTATGTGGGAGACCGAGAAGTGGAATATTTTACAATAATATGTGTGATAGTAGAAAGAAATTCAAGGCTAAATTGAAGTGGTGCATTAAACATGCAGAACAGGTAAGAATGGATATTTTGGCAACGAAACATAACTCAAAACGATTTAGTGAATTTTGGAAGGGAGTTAATAAACTGAACAGCAAGCCGCGCCTGCCCGTGAGTGTGGATGGGCTGAGTGAGCCCGCAGCCATTGCCAACTTATTCAAAGACCATTTTAGAGTACCGGCACAACCGTTAGTGCAGGCAAAGGACCCGAATGCTGTTGCTGGTGTAGAGAAGAGCAAACCATCGTGTGTGCGGCCGGTGCTAGTTACAGCTAAAGAAGTTGGGAAGGTTATTGCACACATGACCAGGGGAAAGTCTCCTGGTCATGATGGACTTAGCATAGAACACTTTAAACATGCGGGAGCTCACTTACCTAGGGTTTTGGCGCTTTTGTTCAACCTCTGCATACGACATTCGTACTTGCCGCCAGACTTGATGAGGACAATTGTGGTGCCGATTGTCAAAAACAAGACGGGAGATTCATCTGATAAGACCAACTATAGACCCATTTCGTTAGCTACAATAACAGCTAAGGTACTCGATGGTGTGCTTGATAAGCGCTTAGATGAGCATATTAGTCTGCACGATGCTCAGTTCGGGTTTAGGGCAGGCTTGTCAACAGAAAGCGCCATCTTGGCGCTCAAGCGCACCGTCAGGTACTATACGGACAGGAGCACGCCAATCTATGCATGCTTCTTAGACTTGTCCAAAGCTTTCGATTTGGTGTCATATCCAGTGCTATGGGACAAGCTGGATGGGGTGAATCTTCCGTCTGAGCTCACTGGCATCTTCAGGCACTGGTATGAAAACCAGGTGAACTACGTCCGATGGGGGGAGGAGCGCTCGGAGGAGTACAGGTTGGAGTGCGGGGTGAGGCAGGGGGGGTTGGCCTCTCCCAGGCTCTTCAACCTGTATGTGGACCAGCTGATCCGAGGGCTCAGCAGCATGCATGCGGGATGTTCAATTGATGGCGTCAAAGTCAACAACATCAGTTACGCGGACGATATGGTCCTGCTGAGCCCGTCGATCAGCGCACTCAGGAAGCTATTGCACGTGTGTGAAACCTATGCACAAACTCATGGGTTGAAGTACAACACCAAAAAGAGTGAGCTCTTGGTTTTCGCCGCGGGCAGCAGCTCTCCACAAGATGTACCCCCAGTAACGCTGTACGGGACTGCATTGACGAGAGTCAAGCAGTTCAAGTATCTGGGCCACATTGTGACAGAGGACCTGAAAGATGACCAGGACATTGAGCGCGAACGTAGAGCGTTGGCGGTCAGAAGCAATATGCTCGCCCGTAGGTTTTCTCGTTGTACAGAGCAGGTAAAGATTTCACTTTTCAAGGCGTTCTGTCAATCTTTTTACACGAGCGGCCTGTGGGTGAGATATACGCAGAAGACCTACAGCGCTCTACGGGTGCAATACAATAATGCTTTCAGGATGCTGTTGGGGCTGCCGTGGCGCTGCAGCGCATCCGGCATGTTTGCTGAGGCGCGAACAATGGATTTTTACGCAATTATGCGCAAAAAAGTTGCTTCTCTCATGCACAGAGTGTGCGGCAGCCACAATACCATTCTGAAGGTAGTGGGAGGCGGGTGCGGGTGTCCTATCAGCCATCACTGGACGACACTACATGCTAATAATAATCATAATATTTAGTAATCAAAATTATATCGTTTTTATTACCGCTTTATTTTAGTTCTATTGTTAATTTTTATTTTTTTTGTGTGATCATATGGAACCCAGTTCTGAATTAAATGATTTTTATTTTTTTTTTTTTTTTTTTTTTTTTTATTTTTATTTATTTATTATTATTAAGGTCACACTCCAAATATTTTTTTTTGAGTCTTTCCTGCAATAATGGGACTCTATTCTTGGAAATTGGTCTATATGGTGTTTAACATCATTTTTGGCTTCTTCTGAAGTTTTGTTTCCAGGAATAAGTCCCTTCCGTTGATCATCACCCACATAAACGCAAGTTTGTCCCATCTGTTTCGCGCAAGTTTCAATTACACTTGTACTTATGGCAAAAGTGTTGCAAAAAAATTTTTGACAAACTCTCATTCTACCCGTGTCTTTGTGGCTAATAAAATATTGTCTACACATAGCACGTTGTTTTGTAGCTAAAACTGTCTTACGTTTAATATTTGCGTGTGTAATAAGTGTCGAAAGGTAAATTTTTTGGTGTCTGCTTTCTCCAAGTCCGAAATAATCGTGACAGATCTCCGCTCTAATGTTTTCCGGGAAATTTTCGTTACATTTGTATCTACATTTACTGCAATCTGTAGGTATACAGTTTTTTGCGGCAACAATTTCTCCCTTTCTATTGATATAAGATTTACCACTTTGACGTTTGTTTTTAGCTATGTTTCTCTTCCACGTGTCCGGGTTTGCTTTTTTATTTTTTTTTCGGATATTTGTTTCCTCGTTCTCGTCTTGAGATGTATCAGAATGGTTGTTTTCTGGATGGTAAGACGATTCGGAATCTACGTAAGGGTTAGGGTCTACATCTGAGTCAGACAAATGAAGGTCGAGAATTAGTTGCTCTATAATATTACTCGAATTCGATGTACTAGGAAGTGGTGACTGTCTAGAAGTGTGTGAATTTTGCATAGAAATGGGTAAAGTGTTGACTTGTGTTTGAGAAATGGTGCTCAAGGCATTATTTAGATCATCAGCTGCGTAAGCGGTTTCTGTAAGAGCGTCGGTGGATACTACGGATGGAGACAGCGGTACCGAGGCAGCGGAGGAGTCGTAAGCATCAGTAAGTATCGTGGGATTGTCGAGTATTTTTGTGGGAAATTCAGCAATCACTGCAGGCAAAAACGACGATACCGAGGCAACGGAGGCGTTTTGTAGATCACCGGCGGCATCAGGGATATTTGTTGGCACTTGGGTAGCAAAGGCGATCAGTGAAGCAGCGGCGGCATCAGGGGTTACTGCAGGAACGTCGGTGTTTATTTCAGGCGGAGACGGCGACACCTGGGCAGCAGAGGTCAGCAGTGAAGCAGCGGTGGCATCAGTGGCTACTGCAGGAACGTTGGCGTTTACTTCAGGTGGAGACGGCGGCACCTGGGCAGCGGAGGCCAGCAGTGAAGCAGCGGTGGCATCAGAGGTTACTGCAGGAACGTCGGCGTTTATTTCAGGTGAAGACGGCGACACCTGGGCAGCGGAGGCCAGCAGTGAAGCAGCGGCGGCATCAGGGGTTACGGCTGGAACGTCGGCGTTTATTTCAGGTGGAAATGGCGACACCTGGGCAGCGGAGGCCAGCAGTGAAGCAGCGGTGGCATCAGGGGTTACTGCTGGAACGTCGGCGTTTATTTCAGGTGGAGGCGGCGACACCTGGGCAGCGGAGGCCAGCAGTGAAGCAGCGGCGGCATCAGGGGTTACTGCTGGAACGTCGGCGTTTATTTCAGGTGGAGGCGGCGACACCTGGGCAGCGGAGGCCAGCAGTGAAGCAGCGGCGGCATCAGGGGTTACTGCAGGAACGTCGGTGTTTATTTCAGGCGGAGACGGCGACACCTGGGCAGCAGAGGTCAGCAGTGAAGCAGCGGTGGCATCAGTGGCTACTGCAGGAACGTTGGCGTTTACTTCAGGTGGAGACGGCGGCACCTGGACAGCGGAGGCCAGCAGTGAAGCAGCGGTGGCATCAGAGGTTACTGCAGGAACGTCGGCGTTTATTTCAGGTGAAGACGGCGACACCTGGGCAGCGGAGGCCAGCAGTGAAGCAGCGGCGGCATCAGGGGTTACGGCTGGAACGTTGGCGTTTATTTCAGGTGGAAACGGCGACACCTGGGCAGCGGAGGCCAGCAGTGAAGCAGCGGTGGCATCAGGGGTTACTGCTGGAACGTCGGCGTTTATTTCAGGTGGAGGCGGCGACACCTGGGCAGCGGAGGCCAGCAGTGAAGCAGCGGCGGCATCAGGGGTTACTTCTGGAACGTCGGCGTTTATTTCAGGTGGAGACGGCGGCACCTGGGCAGCGGAGGCGAGCAGTGAAGCAGCGGTGGCATCAGGGGCTAATACAGGAACGTCGGCGTCTACTTCAGGCGGAGATAGCAACACCGGGGCAGTGGTGGTGGAAACACGATACGCGATACATTCAGCTATTGCCGTGGATGATTTTCTTTTTCGAGTATTTCTAGAATGAGAATCGGTGTGTAAATCAAAACTTCGCTTTTCTTCCTTCTTATGATCATTGTTTTCTATTTCCAAGCTTCCCTTCCGTTTTCGTGTATTCTTTGTACTTTTCTTCTCCTTTGCAGCACGCTCCATTCGTCCTAAAACGAAAATATAAATTAGTATCTAAGTAATCCCATACCTACTTTGTTCAAAATACGAAACTTAAGGTAAAGGTTAGTAATATATTAATGGCCTTTAAATGTTTTTCCGACTATTGTCATTCGTGACAACTGAACCTATAAATTCACTTACAACTATTACTACGTAAAAGACATAAGTATTAAGTGCGCTTATGATAAAGGTCAACGTAGGTATTGTTTATAGTGAAAGAAAACTATACCTTTTTACTTGTTTAAACTATTGATAATTAATCACAATGTTATTCAGAAGGTATTTAATGAGATTTCATCTCATCTTACACGACAGTTTGTAAGAAAATCAGCTATAAATGACACCCAGCGAAAACTTACCGATACCCGGTGTTAAAGTAGGTACCTACCGTACGGGCTTCTCTCATTAGCACCACGACACTTATATTCACACATACCCAGTGAACGTGTGTTCTTTAATTAAGATAACCATAATTAAAGCAACTATAACAAATTGATGAACTTACTTTGAAAAGTAGGCATAAATCTCCAATATTCGTCGTTTTCCATTTTTGCATCACTTATTCACAGCAAATAAAGAATTGTTTTTGTTCTAAATGTATCACTATAGTAATTTTAGAGACACTAAGAAAACAGTAACGGGAAATGAAGTCCCAAAACAATTAAAGTAGTAGCAAATCCTAATCCCGTGACGTATTTGCGTAAACAAATAGTGCAAGTGTGCGGTGAGAGGGGCGCGCTCGACGCGTGCCGTCAATCATCGGTATCTTTCGTCAAAGTTCGTGCACCGCCGAATCGCGCGCCGCGCCGGTTAGCCGCCGGATCGTGGCGGCGCGGCGCGGCGGGGTCTAGTTGCTATGCAAAGATTCCCGCCAAAATAAAATCATTTCATTTTCCAATAATAAAATCCGATATTGTGAATTGCAACGTTATATTATGAAAATATCTATCATATTAATATACTTTTTAATATGTGTCAATAGCTTGGTAATCAACCTAAATAACTTTAATACTCTCGGGCTCCTGCTGTTCATTTAGTAGTTTGTGGTAAAATAATTTACAACATTTGTCAACATTTTATCCTTTCTGATCTATAATTTTTAAAGCACTTAATATATTTTATGATTTGCTGACGAGTGTTCAGTAGTATTAAGACCACCTACACCATTTGTCTACCGGCATCTTGGAAAGATAAAATCTTTTAATGTAATTGGAAATCAAAATTTACCAAATGACAAAATTAACAAAAACATTTAGCTTATTTGTCTATCGTGGTAAATGCAAGCGAAATGTTATAAATCTATTTAACATATTTTTTTTTTTTACTCTTGTAATGTTTATTTTAAATAACAATAGAAACTTAAATAACATAAAAAGATAACCTAAAATACTTAAAAATATTTAAATAAAAAAAAAAAAAAAAAAAAAAACTAAAATACTTACCAAATAAAAGCTATAAGTAAAAAATGTTTGCCAGATCACCGCCGTCATGTGGCAGAGTCCCCAGAAGACTGGCGGCATTCCCTCTTTGGATTGCCAAACTAAGGCGTTGTCCGAGGTATGCCCCAGCCCTTGGGTCCCCGGAAACGTCGACCAGCCGCGAAGAAATCTCTTTAAAGAGACGTTTCGCATCCGGACCCCACGGCCCAAGTGTTTCGACACCAAAAGGCGCAAACATGTATTCAGAACCAAGCTCTGCATATTTACGCCTTTTGGTTGCCTCAGCCGCTGCCGCGGCTGCGCCAGCCCTGGCGGCTGTCGCTTGGATGTGGGACGGAGCAAGAGTGTCAACGCATGTTGCGTCCCAAACCAAAGACTTGCCGCATTTCCAAGGAATGAGTGTCATACCGTCGGGCCTCTTGCCATCGCTGCGTGTGATTCCGTTCGGCTCTAAGATAGCCGGCACACTAACTGTGGCAAAGGCCCTTCTGATGACATCATTTAGGCTGGCATGCCGCGACAATCGGCCAGCACTTCGTTGGCAAGATAGGCCGTGGTGTCCGAGCTGATTGACGTTAGTGCCACACCGGCAGCGATGTGGCTCGTTAGTCCTAGCACCGAGCCGCAGGCTGACGGCCAGAGTAAAAGTTACTCATTTACTTAACATATTTTGTAGTTAAAATTTATGGTAAATAATTAACATTATTTTTTTTGGCATCACAATGACATCACTTGCTATAAGTGTACACCTACGGTTTAGGAAGAAAGAGACAGAATTAGGGTATTTGGGTAAGTGCAAACGGTAGAGCATCTTCATTTAATACATTTGGCATTAAAATTTTGAAATATCAAAGTTTTGTAGTTAGCACGTTTGTCTTCTAGACCATCGATATGGTTATTGCTCATATTGTTATTAATTTAAGCAATGTCCGAACAATGGGTAACTAATTGTCACGTTTTATTTATTTATTTTCATTATCATATGTATAACTCCTTTTCATTCAACTGATAACAGTTTCAAACTAAGGGCCGAAGTAAATCGAAAGTTAGTAGTTTATTTTTTTATTATTATACAAGGTGAAATTTATTTATGAAGTGATATTCATACGCTTTTTGAGTGATCAGAATTACGGATGGATAACACTTTTTGCCAGTTTCACAAAATAAAATGTTGACGTCCCATAGTAATTGACTCAGGGCTGGGCTTGCGTTTGTAGGTAACACGAAAATAATTATTTACACATTTCACAAAAAGGATAATTGAACCTTGGTACTGAGCACTTACATAGTCTACAGTACGAATTAGGCTGTATAAATAAATGTCACCCATAGAAAGCTTAAAACACCAAAATATATCTTTATTTAAACTGACTTTCTCATTTTCATAAATAATTAAATGTGCTGGATTTTGCGAGAAAAAGCGTTTGTTTTTTTTGCATAAAATATAATACGGATATTTAAAAGAATAACATAGGTAATTGAAATCAATTCTAAACTAGGACTTTACTCATTAAACTCTTCAAAATCAAAATATAGCTTGGTCACCAAAAGTACTTTAAAACTCTGGACATTGCTGAGGTCTCCCAACTGGACGGTTGCTGCGGCTGCGGAAGCGAAGATACTAGAGGCATTTGTGGTTGCACCTCCAAATATAGAACCGGATTGAGTTGTTGGTTATGTGGAACTAAATGCAGAGCTCTGATTAGCTGCCGCAAAAACGGATGCGGCTGGAGATGTGGTAGTAAGTGGTTCAAAAGCAGAGGTTTTCGTTGCGGTTTCTTTTGCTGAGGATGACTGAGTCGATGGAGTTTCGAAAACAGTTGTGGGCTGTGGTGTGGAAAATGCCGCTGTTGCGAATACTGTTTGTGGTTTTTCAACTGAAAGAAACACAAATAGTTTTTTAAATTACAATAGAGGAATAACCACGATTTCTTTAAATCTGAAGAAGAGGCCATTAGAGACAACTTCCACTTGTTATGCTTGTAATACTCTCTCTTTTGTACATAAACAGAAATATTTCGTAAGATTATGCAAGCTATTTCATAATTTGAATGCAGTTACTTGTTGGAGACGTAGCATTAGCAGATGCAAATATTGATGAGGGAGAAGATGTTTTAGCAAGAGCCGGTTTTGATTCAAGCTTGGTTTCTGTTGGTTCTTCTTTTTCTATTACTTTTGGCGGTTCTGTTTTTAATTCCACTGGTTTTGGCAGTTCACCTAAAAGTGAAGGAAATTATTTAAAAAATCGTTTTCTATTCGCAAACACTTCAAAATAAACTATATTTAGAAATTATTACGGCTTTCCACGTTTAACTGATTTATAGTCAATCGATTGATATTCCAATTACCTTGTGACGTAACTGGCTTAGGAGCAGATCCTTTTTCAGTCAGTTTTTCTGGAACATTTTCCTTAGTTTGGTCAGCAACGTTTTCTGCTGGCTTTGCCTCTAGTTTAGTGATGCCATCTATTTTACCGAAGCTCAAACCTGTCGATTTCACAAGTTCTGGCACGTTTTGCACGTTGCTAACACCGAATGTTGGCTTAAAATCGAATAGCTTCGTGTCTTTATTTGCGCCGAGTAATTTGGCTACTTCGGAGCTCTTTTCTGATTCGCCAGTTTCGGTTGATTTTGGTGTTATGTTGGCAACTGGTTGGGGTGTTGGTTCGCTAATTTCTTGAGAACCAAACATTGGCTGTCGCGGTGGTTGATACTTGTTCACCATGTTGCCTATATCAGTAATTGGTTTTGAGGCTGTCGGAGCAGCGGTGATTGGTGTTGATGCTGAAATGGAAGAACACATTTAAATTATTAGCATTTGGAATTTAAAAAGATACAAAAGAAATAATTTTCCTTTAATACATAATGGAAAGGTCAACCTACTAGCAAAAGAAGTAGGCGAACAAATCTTTTGTCCCATGAAAGTATTGGTATCATTTTTAGCCTCATTGGCCTGAGATTTGCTTTGCAGTAAATCTTTCAACGCGCTTCTGGTCGCGTTTGAGGCGGGCGGTGGTAATGAAGAATGGGTGGGCGGCGCGAACCTGAATGCGGAAGTAGGTTTAGGAACGGATATAGGAAATTGGGTCGG
The DNA here is from genome assembly GCA_910592155.1 of Ypsolopha scabrella. NCBI lineage: Eukaryota > Metazoa > Arthropoda > Insecta > Lepidoptera > Ypsolophidae > Ypsolopha > Ypsolopha scabrella. The sequence goes on along the minus strand of OU342985.1, from coordinate 8,589,994 downwards.
TTTTGTTTGGGCTGGCTGCGATGGTTGTTTTGTGTCTGAAAATATTAAAATAAAGTAGTTATTACGCCACGGATTAAAACATAGCAATAATAATGAAACTTTATCTACATTCACTTATATCGTAACTATAATCAAACTCAAAAATGAAATATTAAATTTTTGAACGTCTCTAATATGGAAAAAAAATTAAGGTATTGTTTTCTAACAAAATAATGGTTTAAATAGTACATAACGATACGAGAGCGATGAAACGTTTTCTGACGAGTGTGAGTTTGCGGCACGAGCCGAAGGTGAGTGCTGCAATCACACGAGTCGAGAAAAAGTTTCTCGCACGAGTATCGTATAATATTTTATAGCAAAAGTGCGGAAAATGCCGACTTTACGCAAGCGCAGGGGGTTTGCGAGTATACAATGTATAGCTGGTTTTTTGTAATTATTGCAACTTCTTTTGTCGGGCTGTATTGTATTGTTTTGTATGTATTAGACAATCTTCTCTGAATATATAAAAGGCAAACCTGACTGACTCATCTATCAACGCACAGCCGAAACTACTGAACGGACACCGAGCACGCTGCGCTTGCGTAAAGTCGGCATTTTCCGCACTTTTGCTATAAAATATATTACGATACGAGAGCCATGAAACGTTTTCTGACGAGTGTGAGTTTGTGGCACGAGCCGAAGGTGTGTGTGCTATAAATATATTTTTCTGCTATTAGTACAATTACACTAAGTAGGAAGGCAAAGGGAGCTTAGCCCAAACAGTTATGTTTGAGGTTTTAATATCTAATACCATTGCGGTTTTTATATATTACTAGCTTTTGCCCGCGACTTCGTCCGCGTGGAGTTCGGTTCACCCCCTTAGGGGGCGAATTTTCAAAAATCCTTTCTTAGCGGATGCCTACGTCATTGCAACTATCTGTATGCCAAATTTCAGCGAAATCCGTTCAGTAGTTTCGGCTGTGCGTTGATAGATGAGTCAGTCAGGTTTGCCTTTTATATATTCAGAGAAGATTGTCTAATACATACAAAACAATACAATACAGCCCGACAAAAGAAGTTGCAATAATTACAAAAAACCAGCTATACATTGTCTACTCGCAAACCCCCCGTAGTTATTCTGGGGAGAGTAGGAGGACAGGGCGGGTATTCTGACACGTGCGCAATAATTGCAAAGACAGATTGCGGGTGACTTTAAAAGGGATTTTGTACAGATATGTGTTGACTATTTTGATTGAAAACTTAAAGTGGGCATTCTTTATATCCTATAGCTTCTATTTGATGTGGTTTAGTGACTCTAATTTCCATCGCATGGCGTTTATCAAACTTTAAACAAATATCTAATGACTGATATTGCGAATGCGCAATACTCTTGTGGACAGGGTAAACAAAATATTACTTATTCTATTTAGTCCGTCATTTAGATTATCAAAAAATATTGGACACGTATTTTTTCTTTTGTCAATCAAACAGAAAATGACAGAGATAAAGCGTGTCAAAGTTTGGGAGTGGGGGAAAATGACGTCATATCTAAGTAAAATGCATCGTTGCGGCCATCCACCGAAGACGATATTCAACTTGCTTCAAAAATTAAAAATCACTAAGAGGTTCGTGTACCGTACCATCAAGAGGCACAATGAAACCTCTAGTGTCTATGACGAGAAAAGAACTGGCAGACCTCGTTCCGTTAGGACTCCATGGGTCATCAAAGCAATCAAGGCGCCTATTGCAAGAAATCCCGTCCGCAAGCAGAAACTGATGGCTTTGGAGATGGGATTAACCAGAATTACCGTAAAAAAAGTACTCAATGAAGACCTGGGACTACGAGCTTACCGAAAAAAAAGTGGACATCTTCTGAACGCGCGTCTGATAGCTATGAGAGCCAAAAAATGCAAAGTTTTGCTAAAGCGGTACGCAAGAAACAGACACCGCGATATCCTGTTTACAGACGAGAAAATTTTTAATATCGAAGAGAAGTACAACAAACAAAATGACAGGGTGTACGCTACCAGCTCTGCGGCCGATGGAAATGCCATTCCTAGAGTGCAGCACGGCCATCATCCATCATCAGTCATGATTTGGTTGGGAGTGTCCTAATATGGCCCTACTGAAGTGCATTTTTGTGAAAAAGGTGTCAAAACCAGTGCAAAAGTGTACCAAGACACGGTTTTAGATCGCATAGTAAAAGATCTGCCCCAGACACTCTTTGGAGGACAGCCATTTGTGTTTCAACAGGACTCCACGCCTGCTCATAAGGCCAAAACAACTCAGGAGTGGTTCGAGCGCCAGAGATTATCTGTAGCTCGCAGGGCCGTTAGTTGTTTATTAGTTAACCCGGTGCATATGGTAGTAAGATGCACTATCTTCTCACATCGGTGGCATTCAAGTCCTTGTTTATTCTTGGTGAAGTTTTTATGGAAACTCACTCGCAGATCCTCCCGAAGTTATTCGGGGGAGAGTAAGAGGACAGCTCTCAGACAAAACCAGGCGGCCCACCATTGACTGGGACCGATCAATGGCAGTATATCTATCCTCAATTGCCGGGTCTTATATAAAACAGACTAGTGACGGGCAGTGGCGTCACTGGTGCAAGGGTTTCGGCACCACACTTAACAACCCGCCTGCTCAGCGTGTGTGAGTATGGGAATTTCTTCCAGGAGGACCGCCAAGAGTGGCGAAATCCTGGAAAGGCCTATGTCCAGCAGTGGACGAAACAGGCAGATGGATGGATGGAACTATTAAAAGTCGTGTCTGTTTACTTGTCTGTGTAGTGGTTGGTTTACTTGAACATTTACTACCCGGAACACACAGACAGACCAAAAGTCAGACAAACAGGCAAAAACTCTAAAAAGTGTAGTCTTGGTCTCAGGACCATGCTAATAAACCATTTCTTTTAAAATTAATATTTATTAGCGTTGTCCTGGCGTTTGTCTGGCTTTCGGTCTGTCTATATGTTCCGTTTTAACTCAGCAGCCACACATGATGATAATACACAAATCTTAGACAAATATAAAACAGAAACATAAAACTGAAATAATTTTACAAACAGATACAAAAAGGTAGGTACTTAGATTAAAATATTAAATTAAAACTATGATTAAACATTATTTGGTGGCAAGAAAAGGGCATTATTGTCAGCATATTGCTGCAAAATATTTAACTTTCAAAACTGTCGAATTACGGAACCCTAGGTATGCGAGTCTGACTCGCACTTGACCGGTTTTTTTAGTATGCTGCAGAGATAACCAGATGTACGATTGAAAGGTTCCTGGTTATTGACAAATATAACTTTGTTTGCAGGTCTATGACATCCTGAAGAGGGATCGAGAAGAACTCAACCTTCTTAAATTGGTAGTTCTATAATTCAGTTTTGATTGGTACAGGTGCGTACAAATGGTTTAACGAACTAATCATTTACTTTTATATAAATATGATAAGTTATTAGCAGTGATAGGATATTCAAATGCTTTTTGCCCCAAAGTCATGAGTGCCGGCAGAGCCGTGGACAAAGGGGTAGTTTCCGCCCGATTCCATGTAATGAGTTTTAAGAGACTAGCGAACGCCCGACACCGTGGTCGCGGGGATCTCTATTCCGTCGATCCCGCGGGAATTTCCTAGAATCCCTTCTTAGGGGCCGTTCACATATTACGTCAATCACATTTTCTTTTCATCTACAGTGTCCAATAAGATCAGTTACACTTTTAAAATTCCTTGAAAAATGTGATAGGAAGTATATTTTATTAAAATGATACTTAAAAAAAATAACTACAATAAATGTTTAGGAATTACTTCACCTTTAACTTTCTCATGTTTCTCAAACCTGCAACCAGCACGCACGGCATCCATTAGTATTTCGTCCCAAACACGATCAATAACTTTTATGAAATAGTCAAGATTTTCGATTTTATGGATTAACTTCGATAGCATATACGACTACACAAAAAAAATCAAAGGGATTCGTTTCATAGAACTGGAAGGCCATTCATACTTGGACAAGAAATCATCGCAAACTGGGTCACCGAACCCCGGCCCCGACCACCAACCGAGTCCCCAGCACGAACCTGGCCACGCGAACGAAAGTCATCCTATATAATACGAGGAATACATGAAGACAAAAAAATATATATAATTCAGGTTATATACCACTTAAATTAAAAAAAAAATCACACCACTGCACGAAATGAAAAATATAGGATTCTTAATATTATATATACGTAATTAAGGGAATTAATAATATATTAATAATAATAAGTTGATAGGTAAATAAACTTTCAATAAATATAATGCCTAACTCCGCCCATTCGATTAGTCTTCATCTACCAAACATGTGACCTTTCCGGAATACATCTAAGGTTAAGTTTACTCGTAGCTGTACGTTATTTGTGTATAATAAAATAGAATATCTAACCTTCATCGGTCAAACTGTTCTCAGAAGAATAGTTGCATTATCTCAACTGTTTTTCCAATATAGCCTCTTAAATTACCTAGTTCTCAGGCGAGGGAGATTCCTCAAACAAACATATTCGTCAAACCCAGGTCCCTTGAAGAAATCAGAAGAAATATTGTCGGTTTTTATCAACAGGCTACATAATTTTTTTGCTACTCAAGTTAGAACTTTTTTGTGTGCGACGAAGAAAATGAGGTCAGAAGAGGGCTCTGATATAGATTGTACTCCACTAATGCTTTGCTGAAGAAATCAATACGAATAAACATGACTAATTTCCCAAATATGAGCAACTTACTTTTAAGTTTACCTAGTAAGTTTATTTTATTTGATGATATAACACATTATCATGAAAAACATGAAAATGTCTCATCTTATTTTCGAGAAAAGCACTATTAATGCTTCTACCATTAATTAGCAATCCTGGCCTCATATGTAAAATTCCTCGCCCTACGGGCTCGGACTTTTGACTTACTCGTCCCAAGAATGTAAAACGCACAGTAAAACGTAAGATACGCCCTTACCATATCGTGCTAGGGCGTCTTCACCAGGGCTGCGTTCAAGTTTGATCGCCGGGCGTCGCTCGCCTAACCATCTCTTTTGCACGCGTTGAATATGTGTATGCCATGTTGCCGTCAGTGTTAGGCGGGCGTCGTCCGGCGAACAAACTGAACCCACCCAGGGGTCGGTACTTCGGCAGCGCTAACAATGTTGACCGCGGTGTTCAAACAGCGGCGCTGCGTCAGCCCCCGATCCTGATCCGAGAGTCCGACCGTTTTACCGACTGAGCTACCGCTACAAAAATGGTAGCTGGTATTATTTATTATAATTTATACCGGGTGTATTTAGTTTATTTATTTTATTTAGAATAGATTGCTACCATTAAATGAAACCACATATTCTACCGACCCTACTAAACCACTTTTCCCAAGAATCACACCCGCGGACACCCTTAGTTTAGGAAATAACTGAGTTCCAAACAAAAATGCGTTTCACGGACGTCGTTTCAGGGATGACGACGTTCTCTCTAAACTCGCCCGTATGTCATGTTTACATCGAGCTCAAGTTCAAGCTGCAACCTCCTGGCCCCAAACATTGCACATTCGTTCAGGGCGTGCTCGATCGTTTGATCGATGTCTGGGGAGCAAGAACAGCCAGGATCGTCCCGATCGAAACCTCGTTAAGCTACTGTAATCTTCTGCGAACAAATAGCTTGCAATTTTGTTAGATTCTCGTTGTACATCTACCGTCACTTTACCTTGTTTTTTCTTATTTAAAGCTTAATTTCACGACGGGCATTTCAGTTCTATAAGCGAGTTTAATATTGATTCTATAAAAATATATTTTCAAATCGGTTTATATATGCCGGAGACATTTGCCTCAATATCGAGTGAATGCCGTTATCCGTTGAGGAGTTCCACTGCCTATCTCTGAAGACCATCATCAGATCATGACCAAACTAAAATCCATCCCATCCAAACAAAAAAAAAACAAATCTAAACTAATCTAGTTAAATAGTCATAAACATAATACCCGTAACATAATACCATACCTCTATTGGTCGATGGCATTGGTGGCAAGCCTTTAGTGCAGAAGAGAGCCGAAATCAGTTAGAACCCGTTTGCTATACAAAAAAAAATAAGTTGCGATGACGAGCGAAGCGAGGAGGAGCGGATTGGTGTGCCGAGCGAAGCGAAAACTGATCTCGGGTTTGAGCTGTAATATGTATATAACTATTTGACTAGATTAGTTTAGTACGAGACTTATATCACTAGATTGTATCTAGGGATATAATTATATGATATCACGGATATGTTTATTTTACTGCGACATATTATATACTATAATAATCCAAAAAACAAAAATAATAATACAAAGGGCCGAAAGCGTAGTGTAGGCCGACCTCGTGCCGACGACCTGAAGGACTTTGTGGGTGGCGGCTGGATAAGGAGGACGGAAGACCGCCAAGAGTAGCGAAATCTTGGAAAGGCCTATGTCCAGCAGTAAACGAACACAGGCTAATGGATGGATGATACAAAGTTATGCATAATCGCTGATTCTGGATGTGTTATTTAAATTCTAGTGCCGCTGCTGACGCTAGTGAAAGCGTTCTCTCTCGCACACATGAGCATCTTGTTCACTCTGCCGATGCTGGTTTGGAATACTCTAAATTATTATAAGAGTGCATCACAAACCAGAAAAGATAAATTAGAAACAAATGTAATGTAAATTGAAAAAATTCTTAGGGCCAGGTGGAAAAATTCAACGGTCTATAAGGTAAGTGCCTCGGTGGCGCAATTGGTAGCGCACTTGTCTTGCCAACAAGAGGTCACAGGTTCGAATCCTGACCCGATGATTTTTTTCAAATTCTCCTCTTTACATTTGTTTCTAATTTATCTTTTCTAGTTTGTAATGCGCTCTAATAATAATATTTAAACTGATAAAGTTTTCCCGTATGGGAAAAATATTGGAAACTGATTACTAATAATAGGGTTTTCGCATTAAAATTATGTTATTTTATGCCTTTTGATTACATTCTATTACAATGATAACGCCATTAAGTTTGTTAACCGAATGCAATCAAAATGTAAATCATAAAATGATAGAATTTAGATTGGAAAACTTAATTTCCTATGATCAGCATTCTTTTTCACTTTACAATTCTTGGCAAAATTTTCCACCTGTAATAATAAAACTATTCTATATCTATAAATTATACACAGTCATATATATACACCTCATTAAGCTATATTGAGTCTGAATTATTCATTCCACTTTTTGATCTAACTTATTGCCATTAGTTTTAACCATATAAATGAAATATGTTACAATCTCCTTTTCATTCACTGGCAAGGACTTGAAGTGTTTTTGGATAGTCTGAAATCAAAAGAAAATACAAGAATATTAGGGAAAAAAATTTTAAGCTATAAAAATATGTAGTTTATTCAATGAAGTAACCACAGACATCAGGAGATATGGTAAGGAGGTGTTTACGAATTCATCTGGCTTAAAATAGGCTAGAAGCCAAAGTAAATCTCAATAGAGATGTGATGTGTCATCTGTGGCTACAGGTTTGTATGTGATATGAATATATATTAGTTTATATAACTATTCTATTTAAGTATTTATGTGTAATGGTTCTTTTTGTGTAGTTTATTTTTGTGTTCACCGCCTTTGTGTTTTTCCTGTGTGATAATTCCACCTATAAGTTGCCTGGAAGAAATAACTTTAAGAGATACGGCCGCCAATTGTTAACTTCTTTAACACTTGTAATATTTTCATTTATATGTATTTTAATAAGGTGCACAATAAAGAGTATTTGTTTGTTGATGTTGCACTGCCCTCTTTTTGTATTTGTACTATTATTGCAAGTAAAAAATATGAGTATATGTACCACTACCTATAGTTTTTATGTCCATGAAATAAGTGGGCAGAAATGTGGAGACATCTGAACATGAACAATTAGAGTACTAAGGCAAATCTATAGAAGCTAAATAATTTAGTCACCATGATAGATTGATTTAGAGTGTACCACTTACTCATCTGTCTTCAATTATTATCAAAATTTAGTCAGAATGGGTTAACTTCACTGTTGATGAATAAAATATACATTTTAATTTAGACAGGGTAATTGAATATCTTATTTAGGTGTAGCTGATTATTATTAGATGCATCTTTAAAGTTTGCAAATATTGTTATGAAACTTACATCAGCTAGCTGAGCTTTGTTGGGTCGCGGGCGTGTAGGCACCTTGTAATGTCTCTTGTACCGCCGCAGTGTGTTCACTCGGAGCTGGAACCAGTCCACCTCTGGGGTGTCCATGTCTGCCTCGTTGCTGTCGTCTTCAGAATCCTTAGGCCTCCTCTGTTTTGTCCTTGCACATTGAAACATTGTTTTGTGATAATCACAGATGTATGTATGTCTGGTCTGAAAATCAAAATTTTATGAGAAATTTTATAAAATACATTGTACCAAGAACCAATATAGTCCTTAAAGAGTAATGTAGTCCTTGGGACGAGTAACTATTTGCAATAATTGTAGTAATTAAGAATGCATTTGCTTATCTACAAAGCCTAGAATCAAGGTGGGTACCTGTTGATCAATGTTGAGCTTGAGCCTTCTTTGGGCGACGGTTTTCTGGATACGTTTACTGTAGGAAGCGTTGCCTGCACAGCGCCTGCATCGCTCGCTGTCGTCCACCAGACAACATATTTGGTCTGAATTGCCTCGAGAATCTTCTTCTCCTGTACTGAACCCGTTGTTCATTTGATACTCGCGTTGAATCAAATATGAAAAATGGATAAACCTCCACAAGAGACCGCGCACTTCGTGATATAAAACAGTTCGACGTACTCACAAAGATGATAAATTGAGGTTATATTTTGGAACAACACAAAACATTTTTACATGATAAATTCTATTAAAATCATATGAAGAAAAGAGCTAAAGGTAGTTTCTGAAGCCACGAATCCTGAAATAATGATAAGAGTCTTCTATTCACTGAACATAGGCGCCAAAATCGTAAACTACCATTTCACAGTCACTATACAATTAAAGAAAGTCGCAGTATTTAAACACATAAGTTAAATAAGAATACTCAAATAACTGAATTTTAAAGAACAAGAGCCCACTTGATTCTTCAGAATTCCAAAAAAAAAGTAAATAACTGGAAAATTACTTTCGCACCGATCGCCATTCGTATTTACAGTCGTAGGGTAAGTCGTTCGTACAGTCAACAACATTACAAAATTACACACAACAGCAGCAGCAAGAAGCACAACCATAGACATAGACTTTCTACGAGCAGAACAGAGAGAGCATGAAGAAAGACAGAGTCACAAGTCTCACAGATCAAGATAAAGACAGTCATGGATTTAGGTATAGTGTAAATAAGGCTGAAATTCAGAGTGCATTTTGAGCCCGAACTCAGTCTTACAAACGTCAAAAAGCGACGGAAATTCGGTTTGATCGCCTGCTCATCACTGACAGCAGGATAGCAAATATAAATTCAACGCGTGCAAAAGAGATGTCATGATTGGCGGGCGATCAAACTGAACCTTAGCCCAGAGCAGCAGCAGCTGCTCAGCAATACAAAAGTCCTCAATGTTGTGTGTGAGTCAGTCAAGTAACATAGACAGTACATTTTTTAATGCTTATAGACTCACCTTTTCAATTATGCTTAAATTCCATAATGAAATCTTCGTGTTTCCTTTAATTAGAAAGCTTAACTAAAATAAAGAACAAACATCATTTCAGGTAATAAAATACCCACAAAACATTACCTAATAGATACAGGATCAGGGTGCCAAGCATAGTAGACCAAATCGAGCTTTGACAGCTCGATATACGCTGTCTGTCCCTTTTTAGGTAGATCAACAAAGTGAGACAGAGCACTGTATCAAGCGCTACCGAGCTCGATAAGGTTTGCTATGCTAGGCTAACTGAAGCCGAAGCATTGTTTTTTCACATTTTCGCTGCATTTAACATGGTGCATATTATGCAGTTTTTTTGTATTCAGCGATGCGGCGGTCATTCCGATGAGCACCAGAAGCTCACACATACTAGAAACGCGCGCACAAATGGGTGGAAAGATCCAAGCTCATGCACAGATAGAGCTGCGTGCAAAAATGGATGAAACTATTTGTACTATACTGCAACATGTCCTTGAAAAAATATCCCTCCACTCTCATCCCGATTTTTTCACATCTAGTGGTAGGGCTGTCAGTGACGAACACGGAGAAAGGATCTATCAGGATATTTCGGTGAAGGAATGGAAATATCAGCGCCGCTGAAAATAAGCACTGCTTGCGGATTACTACTGGTTTAAAAAATAATTAATTTATGCAAAATAGATACATAAAGTATACTTGCTACAAGTCAAAGTTAATATTAATATAAAAATATATAACAATACGGGAAATAAAATATACACCTGCATAAAATAGAGGAATCTAGGAATAAAAATATAAAAATATTATATATACATAACGCAATGAAGAAATAAGTTCAAAAATAAAAACGGGAATTACATACAAAAAACGTTAAGGTTGGGCTACTAAAATGTAATAAAGTTATACACCTGCATAAAATAGAGAAATATAGGAATAAAAATACTATATATAAATAATGCCTAACCATCCGCACCATTCGATTAGTATTGTCATAGACTTTCCTTTCATCTTGACATTGTCACTTCATTATTATCTAAATTTTAAACTGAATAAAGCCTTATATTCGTAGGTTTGTCTCAAATACGTTAATTTATTTAGTTTAGAAAGTATGTTATTTGCAATTATTGTGCCAAATAATAAAATGGAAAAATATCTGCGGCCCAATCGTTTCGATGTTGACCCATCGTCCAACAATGCTTCCAAGGAATGGCGACACTGGCTCAAAAGCTTCGAAAGCTTTCTAGAGTCTAACGAATCTGAAGACAAGGTAAAACTACAACTCCTTACGAACCATGTTTCTACCGAAGTGTATGAATATTTTAGCGATTGCCCCACTTATCAGAGCGCTATTGATGTCCTAGAAAAGACTTACATAAAACCGAAAAATGAAATCCACGCTAGATACGTATTAGTTTCGCGAAAACAACGAGGCCAAGAAGACATACACCAGTACCTACAAGCCTTGAAAAGCTCGAGTAAAACCTGTGAATTCAAAAAAACTGACGCTGAACAGTATCGAAACGAGTATATTCGGGACGCCTTTATTGCTGGAATTACATCGATAAAAATTCGCGAGAGACTTCTGGAAAAATTATCAATGACCCTAGAAGAAGCATTTAATCAAGCAATTGCATTGGAAATGGCAGAAAATAACAACCAAGAGTTCATATCAAAACCAGCATATTATGACGCAACAAACCCTTCAGCTGGCGTATCAAATGAATCTTAATCTATGCCTGCCAATACCTATCCAAACTTTTCTGAAACTGTCAACGCTGTCACAAAGTACAAAAGTGGCCAAAAATCAACAAAACGAAAGTGCTTTTTTGCGGAAGTCAAGTACACACGCGGATAAACTGCCCAGCACAAAATGAAACTTGTCAATTTTGTTCAAAAAAGGGACATTTATCTAACGTTTGTCGTAGCTCAGGAGCTAGCATGAACGCAACCATAGATGACCTCGTATTAGATATAACACCAAGCTGTTTAAAAAAAGCAACTATCAAAATACTCGTGAATGGCCATGAAGCATGAAGGATGCACTTATTGACTCGGGAAGTTCCAAGAGTTATATAAACAAAAATTATACTGACAAGTATCAAATAAAGACAGAAGTTTGTAACTAAATAATAGCCATGGCCTCTCTAAGCCAAAAGACTAATGTGAATAGTCGCTGTCAAGTCGAATAACAACATCTACAGAAACTTAACTGTAATAATCGTAGACCAACTATGTTCAGACGTTATAATCGGTCACGATATCCTCTCTGAACATAGTAAACTAGAAATGGCATTTGGTGGCCACAGAGATTCTCTTAAAGTTTGCAGCGTACTTGCCTCTGGTGTTCCATCTGTATCACTATTTTCAAATCTATCTCCAGAATGCAAACCAATCGCCATAAAATCCAGAAGATTCTCTGATGATGATAATAAATTCATTGAAAACGAAATTAATCAACTTATGAAGGACGGTGTAATTGAAGAAAGCAAATCACCGTCACCCAAAACCAAGAACCATAGAATACGACTTTGCGTTGATTACTTTCAGACTATCAACAAGTTCACTGAACTAGATGCATATCCATTACCGAATATCGAAGGTATGGTTAATGATGTTGCACAATATGTCATGTTTAGCAAGATTGACCTCACAAGCGCATACCATCAAGTCAACATAATTGAAACTGAAAAACCATTTACTGCATTTGAAGCTTGCGGCAAACTTTACCAATTTTGTCGAATCCAGTTTGGTGTGACGAATGGCGTTAGCAGCTTTCAAGGAACAATTGAATGGTTGATTAAACAGGAACAATTACAGAATACTTACGCCTATTTAGATGACGTCACTATCTGTGGTAAAAATCTAAAAGAACATGACGAAAATCTGCAAACATTCATGAATGCGGTGTCAAAGTACAATTTGACTATCAACACAACGAAATAGATTTTTTCGACTGACACTATAAATCTCCTGGGATATACCATACATAATAAGACTATCAAACCTGATGAAGAATGACTTAAACCACTTTTACAACCGCCTTGTAAAGTGCCTTCAGATACCGCTTCTCTTCGCCGAGCCCTTGGCATGTTTTCACATTATAACCACTTTACCAAACTTCTCAGAGAAAATAAGCTGTCTCACGCAAAAGTACGTTCCCATTGAACGAAGAACAGATCACAGTTTTCGAAAACATAAAGAAGGATATAGCTAAATCTACTGTCCATGCTATACAAAATGGAATCCTTTTTACTGTTGAAACTGACGCTTCAGAACACTCCATCGCAGCTACTTTAGCCCAAGAAGGTCAACCAGTTGCCTTCTTTTCGAGAACGTTATCCGCACCAGAAATGCGTCACTCAGCTGTCGAGAAAGAGGCTTACGCCATAGTAGAAGCATTAAGAAAATGGCGACATTACTTAATAGGTCGACCTTTCCGACTAATAACTGACCAAAGATCGGTATCATTCATGTTCAACCAAAGGCATTCTAGCAAGATCAAAAATGAGAAAATAGAACGTTGGCGTCTTGAATTATCATGTTTCAAATATGATATAGTGTACAGACCCGGAAAGGAAAACACTGTAGCTGATGCTTTTTCAAGAGTTTGTTCCTCGATAAATGACTGTCAAACAAATCTACACAAACTACACAATTCTCTTTGCCACCCTGGCATAAGCAGAATGATCCACTGGGTGAGATCTAAAAACCTGCCCTACTCTGTCGACGACATTAAGAAAATGATACAAGCTTGTCCAACCTGCGCTCACATCAAACCCAATTTTCACAAAAATCAAAGCACCTTAATCAAAGCAACTTATCCATTTGAACGCTTGAACATTGATTTCAAGGGACCACTACCCACGGTTAGTAACAACCGATACATTCTAACCGTAATTGATGAATACTCCAGATTTCCGTTCCGGATTTCCTTCCCTTGTAGTGATTTATCAGCTGCCACTGTCATCAGACATCTACTCAGCTTATTCTACATGTTTGGCACACCTGCTTAAAATCACTCAGATAGAGGCACAGCATTTATGTCAAAAGAATTAAAAGATTTCTTTCACGATCGAAATATAGCAACTAGTTGCACAACGGCATACAATCCACAAAGGAACGGACAAATTGAACGTCTGAACGGCACATTATGGAAAACAATAGAGTTGGCTTTGCATGACAAAAACAAGAGTGTTAACAACTGGGAAAGTGTTTTAGACTTGGTCCTTCATTCAATAAGATTAAGCGTTCGGAGCTCAGTGCGAGCACTCGTTTGCTTTGTTGAGTTCTCCCACCCGGCTACCAACTTGCCACTTTAGTGATGAGACACCACAACGTCGACAAATCATCGATATCTTCGTTGTCGAAACAAGACGATGGACAAGTACATTACGAAAAGCTCTTTAGATGCTACACAAAGGAACAAAAGACCCCCCGATGGGAACCTAGAGGAATGGAGCAGGCCAAAACGCATAGCTCAGAATGGAAAAACAGACAAACGAAATATAGTTTTGAATACTGAAAACCGCTTCAAGAATTTACCAATTGATGCTGAGTCGAACACAGATCCTGTTTCAAAACCCTTCCACGAAGCTACAACCAGTGTGAGAAAATCAGGACACATACCACCTATAATTATGGAATTAAAGCAAGACTGGACAAATGAAACTATAATGAGTCTCATAACACCACATACGAAACAATTCCACCTACAATATCGCGGTAAGAATAAAGTTGCTATTATTTGTTACTCAAGTGAAGCTCATCAATCTATTAAAACAGGCCTATGTGAGAAAGCCCAGTACCTTACATATACCAGAAAGGATGAGAAAGCTCCTAAGGTTGTAATTCGAGGCTTGCCATCCTCTGTTGAAAATGAACTTCCTTCTGAACTTGCTTTGCTCGGATTTGAAAATGCAAAAGTCACTACACTTAAATCAACTCGGACACCAAACTCACTTTGTCCGCCTTTTTTAGTCCAGTTGCCGATAGGGTCAGACATCAAGAAGTTTAGGCAAATTAAATACCTCTGCCATTGCGTGATTACCACTAGCAAGTACAAACCTAACAACACTTTAGGAACACAATGTTTCAGGTGCCAAAGATTTGGCCATACTTCAAATAACTGTAACATGAATCCACGATGTGTTAAATGCGTTGAAGTGCATGCCATCGGTAAATGTACAAAAACAGACAGAACAGAACCTGCTAAGTGCGTCAACTGCAATGAAAACCATCCAGCAAACTATAGACAGTGTAGTGTTCGGCAGTCATATATTCAACGAATTCAGCAAAAGCGCGAAGAGCAGAAATCTAAGCCTGTTACTATTAACCTGCAAAGTGTGGTAGATGAAAATCGACAGTGGTCAAAAATCGTCTCAGGACAACAGGAAACCTTGCCACGGCCAGAAATACAAGACGCTTCTACGAATGAAATGTTAACCATCTTGAAGACGATAAAAAGCATCAAAACTGAATTTCTGGCGTGCAAATCCATGCTTGACAAAGTAATGCTCATCCTGGAGCACCTTGGTCAATATGTCTCCTGATTATGACTTACAAGCTTTATGTTGGAATGCCGATGGAGTGCATGGAAAACAGAGAGATCTGACAGAACTTGCGGTGAGTGCCTTACGTGTCGATATTATTGCAATTTGCGAAACAAGACTGACTCAAAATCAAACACTTAATATACCCGACTTTACATGCTACAGAAAGGACAGGCACCCAAGTGGTAGAGGACAAGGAGTTGCTATCCTTATTAAAAATGCCATTGAGCATACTGCAGTCAATATCCCACTGACTAAATACGTTGAGGCTGTAGGCATCAAAGTAAATCTTTCTGGTACTGAAACTTTACTGGTATCTGTTTATCAATCCCCTAATCTACCTCTTGCTGTAGAAGACTTGGACTTGTTGTTTGGATTGGGTTGCCATGTTTTGTTAATGGGAGACTTTAATGCTAACCATGAACACTGGCATCGTGGCAAGGGTAATACCCGAGGCAGAAAATTATACCAGCACATGTTAAACAGTGATTTTGTTATTCATGCGTCTAGGATCCCTACTCACCGCCCTTATTGCGCGGATCACTCTCCTACAAACCCAGACCTGGTCTTAACAAACAATGTCAATCTAACATCTGAAATTAAAGCTTTACGTGCTTTGTCTTCAAATCACCTACCGATTTTATTTGCTATAGAAGGCCAAACTAGCTATAGACCCCCTCTACCCTATTACAGGTACACTGATGCAAACTGGAAAGAATATCGATCTTTTCTTGATGAAAATATTACATTATCTTCCAAGGTTTTTAGAACTGAATCGGATATTGATGAAGCGATAGACCAACTGCATCAGTGTATCTTAAAAGCTAGAGAGCTGTTTGTACCCATAGGAACTAAACAATATTCCAAAGAACAGAAATTACCACATAACATTAAGCGGCTGATGAGGTATCGTAATTCTCTTCGTCGTAATGAACAAAGTGCAACAGATTCCAATGCAAGAAAACAAGTTCGCTCTCTAATAAATAAAACTCAAATAGAAATACAGTTAAGAATCCAAAAACATAATGATGCTGTTTGGAATAAGAAGCTAGCATCTGTAGACAACCCTAGTTGTGATTTGTGGCGAATATGCAAATCACTTCGCTCAAGGCCAACAATTATACCTGCACTAAAAAAAGATGACGGTACTTTCACTTCCAGCATCATGGAACAAACTGAAACACTTGCAGATGCTTTTCTTAACAATATGTCCCTCACCAACACCTGGAATGATAATTCGGTCCTAAATGAAGTCGAACAATCAATAAAAGTAATAAATGCCCCTGTTGAACTTGAGCTCAATGAACCGGCGAGACCACAAGAAGTTTGGAAGTCTATAAGAAATTTAAAATGTCGCAAATCACCCGGCGCAGACACCATACACAATATTCTGATTAAAAACATGTCTCAAAAGGCAATAGTTTATCTTACCAAAATTTTTAATGGATGCTTATATCTTAACTATTTCCCGAAGATTTGGAAATTTGCTAAAGTTATAGGCATTAAGAAACCTGGCAAGAACGAGGATCTTCCGAGTAGTTATCGCCCTATAAGCTTGCTCCCAGCCTTTGGAAAACTGTTTGAAAGAGTAATTTATACACGGTTATTAAAATCCACTAAGGAAATTCTTAAAGGTGAACAATTTGGCTTCAGAAGCTGTCACTCCACAACTCAGCAACTGGCCAGGGTAGCAGAACACATTGCCCATCACCTTAATCTGAAAGAATCGACCGGAATGTTTCTTTTAGATATTGAAAAGGCATTTGACACAGTGTGGCATGACGGCCTCATTCACAAACTTTATAAAAGTGGCATTCCTATTCGATTGACCAAAATTCTCAAGTCCTACTTACTAAATCGTGAGTTTTCCGTACACATAGGTGACTCTACGAAATCTTCACTTCGCTCTGTTCCCGCAGGTGTGCCCCAAGGCTCCATTCTTGGTCCATACTTGTTCTTGTTATACGTAAATGATATGCCTGTCCAAGCACGCACTCATTTAGCCTGCTTCGCTGATGACACAGCATCATTTACTTCCTCAAAAGATGTCGACCTGGTGGTAGATCGACTTCAGTTGTCACTAGAAAGTCTTCACATGTATTTTACAAAGTGGAAACTCAAGCTAAACGAGGCAAAGACTGAAGCTATCATTTTTACCCGCCAACGTCAAGAACCTAAAAAGACACTTAAAATTGCTGAACACTCCATACCGTGGAACAAAACTGTACGATACCTTGGGGTTACGCTGGATAAGAAAGTTAATTGGACCAGTCATGTTGCAACCGCGCGTAGGAAAGGTGTTATTGCTCTAAACTCACTTAGGAAAATCTTAAATCGTAGAACACAGCTCAGTCCTAACACGAAATTGCGTATTTATACCACCCTAGTACGCCCATGCCTCACATATGCTGCTCCTGTATGGAGCAGTACTCGTAAATACAATTACAAGTCATTGCAAGTCATCCAAAATAAAGCAGTAAAAATTGCATACAATACCCCGTTCAAAACAAATCTTCGCAAATTGCACGTCAAAATAAAACTACCTTTTTTAAAAAATTATATCTTGAAAATCACTCGCAATTTCTTTATAAAAAATTCAATTAATTCAAATAGCTTAATTTCTTCAATTGGCAAAAAAAAAGCGAACGACCTGCCATATATCGACACGTATGGTACTTACAGACTGCCCCATCACTATTTGTTGTACTCGACCGATGACGTCACACGGGCCGCCTGCGATCCGTAGAACTGGTTATCTTATACAGTAGCGACCACTAACCACGGAGAATAGACTCGTGCGATAAGCAGCCGTTTCCCCTCTTTCGCCGTTGCTACATAGCCCTGCGCGGGACGAGGCATGTCGCACTATGCTCGTCACCGGCTAAAAAGACATCTTGTTGATGGTTGTAGTTACAATTAATGTACCCTCACCCACAATTATTTTAACTATTATGTTCTTAATACGTTTATTTTGTATTTATAAGAACTAATTACTTAATGTTACTATCTATTTATTTATTTATTTATATATTTATACACATAGCTATAAAACGTGACTCACAACTGATGAGCTCGTACTTTTTATTAAATAAGTTTATGTTTAAGTTGATAGTATAATGTGAAATTGTAAATAGACTTATTTAAATACATATTTTATAAACTTTTAGAGGCGAAAACAGCCTGACAAAGTATAATTTATGATGATGTCGTATACATGTAGCTAAATTAAGAGCTATATGTAAGGTAAATGTATTTTTTATGCTATTAATAAAGAACTTTGAAAATCAAATCAAATCAAATCATTCAATAAGATCATTGTTATGCACAGCCACAAACACCACACCTCATGAGAGAATGTTCAATAATGACCGAAGAACTACATATGGTGAGTCGAAACCGACGCACATACGGGTATTTGAACAATCTACGCGGCCAAAATTATATTAAGATTTAAATCGATATAAATGGTATTAGCGACTACAAAACAGGTCAAGTGCGAGTGCTGAGGGTTCCGTATTGTTATATAATATTATGAGTGAGTTATTAGACTTGAACATATTGAAAAGTTGGCCTCGTTTTATACCTCAGATTTAGTCCTTTATATGTGCATTCCATTTAAAGGTTGGGTCACCGGGAAGTACCATAACGCTTTGATGACAGACAAAAAAATGGCCAGCAATGATCATAATGGAAAAAAAACTCTAAAAAAGGTTTTGTTATGGACAAAAAACCATGATCAAATTAAAAAAATGTATTTAATTAATAGTTATAGATATTACAAAAAAAAAATATATACACAATGAAAATTTTTGCCTATGCATACCATAAAAAGCACGTCTGAAGATATTTTTATTATGCTAGTATTGATACAGATTCTCCGGACAAATTTCCATCTTCGCTTTCTGATGATTGGCCATTAGCATTAGGCTTCGCAGGCAAAAGCATACCAATTGTTTCTGGCAAAAATCTATCCAGCCTCCTTTTTTTTCTGCTCCTCATGCTGCTTAAGAGAGGATCTAAACTTAGAAGTAATCGATTGAAAATATCTCTGTTGCAATTTTCCCTGTAAAATTTACGGGAGAAGTTTTGGCGATATGTTCGAAAATGTTTGTTTCTGGCTTCTTGGGCCTCTTCTGACAGGTGACCAATAGACAACAACGCGTTTTTTATAACTGTACCACCGTGAATGAGAATTTTGTGCATTGTTGGGGTCATTGGATGCCAGTTGTATAGATCGACATATAAGCGTGCAGTATCAAATGCGTATTCATCGTATTTTTCGGTATCAATTATATGTCCGCTTGAAATAGCTTGTAATATGACTTTAAATCTATATATAAGGTTATTTCATGCGCTAATTTCGGGTCATCAAAAAATCTCCGGCTCGTATTTCCGTCATTGGTATTCCCAAAATTTGTTTTCGGTATATCTACTAATAGACCGGTTTCTTTACGAAATCGATCCTGGATGTTCACTTTAGTATCATTTTCCAATTTTCTTTCCTCTTCTGTTTTTTTTGTTCGGTATTTTCCCACTGGCAGCTTATAAGCCAAATGAAGAAGACTTTCAAATATTCTAATTCTGGCATGCAGGACTGAAAGCCCAAATTCGGTAGCCTCAATACAAATCTCTCTTCTTAATTACAATTTGTTAAATTCTTGACTGGTTGCACCGCATACATAACATCGGCTTGTAGATTTTGTCCCCATAGCTGCGTTACACACTTTGCCGTCTACCATTGTCATAATGAAAACATGTTTTATTAAAAATTTATTTCCATTTAAGTCCACATCAGTTGCAGATAGAGACTTGACCGATTGTTTCATGTAGTCAATTTCTTCTTCAGTTACATCTGTAGACTCCTTAATGAATCGGAATCTAATTGGTCGGCAGTATCGCGGAGAGGAAGGTGTGGGGTTTTCCCATAAAAAAATTTCACCTTTTTTGCCTGAAACTAATCGTAATGGGACGAAACAGCTTTGAAATAGGTTTGCATCTGAATCAGCATCATTTTCAAATTTTTGTTTAAACTTGCTTTGCTGTGATCCGTCACAACCCCATTTACAAATGATTTTCAAGGTATCACGTTTATGCTCTTTTACAGTCATCAATACCTCTTCAAGATAGATAGACAGACGCCTTACAGTTACATCCACCAAAGATTGTAGACTGCTTTCAGCGGAAGTGCTTGTTATTTTACAGGATTCCACAGGTGGATAACATTCCTTTTTTGCCTTTTGTAGTAAACTATAACACGGGAAGAACTTTTTGTTCGTATTTCTAATTACCTCGTAATGTTGACGAGTTAAGTCAGCTTCTATGAACATTGACACAGCCTGTGTAAGACAGCGAGGTTCTTCCTGTCGTGACTGAGAAAATGCCCTTTTATATTTTCGTGCTCGTGTTGGAGAGCTGGAGAGCTTTAAAACGAAATTTTTGAATACATTTTATTAAAAAGTAAGGAAAACAATATTATGATGTGCATTTTGCGCCGAGATTTGGTTCGACAGGCTTAAGTAATTTTCCTCACAGTGATTACAGGGGGAAGGGGGGGCAAAGTGATCAGATCGTATTCAAATTCGATTGTCATATGGCTATTCGGCTAAGCAAATAAGCCCGTTCGACAATTGAAATCTTAAGTTTTTGGTTGTCAACAACAAAACAATTGTAATCATTTGACAACCAAAAATGTACGATTTCAATTGGCAAACCTAACATGCTCCTCCTAGCTCTGGTTTGCTTGTCGCTGCACCTAAGTATTATTTTATTGCCATGATACCAGGATATCATGCTCCTGCACTGCTGCATCATAATCAAATAACTCTTTCTTAATAAACTTGTAATTTAAATATTCTATATAATAATCAGTTTTGTTTATTTTTCTATGCCATTAGGTCCAAAGACAAATAGCACTAAACAGGCAGAACAAAGTGCATCAAAAAACATTACAGTTACTCCAAGGAGGTTCCTCCATCTTGAAAAAAGGCATTCCTGGTAACAAACTGAAGTGAGTATAGTATTTTGTTTCTTGGGTCCTACTTTAGTACATACTTCTTAATTTATATCCAGAATAGAAGCAATGAGTCCTGTGCTGAAATTGCAATCTTAAAATACTGTGCACTTCTATTCTCCACTGTCTTCTATTCTGCCTATCCATCCAGTTTGCCATTTGCATTATTTTATTAAATATTCGCATTCTTAGAAAAACATAACAAATTACTACTCACAAAACTGCCTAACACGAAAACTAAAATTGACCGGTCATTTGTTGTGCATGAAGAATTTGCAAATTATGTTGAAAAATATCAAGCTCTTCGGCCTGAAAACGTGGATACAAATCGTTTTTTTCTTAATTACAGTAAAGGAAAATGCCACAGACAAGTAATAGGAAAAAACAAATTTACAGGCATGCCAAAGCAAATAGCCACATATTTAAAACTGAGTAACGTAGAGTTATACACCGGGCATTGCTTTCGCAGAACATCAGCGACTCTATTGGCTGATTCGGGAGCCAACCTCACTCTGTTAAAAAGGCACGGCGGCTGGAAGTACAGCAAAGTGGCCGAAGGTTATATCGAAGATTCGGTGGCAAACAAAAGCAAAATTACTTCTAAAATAACAGAAAATATAAACTTGAAATCACCACGTCAAAGCACATCATCTGAGCCATTTTTTAATGAAGAAAATAGTACCAGTCAACTGCCGCCATTTACGATGCAAGAACCTCAAGTCACTCAAACTCAAGTCTTATCATCACAAACTCATATTCAAACTATAAATATTCCTAAAAAGAACGTGACCACATCTCTTACAAATTGTAATAATTTTACTATTAATTTTAATTAAATACACATTTTTTTCTTCTTAATAAATGTTCATTGAAACCTGCTGTCTTGTTGTTTACTTACCTCGAAATGAGAACTCTTCGACGAACAACAGCAGACTTCTTCGGTTTTGATGAATACTTTTGTAAAATATGGTGACAGGGTCTGACGATGGGCCTAGAAGGTTGAAATGAGAACTCCTTGAAAACTCATTTAATATTTTGAAAAAGTCTCCTTTGTATAGACACCACGTTTTTACTACTAGATATTTGTCAATTTATACCCAATAATTCAATAACCCAATTTCAAGTTAAATTCAAAAAGGTTATCTTTAATCTTTAGAATTTTAATTTAATTTCATCTATAGGAGAATATTGCAATCCATTTATAGAGGTATAGTTTATGGAGTAAAAAAAAGGCGCTTTTGGTTAGATAATAATAGAGTGCCTCGCACGCCTCGTTCCCGGTCGTAGCAGAGATAATATATTCTGCATTTTCTGATGGCCCATACTGTAACTCAGCGAAAACATCGAAAATGTTCTATATTTTCCAAGTTTTTAATTAACTGTTTATTCCCGGGCCTTATATAAAACAGACTGGTGACGCAGAATACCGTAAAGAAACAACGACTGGGATAGTGCATAGTATTAATTGAACAGAAGACGCTTAAACAATATATTTCTTAGGTCGCAATATAAATGACCAATGCTTCTGATTTTGGAAGTTAGCTTATTTATGTGCTTCTCTCATTGTTTTAAATATAATTTATTAACAATCGCAATAGGTGTCAGCCTGTAAAGATTGTATAGCATAAAATGTATATAAAGAAATTAAAAAAATATTACTAATTTATACGTCTGTGCCTTTAGCTCATTATTGGTGATGGCTGATTTCTAACCTTTTATTTTCGAGATCCGTCCATCGAAACCCTTAAAGTTTTGTGAGTACATTTTGTGTTCCTGGCTTGAATAAATTTAATACAAAAATGATTCTTTTATTTAACCATTCCCTCAACATCTTTAGATCAGGAGCCTAGTGGGAAATATGTACAAAAAAACTGAGTGGGATTAAAGTCCTGCTACTAGACAGCAAGTTTTTTTGTGGTTAGGTTAGGTAATTATTACTTAATCTTATCATAAACCTGAAAAAATCCTGTTTTTTTGATTAAAAACCTGAACTAGGTTAGGTTTATGATATAATGTTGAAATGTTAAGAACTATAGAGGTCACCTTGCTCCGCTCCGCTTCGCTCGTCTCCCCAAATTTATGATCACAAGCCTGCAGATATTGTCCGGAAGCTATATTGTGATCTTCTACGCCGTTGATATTGTCAAGGACAGCGGTGGTTCCATGGATTCTCATGTGAGTATTATACAAAGGTTCCTATAAGTTTATTAAAACCTCATGTAGTACAATTAAGGAATAAATTATTATTAGTAATAATTAGATTATAAGATTATATATTTATATAATATTGATTATATATATTATAAAGTAATAAATATTTAAATATTAAATTACCAAATATTATTAATTTAAATATAAACGTTATCTGATTATGATCTACAATCATCATTGTGACTGATGCCGGACCCAGGAGAGGGCCCAAAATATATCTCACACTCAATATAAATGTTATTTTATTAAGTATATCGAATATATAATAATTATTTATAAGAACTATATATTTGTAAAGTTTTAATGTCAAATAATAATTTTCCTATAACGTGACTAGAGCCCGAGGAGGTGCGTGCGACCGGGTTAAAAAGGGGACAGCGAAATGAGTTGTTAAAAAAAATTAGAACAGTTGAAGAAAAGTTATATTATGTTAAAATATTAAATTAAAAATTTAGATTTTCTGAAAAAGTAAGGTCCTACAATTCAAAGTAAAAAAAATTAAGAGATGATAGAGTATCCCCAATAGACCACATCAGAACGAAAAAAAAAATTGCGCGATCTTTTTGTTCATCTTTCCATAGGAGTTTTGTCAGCTGATTAAACCACTTACAAATGACCTCGTCCAATGTTTGAATTTGTTTACGTTTCCAATGATATGCAGTTAATTTCATTATTGGGAGAACTTGTATGTAACTTATAAATACTGGTTTTAGATGTAAATTCCAAATCACAAAAATTTCTAGAGCACTTTCTTTAGAACTTGTTAGGTACAGTGATGACTTGTGTCATGGTCATCATTGCATTAATTTACTTTTTCTGTTTTACCCAGAATACCACTTTAATTCACCAGTTTCTATTAAATACTCGTCTATACGAATAACTTTTACTATAGAGACAAATCCGAAATCGCGAAAGAAAATCAGCTGTTCCATAAAGAAGGTACGTACACCAGCATGAGAGGCATGATTTTAAAATCGTAGGAGCCATCGGTACATATCTACTTGACCAAAATGTAACGAACACTTAAGGTCTCCAGATAGAGATTTTGAAATTTCTCCGAATGAGACAAATATACAATTTCAGCAACTTTTCCCCAAATACTCGTATCTTAAGACTATCTTTTCCTTTATTATATACAAATTCATTAAATTTTACATAATTATGATGATAGACCATAACATGTTACTTAGCCATATTTATTAAAATTTTCACACACCACACTTACTTATGTATTTCGCAATTTTCTTTCCCAACAATTTCCCCTAGACAGTATAATCCCTATTTCTTAAATTTCCCCAGTACCAAAATTTTCTTCCGTCACTGGCCATTTATTTAAAAAATAGAACACCTAGAAAAAAAAATGAAATGGTGTTCGATTTCCAAATATTTTTTGATTAATAATCTGCCAAATCACAATTACATTCATTCATTTTTACGATGGAGTGGACTCGCAAGAGGACCGAGTAGCAGTAATTGCATTGCATCGTTGCGGCCATCCACCGAAGACGATATTCAACTTGCATCAAAAATTAAAAATCACGAAGAGGTTCGTGTACCGTACCATCAAGAGGTACAATGAAACCTCTAGTGTCGATGACGAGAAAAGAACTGGCAGACCTCGTTCCGTTAGGACTCCAGGGTTCATCAAAGCAATCAAGGCGCGTATTGCAAGAAATCCCGTCCGCAAGCAGAAACTGATGGCTTTGGAGATGGCATTAACCAGAAGTACCGTAAAAAAAGTACTCAATGAAGACCTGGGACTACGAGCTTACCGAAAAAAGAGTGGACATCTTCTGAATGCGCGTCTGATAGCTATGATAGCCAAAAAATGCAAAGTTTTGCTAAAGCGGTACGCAAGAAACAGACACCGCGATATCCTGTTTACAGACGAGAAATTTTTTAATATCGAAGAGAACAGATAAAAGAAAAGAAAAAGGCTAGTTAATTTATTAAACCTTAATCTATTTTCAGTACATACAACCCTCACAATACGCAAAGAGTCGATCGACGACACAACAGTAGTCCTACGAAAGCGACGCACAATAGAATCGACGCAAGCGCCGACGACGCGCGCGGGAAACTCTGGATCCAAGCAGTTCAACTACAACAAGCTGATCAACGATGGACGGCTCGCGCAGAGAGAGGCGGCCGAGCGCAGGTCCCACAGAGATGCACATTCCAAGAGTTTGAACTCCGTACAAGGTTAGTAGATTATACTCGCAACTCTGGATCCAAGCAGTTCAACTACAACAAGCTGATCAACGATGGACAGCTCGCGCAGAGAGAGGCGGCCGAGCGCAGGTCCCACAGAGATGCACATTCCAAGAGTTTGAACTCCGTAAAAGGTTAGTAGATTATACTCGCAACTCTGGATCCAAGCTGATCAACGATGGACAGCTCGCGCAGAGAGAGGCGGCCGAGCGTAGGTCCCACAGAGATTAATGCACGTTTTCTGACCGATTTACGAGCTCTCATTTTCATTACAGTGAAACGTAAGTAGAAATATTATATCCTACTCGTATGCATTGGATTTTTTCTGTTTATTCTTTGTATTACATATTTATTTCTCTCAACATTTTTCAAACGCTTGTAAGTTTCGTTTTGAAACTCGTTCAGGATAATAAGGATACAATTATGCAATAATTTATAAATTTTAATTTAACAGGTATCTTCACGTTACAGTTTAACTTGGCTTTTTTATACCTGTTATAATTAGACCGCCATCCTGAAATGAAACCGCATACTCTACTCATCATACCGAAGAACTGTCTTAAAGAAACAAGAATTGTCTTGAACCAACATTATGAGTAGGTAAATAGGTTATTGAAATATTTAGTTGATAGCCTGGAAATAAAGATTATTTAAGCAAATTTTCTTGAAGTTTTACAAAATTATGTAGCTTTATCAGTAGACTTCATCTTTAAATTTTGTCTTCAATAGACAACAAACTCAAAAGCTATCCAATAACTTGCCTAAAATACAAATACCGATAAGGCTCATCCCCTATCACATTGTGATGTTAAAACTGTTGGTGAAAGACCGTTTTAGTGTTCGAAAACACCACTGACACCTCGTCGAGGACATATGTTGTGACAAAACGTTTGTTTAAATAAAAATCGAGATCATTGAATTACTGAACAATCGAGTCATACAACATTCTTTAATTACTATACACTTGTCCACTACGAAAGCTTTATTCATTTAAGATTTTTTTTAAGGTCACTCACCTCAAGATACGAACACCCCGGGGCTGCTAAAACCGAGAGTGCTAGAGTCGCCAGCCGTGAGTGGCGGACTCGATGACCCTTATATCGGCCGGGCATTCAATTGTTTCGCACCACTTTATGTGGAGCATCATTTCCTCAACCTTTTTCATCTTAAAACTTAACACATATTTATTAATTATTACCCAAGATTGTTAGCGTTCACAGAGAGTGGTTGTTAGTGAAAGGGAGTTGTAGAGGTCTTGAGTGACGTGTGACCCATTTTCTTTGCAACCCTTAACATTGAAAATGACCTTAAGCTCACTAATCTAAACGTAAACACCAATTTCTCGATCTGCAGAACCAAATCGACCAGCTGACGATGGAGCTGGGCACAGAGAAGTCTGCGACACAGAAGCTGGAGAGCGGCAAGCTGGTGCTCGAGCGACAGAACAAGGAGCTCAAGGCGAAACTCGCCGAGCTCGAGACCGCCACGCGCACCAAGACCAAGGTCAGATCACAATACTCTCGCCTCTCTCTCGTACAGATCTCCTGCTGCCTCGATCCTGCCTGGAACACCATTCGCTTTTGAAATTGTGTTTTTGATAACGTTACTTTTGGACATTTAACCATGAAACCAGCGTTATATGGTGCTCGTTAACTGTATTGATGTTATTCATCGATATTCCTTGATAAAAATTTATACAGTATTAATTCTGAAGTCTTTATAAAGATAAAACTGGTTGAAAAATCATAAAATACTTCGAAGTGGAACAGTGTACCAACGTTTCTTTCAAAATTGATAAAAGTTGCATTTCACTGTTCACACCCGGGCACACCTGTGAAACCCTCTCGGGTATTCATGGCGTGACGATATCTCTTATGTTTTTTTATTTTTATGAAGACTCGGTAAGTAGTCAAGGCCAAGGTTTAATGACCCTGTTTTCGAAATACGGAAAAAAAAATCTGCCTCTATACTTGTTTAAGAACAACCTCAACTCAACTACACATAAGAAGTCTTAATTTAATTTTGCGTACTTCGCAAACAGGGTCATTAAACCTTAGTCCTGACCACTTACCGAGTCTCCAGTACGAATTTAGCCATATAAACGAAAGTATTCTATACAGGAACCGACTCTGTAGTCTATTGTGCCCGGGAACACGAGTTGAAATCCCGTAGAGGAAGATTTGTGTTCGGTCTTCGGGAGGCCCGTTAAGATGTAGGACCAAATTTGTGGCCGAAGGACGGCGATAGGGCTCACCACCCATCACGCTGGGACGTAATAATCATCGGTGAAATGTGGATGTGACTTGTATTTCACAGCCCATACTCAGAAATATCACTGGCACTCCCTCGAGTATTCACGTCGTAAAGTTGTCTATCTAGAATCTTCTGAAAAATGTCTAATTACAATAATAATAATAATAAAAATTCTTTATTGCACTAAAAATATTGTACACGAGGCGAACTTAATGCTATTTAGCATTGTCTTCCAGTTAACCTTTGGTGGTGTGGATCATTATTGGGTAGTGCCGGTAAATGTGTCGGTCGTAGACAAAAGCTAAAATCTATAGGGACGGGGAGGTCGAGGAGGTAATTTGCCGTGTTACGATGTAACTCTTGTCTACAATACAATACAATACAATACAATACAATATTCTTTATTGCACACCAAAAGAGAAATAAAAAACAATAAATTTTAAAATATAAGTTAACAGGGTACAATTGGCGGTCTTATCACTAAAAGCGATCTCTTCCAGACAACCTTTGGATGGAAGAACTCTTAAAAATGAAAAGGTGTATAGGCGGTGCACAGAATAACAGTTTTTAAAATAAAATAAAGCATTTTGATTAAAATGTAAATATATAATATACATAAACAATAAATAATTTTATATATATTTATAAATAAATTATATATTATATATATATAAATATGTATTAATATAGGGACAAATAGAAACAATGAACTTTAAGATCAAAGTGAAAGATAATGCTGTTTGACTAGGGTTTTGAATGACTGTAATGATGGAGCTTGTTGTATTGTGAGAGGAAGAGCATTCCACAGATGTACAGCTTCAACAGTAAATGAGTTACTGTAAAAGCGCGTAGTATGAGTTGGCACTGATAGGCGAAGATTTCCAGATGACCTCAGATTTAGGTCGTCCTTTTTAAGACGAAACACAAAGCGATCTTTTAAATAAGAAGGATATACAGGATTAAATAAAACAGAATAGAGAAGGAAAAGAATATGAGACTTGCCACGAAGACGGATTGGGAGCCACGAAGCTGAGAACGAAATTGGGAGATATGGTCATATTTGCGTAATCCAAATATGAACCTAATAGAAAAATTTTGAAGACGCTCGAGTTTATTAAGTTGCTCCTCGGTAAGATTTAGGTAACAACAGTCTGCATAATCTAGAATTGGAAGTAGGAGGGATTGTGCAAGCGCAACTTTGGTAGCAGTTGGCAGGAAGTTTCGGAGTCTTTTTAGAGAGAAGGCAAAGGCAAACATTTTACGGCTAACCTCATCAAGTTGTGGACCCCAGGAAAGATTATTATCCATAAATATTCCAAGATTTTTCACTTTACTGCTATAGGGAACATGGGTACCATCAAAACTTATCTGCGGCAGTAAATGCCAATCAATCCTAGAAATGAAGTAAGGGCTTGTCTACCAGCAAAGGACGCCCAAACTCCACTGATAAAACACCTTATATCCGGCAAAGCAACAGGCTACTACATATCAACTACTTAATTTACGCTTTAAACGTACGTAATAGAGTCTAATTTACTTTAAGGCATGAAATCTGCTTGGCTTTTAGCAGATTTAAACCATAAGTTTAATGTTTGAAAGTACATTTTTGAGTGATTCTCTTTGTTGGATAGATATTCGGTAATTCAAGGATAAATATCTGTTTATTTGTTGAGGAACTTTGTTTCCTGTTGCTCAGATGCTCATGATGCTCAGAAGGTCAATATCTCGAAATGGTTTTTAGTTTTGTACGAGTTATTAATTTGTAATGTTTTCGATTGCAAGTAACGTCATCCTCTCTTTAATTGTCTTTATGCTGATTGTAACTTGAATTAACTCGGGACAATTTGTATTTTGTCGGGACTCTGGACATAATATGAAATGTCGGGACAATCCCGACGAATCCCGACCATCTGGCAACCCTAGCTGTATGTGATATAAGAGTACATATACGATGATGATGGTTCCTTTTCAGCCCTATAACTGAACTAATACAGGGTGACTTTTAACCTAACCCCAATAACTAATAGATTTTAGAAGGAAAAACATGGTGTCGTTAATAATCATCCATCCATCGATCGGCCAGTTTCGTCCACTGCTGGACATAAGTCTTTCCAAGATTTCACCACGCTTGGCGGTCCTCTTGGAAGAAATGCTTACAAACTCACACACACTGAGCAGTCGGGTTGGTTGAGCACGGCTTCGAAACGCGGTGGATATCATCAATTGGTCCCGGGCTATGGTGTGCCACCTGGTTTTTAATATCCGAAATCGTCGCAATGCTCACATCTTAACGCTTCTTTGGAACATCCTCAATGATCCCCTCTCTCCCCCCTATCTAAAAGAGTGGTTTGTTTTCCGCGATTCTCTTGTTCGCCCTCAGCTTTCTGAGAACCATTTACTCTTGCGCACTCCAATACATAAAACTCACATGTTCTATCATTCTTTCACAATTTCTGCAATACGTCCGTGGAATAGTCTACCATTTAGTATTCGAGAGTCTCCCACAATGACTGTTTTTAAAAATAGAGTTCATGAAAACTTTCTTCAAATGCAAAAGATGTAAAATACACAAAAGACTAACAGGTTGCGTTTCTTCTTTTGTTTGAGCTTAGAGTATTGTCTTAAATGTGTAGCATATAAATATTTATTACATATAATATTATAGATCTTTAGTATTTATTATATAAATTTACATATATATTTAGTAATTATATGCGTAAGTAATGTAATCTTTTATTTTTAATGTGTATATAATATATTTTATCTACAAATATTTAGGTTTAAGTTTTAGGTTAAAACTGGTTCTCATTAAAATATCACCTTATTCTTTCGGCACTACCCAAACTTATCCACATCACCAAAGGTTAACTGGAAGATAATGCTAATTAGCATTAAGTTCGCCTTGTGTACAATTTTTATGTGCACTAAAGAATTCAATTATTATTATTGTGATGGCCGTTTTGTATCACATTTTTACGACGTTTATTTTAGTATAAGTTTTATTGTAAAACTTAATATATAGGTATGTAGCTCAAATGAAATTATATTTAAATGATAATATGTAGCAGCTGTATTATTCTGTCGGAAGCGGTCTCCAGAGCCGTCTCCAGGTCTTGAGGTAGATGTTAAGCGTGTGTTATTGCTAGACCTACTTGAGATGTCCTAAGATACTGAATTTAAAATTATGCCAACTTTAAGTGCTAAGAATAACCTTTTGTTGACTTATACCTAAAATAAGCGTTTTTTTTTTATTATTTACCGTTGCGTGATTTGAGAGAATTCGAATTAAATATAATTTTTTTATTGAAATCGTTCAAGAACATACATTCACATTAAAACAAAAAAGAACTCACTTGCTCCTTTAATTACAAGGCTTAGCGATGGTCTTGTCAATAATTTGCTTCCTAATTGCATTACAAAATGACTCGTGTTTCAAAGCACATATTTCGTTTGAAATCTGATTATATAATTTTATACATTGTCTATGACTGGGAAGAGCTATATTTTCTCTATTTCTAAGACAGTTGGTCAGTAGGTGCACTTATGTACATCCTTATTAAATACCTAACGGTGGTTCTTTACTGCGGCAAGTAAAGTCGTTGCCGGCAAGCCATTAAACACCATCAAGATATTCAGGTCTAATGCCTGACATCTTTATTAAGGAGCTGATTGTAGCAAAAAATTCATCTACGGGTAATATACAAGTTAGTTGCTCCGTGGCATGTCGCCAAACGTATAACTTATGATTGTTTTTCTTGTTTTTGAATAAAAAGTATTGTTCGGTTTAAAAGCGTTCGGAACGCGCAAGTATGTCTCAGATTCTATTTTACTGATATGGCAACACTAGTTGTAAAAAAGTGAAATGTCAAAGTTGTTTTTTCCGGTTTACTGTCAATTTTGGTCTCGAGGAGATACGTGTTAAAATTAAGATCAACCAGTGTTGAAAGAATTATGGATTTCAAGGAAACAAACGTTTAAAAAGTGGTAAAATAACCCAATTAATGAGCATTAATTGCGAGCCCTATTGTGTGTCCGAACAGTCTCGGGAATCGGTCGCCGGTGGAAAGTGATGTGTTTGGATTTTCATTAACACGATTCACGGAAATCGTGGTAGAGGTCTGGGTCGAGCTAGCTCGGGGTTAGGGGTTGAGTTTAGAGAATTCCTCCGCAAGCTGCGGGCGGGGCCAGTAGTTTGTTGAAGACCTGTGACGCGCCAGACCGACGAGAGGACAACGCTGTCTGCCCAGACACCAAGATTGAGTCTGGTGGTCTGAATCCAGCGCAGAAGTTCAAGAAGTAAGGCTGCATCCAAATGTGAGTCTTTGAACCATTTACCCTTCAGAAAGGAATTGTAGTATATAAGAACCCCCTTTGTATGGGAAGCCCCTTTCTGACATGTTTTAACCTCCTTATAATATTCAAATGGGTCCAGCACGCGAGGTTTAAACCATATCTGTGGAGAGGGGGGCTTTTCACATCCATTTGCTGGTAGCATAGCGCGGTTAAGTTGTTTAGTATCGGATATTAAACAACCCCGGACCAAGATATATTCTGTTTATATAAGCCGAACCGATATAGTAGCTCCGTTGGCCTAAGATAATTTGTGAATTATACTTTGTTTTAGGTAGGTAGTTTGGAACCTTGTAACCTAAAGCGAGATCAAATAGAATATTTTGTTATTTCTTATACTACAGTACTCGGACTGTGTATATGAATAGGTTTATGTAAGCTGGAAGGATATTTACACAGCTCCTTTAGCTTTAGGTATTGTATTATATGTTGTATTGTGGATAAACATATAACTTTATACAGCCAGGAACACAGATCCGTCCGGTCTATAATGCCTGAATGCAGTTTCAGGTGTGACTAAGAATCTTGCCATTGCAATCTTAACCCGATGCACTAGGATGCATTTCACTCAAAATGCACTTGAATTTTTTCACTACAAACGGTGGTTGCGAGCCTCCGGGCTTGCTCCTGGATAAGTTCTAGACATAAATCTCTGCAAAAGACTTGCAGGTGTTGCACAAAAGTAAGAAAATCACAGCTGCATAGCCCATGAAGCCCACGGCGCAAAACTTAGACTTCTAGTAACGTAACGTCGATCCTAGGCTAGCTAGGCTTTCTTAATCTAGAAACGTTCGTGACGAATGTAGAGATCATGTCACGTTTTTTTTTGTATGTGTATATATGTGTGTGTGTGTGTGTGTGTGTGTGTGTGTGTGTGTGTGTGTGTGTGTGTCTAGTTAGTGTACGAACATTTTATGAACATTTTATTTATTTACATTATAAAGCTGTGTGTCATCCGTCACCGTCTTGCCCGCCGGACTCTCAGACGGCGAAAGCAGCAGCAAATATGTTAGCGAAAAGCGTTTTCATACTTTAGTTTTGTTTTGTGGCCGTAGCAACGAAATTAACCCAAATACTTTATCTTGGGTTTTTCATAATAACTCCACGGGTGTGTTAGCACCTCATTTATCGATTCACAAAGTGCTTTTCCTCGTTATAAACGACCCGTCATAAAATGAAACGATCGATAAAAGTCGCCTGAATATATGTGGCAAATACATGCAATGTCGTAACGGGGAATTCCAGTGAATTTCAGCCAAGGTTGCGGCAAGTACCTTGGGCGTGGAATCACATAAACAAAAATTATGTGCGGCGCGCCCGAAGTGTCGCTACGCTAAGTGTCTTAATAGGAAACCCCAGTAAATTTCAGCGGAATGTGGGCGTGTAATGATATAATTAGAAATTATGACTGCGACACTGCGGCGCCCGTAGGCGAGTTTACGGGCGCCTCGCAGGCGAGCACCCGCTGTGTAACGTTCGACTGCACTTTCGTATGTTGCGACGTATTCGCTGATGGGCTCCAAGCCGCTGTCGATAAGCCTGAGTAAAATACATGATTTTTTCTTCAAAGATAGCACAGTCGCCGCACCTGATTCCATTGTGTGACCGGGAGCTCCATGCAGCGTTGGAGAGTCACCTGCACCGCGGTTTTATCGGTAGCTCGATGGTGCGACGACTCCGACACGAAGTCTTTTAAGATTATATGTAACGTAACGTCGTTCGTAAGCTCACCTGCTCGTAGACCTTTGCTACAGACATTCCTTAATCTTGAAACGTTCGTGACGAATGTAGAGATCATACCACGTTTGTATGTGTATATGTGTGTGTATGTATATAGTTATCGTACACGTACACGTATGTTGCATAGGTAAGATAGTATGACGTGAACATGTCTTTACTACGTTTACTACGACCGTCGTCATGTAGCAGTCAGCATGTCAGCAATGATAGTATAACGTTAGGGTGCCGGAGCAGCAAGCGCAAGTACGAACGTCTGATATATGCACTCTGTATCAATGCGCCGCAACGCTCGAGACACATCGATGGTGTAATGTTGCATAAACATTATTTACATTATGAAAGCTGTGTGTTATCCGTCACCGTTCTGCTCGGACCCTCGGACGGCGAGATGTTTCGCTATGTTAGCGAAAAGCGTTGTCAAACTTTACTTTTGTGTAGCAACCAAATAATCCCAAATACCTTATCTTCGGTTTTATAAAAACTAGCACGGGTTCGTTGCTACGTCATTTCGTGATTCCCGAAGTATTTTTCCTTGTTAGCCAAACGATTAAACCCATAGGTATAGGTCAAATAATTATTTGACTTATCGACCCGTTGTAATGAGGATAACGATCACTAAAAGGTATGTCGCTAGGCATGACCATGTGTGGCAAGGCCGAATGATGTCATTGGGAATTCACCTGAATTTCAGCCAAGTTTGCGTCATGTGTGTAGTTAATTAAACATTCTCGCCGCGCCCCGTTGCTATATGCGCACCTTTGAAAACAAAATCACGGCAGGACTTTTGTATGTTGCGACGTGTTCGCTGATGGGCGCCAAGCCGCTGTCGATAAGCCTGAGTAAAATACATGGTTTTTTCTTCAAAGATAGCACAGTCGCTGCACCTCATTCCATTGTGTGACCGCGAGCTCCATGCAGCGTTGGATAGTCACGTGCAGAGCGGTCTTATCGGTAGCTCGGTGGTACGTACGGCCAAGACGGAGTTACACCTGGTCGGCGTGCAAGTTAATCTTGTACGGAGTTTGAAAAAGTTAGCATGTCAAAACGTATGCACTTTGTATTAGCTGCATTAGGTACAAACCCAACTTTAGTTTAAAAACAAACGGTATGATAACATTTATTTAGTTATGGCATAAAAATATGGTGAAATTTCCGTTGACGTCAGGGTTTCAGCCAAACCACAGAAATAGTTGCCTATTATTACAATGGTATCGGCATTATTTCTGATGGGTGACGCAAAAGTATAAACCGCTCGCGATTTAACCACAATTATTTATTAATTTTAATTCAGGATTATTTCATAAATGCCTAATCAATTTTCGTTACATTGCTTCATTGGATCGTTCACGTCACAGGCGATGATATCAGCAGGCCCCTATATAATGGGCCCAAATTATCCTTGATATTCATAAGCTCATCGACAGCCAACGTGCCAAGTGACCCGTGACTCTCCGTGCTATATGTAAGTATTGAATATTTAAATTAATTATTTTGTGCATTTTTTTTTATACTTCTCTTGTGCATTCTTTCCAGGGATAAAGCGCCTGTTTTATGACTGAATTTAATATTTTATTTCTTTTCATTCGCAGCCACTAAACTATAAAATGAAGGCGGCCATCTGCGTGGCTATGATCATCGTCCTGATGTCGGAGGCGAGGCCTGCCGCCAGGCCTGAGGTGCCTCCGCAGGTTGCTGCTGTGAGTATATCATTTCTACAAACTGCTATCAACGACCCATCCAAGTTTCTTATTACCGTTGGAAGTTTTAAGCAAAGAGTTTGTCGTATGCCCCAACCCTCAGAACGTCTTGTAAGCTTCAACGAAATTAATGTTAATTTTTCTATTTACAGATTACTGATCCGACCAGGTCCCGCTGCAGCGGCGAAGCTGCGGGCCCTCACCACGTCAAGAAGTGGGAGGCCATTGGGACCCGGATGGGTTTCCCAAACGGCCCAGACGAGAACCAATACTGGTGGTATGAGGCGTCATAGCACCAGTATTGGTTGAGTCTGGGTCAGGGGGTTTTTTTTTTAAATAAAATTTTTTATAAAGTATTTCTTGGTATCATTGATGTAGATAAGCTGACGTAGGTATCCCAACTGTCGTATATACCTGGCTGTGAGCTTAGGTTACCATCGGTCTGCTAGGCTACATGCACATGTAATGTGCATCGGACCGATGTGCAGATATAGACGTCACGCTGCAACTTGTGCAACAGATACTGCACTCTAATAGGTCGAGCATAACGGCTTGGGAGTTAGCACCATTGCATGATAGAACTGTGTCTCCTGAGTTCAAAAATACCACTCCCCGCTCCCCCCGACCCTTAACTTTGGAGTTATAGGCCGTACGGACTTGTGTCATTGGGTGTAAGCGCGGTTAAGCCTAGTGAACCCGGCGACAAAACTATAATAGTTTGTAAATTCATACAGCATAACCATTGCTAGCAAGCGAAGCGGCTTAATTATTAGTTATATAGTTGTTGAAAGCCTCGGCTTATATAAATTACAAAGTACATAGCAGGGCTAATGTGTAATGTGTAGTTTTTGGTTAGTGAATCATATTAACTAAGCGAGCGCTTAGGTATAATATTATAACAACGTACATAGGTTATGTTACAACTTGGAATTGTTAAATTTGTTTGTTTTGGAGTATGTTTAGTCTTTAACAAGTGTTTAATGTGATTACATACTTTCAGAAGCCAATTACCTTTGGATATACTGTTAGTTAGTGCTACAGTTTGGTTTATATTGTTTATTTTGAATGAAAACTTCTTGACACTTGCGATTGAGGCTTGGACATAGTTGTTTGTCAAAAGTGTAGCATAAATGTAACTAACTGGTTTATGTTGTATGGATTATATATATATAGCAGCAGAAACGGTCTGTCTGTCTGTTCATAAAGTTATGATATTGTGTTTATTTGAAAATGTTTGAGTGATATATAGCAACAGAAAAGGTCTGTCTGTTTGTTCATAAAGTTATGATATTGTGTTTGTTTGTACACATTTGAGTATTAAAAATTGGTTTTGGTTGAACTCGCATAATTGAACAACAGGGTTGTATTGTGTATTAATGTACTGAAATTAACATACTGACTAGAGTCTAGTATATTTGGGTCTACAATATTATTGTATACGGGGACGTTTGTGCTTCGTGCCAGAGTTAGTTCGGTTTTTAATTGTTGGTATTTTCTTTAATTTCCCGGTCTACAATGTCGAGGACTTCTCCGAGGAACATCTTGGCCAGCCAGCTGCGCCGGTTTGTCAGCGTTCAAGGCTTGTTGGCTCGAGCTGATCGGGGCGATGCAGTCCTGGAGCGGTACTCACAGATGGAGCATCGCCTCGAGAAAGCTGAGCAGGCGCTCATCGAGCTGTTGGACCAGGAGCTGCCACCGGAGGTAATGGCTAGCCCTAATAATGACATGGATCAAATTATGGATATTTATAATGAGGTCACACAGGTCGCCTGTCAGATTGAAAAGCGACAGTCAGGTGTTTCGAGCACACCTGATGTAAGACATGCAGCGCAAGGTACATCGTTGCACAGTAGGCTCCCTACTTTGGAGTTAGGACATTTTGACGGTACCATGGAGCTATGGGTGGCATATAAGAATATGTTCACCTCGTTGGTTGACAGTAGGCAGGATTTAACCAACGCACAAAAGATGGCATATTTGATGTCCACTTTAGAAAGTGAGGCAAAGAGCTTAGTGCAACATTTAAGAGTAGAGGACGATTCTTATAGCATAGCGTGGGAACTATTAAATAATAGATATCAGAATGTCCGTCTGTTGGCCGATGCTCATACGAGCCAATTGTTAAGTTTGCCTAGGGTAGGTAATAAGGCTCAAATTCGAACGCAGTTACTGACCCCGGTTACAGTAGCCTGTAACGCGTTAAAAATGTTAGGTTTGCCCGTGGATGAGTGGTCGTTCTTGTTGGTACACATTATTTTGGGTAAGTTACCGTCTGATACTCGTTCACGTTTCGAACGTGAGACCGCGGAAAGGGAGGACAAGGCTCTTCCTACTTTCGCTGATTTGATGAAGTTTTTAGAATTTGAGGCTAGGGCCGTGGAATCTTCATCGACTTCGGAGGTGGCGCCACCTACCGGGAGTTTCAGGGAACCTGCCGGTAATTCGGGGCGAAGGGGGCCACAGGGAGTGCAACCGCTTCGGGGACGCGTTGCTGCACGTCTGGCTGCACTGGCCGCTGTTGCTGAGAGCCCAAATTGCCACCAGTGTGGACGCCCAGGACACGCGTTATCGCAGTGCCATGATTTTGCTGCATTACCGGTAGTGGACAGACGGCGATTAGTTAAAATTAATAGACTGTGCTATTTTTGTTTAGAGGACCACTTAGCGCGCGAGTGCTCCAGACAGCGAATGTGTAGAGAATGTGGCCGGCCACATAATGATTTAATTTGTGCGAACAGGTCTGGAGCCTACGGTCACGCCACGAGCGGGGGAGCCGCGGCGCAGTCCACCTATCAGTCACGTCCGTCGAGTGGCCCCTCTCAAGGACGAGGAGCGCACCCGTCAGAGAGTGGAGAGAGCCCTCGCGTGAGTCGTGCTCAGTTTGATAGTGGTGTGAATCGTGCGCCTGCGGTACGAGGCTATATTGCGGACCCGGGTGGGGGACCCCTCATGGGGGGGGGTTCAACGGGTCAGGGCCGCACTCAGGATATTAGGAGTGGACCCCATGCTTCCGCGACAGCGGGCCCGAGTAGGGACCCCCCGAGGGGGGGGGGGCTCCACGGGCGGGGGCCCCACTCAAGGTTGTAGGAGTGGACCCCAGTTTGCCGAACCAGTGCCTGCGCCCACTGTAGGACAGTATAGCAGGGCGGAGCCACAGCGATACTCTCCGCCGATACACGAGTATCCGCGGTTAGAATATCACCCGCCTTATTCGAGATATGGTAGGGCAGCGGGTTACGCACCACCTCGGATGGCATTGTGTATACGCTCACCATATATAGGGCAATGGATGCACCCTGGATTGGAGGGGCCGGGCCCCCAATAATTTGTCTGCCCCTGTACCGGTGCGGAGCCGAGGACAGTTCTTCGGCCCACCATATTAGTTAGTAGTTGGGGCCCCCCGGGGGGAGATTCAGTTAGAGTAAGGACCACTGTTGAATTTCGGGACATGTATGCATGATCGGATAGTCAGGTTGCATTAGCATGGCTACGCGCGTCCCCACGTACTTAAGAGATTTTTGTAGGAAACCGGGTTTCACAAATTCAGAATATAGTTATTCACAATAAATTGGAGGCACGTCCCAGGTGAATGTAATCCTGCAGAGTGCGCATCTAGGGGCTGCACAGCGCCGGAGTTGGTGTCGCATCATCTATAGTGGGGGCCGGAGTGGTTTAAAGAAACAGATTTCTTGGCCTGTCCAGCAGTTGGATAGGACACCCCAGATTTTACCCGGGTTGCGTGTGCATGCTCTAGTTCTAGGGACCAAACTAGTTCCTGATTGGACGCCGTGAGTTAGGTCACCGTGCGTTGAGACGCTGGGGCGTCGCGACGGTGGCGTCGGCACGGTGTGCGTCGGGTCGGAGCACGCAAGTCGCCATCCTTTGTCGTTACCCAAGGAGGGCCTTTGGTTAGGCTTTTGCTGTCCGACCGACATGTTTGTAACTCACACGCGGGATGAAACGTGTCATTGGCGATTTTACAGCGAGAGTTTTGGATTTTGTCAACTTGCCGGGTAATTCGCAATGTTCTCTTCTCCTGTGTTCTTTGTTACAGGCCGCGAGCCTTGTCGATGCAGCCGCAGATAGGAGATCTGCCAGCTGATGGGATCACACAGTCGAGACCTTTTGATGGAGTGGCTACGGACGTGGGGGGACCGTTCCTCGTCCGAACGTCTAGCCTTCGCAACGCTCGGACTGTTGAGGCGTACCTGTGAGTATTCGTGTGTCTGTCCACCAAGACCGTCCACTTGGGATTGGAGTCCTCGTTGACCATGGAGGCCTTCGTCGTTGCATTGGACCGATTAGTATCGCGTAGAGGTTTGCTTTTTTAGTTAGTTCAGACAACGGCACGAATTACAAGGGTACCGCAAATTACTTGAAAAGATGTATACATTTTAGAAGATAATTGTATTTAGTTAAGTCATGGTTATTATGTGAAATCGGCCAAGACCCACCTCCGCCGCGTCATCGGGGATGTAATCTTATTGAAAGATGCGAATTTGGAATTCTTTGTATTGGCGACGTGGTCGCATTATTAAATTGGTAGTTGGCGGGGATGAGACTCCTCGCGCCGCTGAGGTGTTGGTCGAAGGTTTGATTCTGTGACGAGCCTTGGCGACTCTCTCCCGGCTCCCGGTTGAGTAAGCTAGCGGTCTGATAAGGATAACAGCCCGGAGCGGGGGATTGTTCGGTTTAAAAGCGTTCGGAACGCGCAAGTATGTCTCAGATTCTATTTTACTGATATGGCAACACTAGTTGTAAAAAAGTGAAATGTCAAAGTTGTTTTTTCCGGTTTACTGTCAATTTTGGTCTCGAGGAGATACGTGTTAAAATTAAGATCAACCAGTGTTGAAAGAATTATGGATTTCAAGGAAACAAACGTTTAAAAAGTGGTAAAATAACCCAATTAATGAGCATTAATTGCGAGCCCTATTGTGTGTCCGAACAGTCTCGGGAATCGGTCGCCGGTGGAAAGTGATGTGTTTGGATTTTCATTAACACGATTCACGGATATCGTGGTAGAGGTCTGGGTCGAGCTAGCTCGGGGTTAGGGGTTGAGTTTAGAGAATTCCTCCGCAAGCTGCGGGCGGGGCCAGTAGTTTGTTGAAGACCTGTGACGCGCCAGACCGACGAGAGGACAACGCTGTCTGCCCAGACACCAAGATTGAGTCTGGTGGTCTGAATCCAGCGCAGAAGTTCAAGAAGTAAGGCTGCATCCAAATGTGAGTCTTTGAACCATTTACCCTTCAGAAAGGAATTGTAGTATATAAGAACCCCCTTTGTATGGGAAGCCCCTTTCTGACAGGTTTTAACCTCCTTATAATATTCAAATGGGTCCAGCACGCGATGTTTAAACCATATCTGTGGAGAGGGGGGCTTTTCACATACAAGTATTAAATAAATATTCATAATTTACTGAATATTTAAAAACGGATCGGACTTACTTTTTTAACCCTATATAAGGTACTAGCCATATATTGGACACCACATTTTATACAAAAATACTGTGAAATAAAGCAATAAAAAAAAATTAGTAAGTTGTCACTTTTATTTCAAAGTTGATGGAAATGTCAGATAAACAAAAAAAATGATTAAATATCAACATTAAAAATAAATTATAATTTTTTTTTTTTATATTATAGTGCAAGTGTTTTTTTTTACATACATAGGCCCGTTTTCTCTGACTTATAAAGGGTTAACTGTGCGAGGAGGCACAGGTTGGGCTTTTGATGAGATTATGACTCATGGACATCATCGAACC
Organism: Ypsolopha scabrella; assembly: GCA_910592155.1. Taxonomy (NCBI): domain Eukaryota; kingdom Metazoa; phylum Arthropoda; class Insecta; order Lepidoptera; family Ypsolophidae; genus Ypsolopha; species Ypsolopha scabrella. The sequence continues at coordinate 8,548,600 of OU342985.1, read as the reverse complement.
ATTTTTGAACTACAAGTACGTTTATTTTACCTTTTTCAATTAATTACGGATTTGCATCTTTAAAAGAAAATCGGTCAAGTCTGAGTGAGACCCGCGCATCAAGATTTCATATTTATTTACTTTACATTAACTGTTCATAATTTTGTACCGTTACTGTTTTAGATTGTTTTTCTTTTATTATTTTTGTTGACCATTTAAATATCAAAGGATTACGATTACATTACGAGTAACAAGAAAAATAAATGACATTTAAAATGTTTATGCTATCAGAAGTAAACAGCAATTTTGCGTCATGAAATTTTTATACTAATTTTGACTGACGACGACCCCAAGTGGGTCGTAATACTGACTGACTGAGGTGACTGATTTATGCAGTCAACTCATATTAAATAACCGATATTTTTTGTTGACTTATTTGGTGTTTCATTTTATATATAATTTTATATATTATGTTAAATAACAATTGCTTCACCGCACGCATCATAAAATCTTTCTCACCACCCCTCAAAGACATCCAACTCAGAACATGCGAAGTGTCCTATATTTGGTCGCTTGGTGCCCATTACGGTCCAGGTCTAAATAGACAGAGATAAATTAATTCCCCATCCCTACAGCAAAAAGACCATGCACCTCTATCCACAATAATCCACATCATTTGAACATTGTATGTCAAATAGTATAATTTATTTTTATTCCACTGATGCCGACAATATTGTCGAAATATGTCTGGTTACATAACGTGTTTTTTGTAATAAATATATAAATATAAAATTATGTAATTATAAAAACAAATTCATACTAGTGTTTTTTTTTCATGTTTAATGTCAACCACAAGAAAATCGAGGAACCAAGATTTTTACTTAACAAATTTTAATTTACTTAACAAATTGACATTTAATGTCAACCACAAGAAAATCGAGGAACCAAGATTTTTACTTAACAAATTTTGAAAAAATATTTATTGGGCCTTGGTCCCCCGTACGAAGTTGGTGCTATAAATATAACCTCAAGTTATTTGTATTTGGACGTAACATCACATCTAAGTGGAATATTTAAGCGACTGTGTTATATGGCAGTAAATTAGTAATATTTGGGTGGAAATTAACAGCTCATTTGACTCGATAAGACGTTCTACAGAGACCATTATCGTGTTTTTACGTAACAAAGCGAGCATTATCCTTTGCCCCTCAGCCGTTTAGTCTTCCACTTGTTTCGCCACCGAGGTACTTACCTAGACCGTTAAATTTTTCCACCATACTTGTCCACCAAAATTTTGTAACTATTTGATCTAACCTGCTTGTAATGCACATACTGGACGCTCACGAGGGCGTTATGTTATGTCGTCGCTACAATATGTCTTGCTTCAGACTGTTAAGAAATTCACAATTCTCGATAATTAAGATTATGTTTTTATTGCGAAATCCATCGCTTTGGAATACTCTAAATATAATATTTTCTAGTTTGTAATACCGAGTGTAAAAGCAAGGCAATAATCCTTTAAGGGTGTGTTAGTATGATCGTTGAAGATATTATTTTAAATACTGGGATCTCTAAATAAAGTGGATTATTTTCTTTTGCTGCAACTTGTTTTAAGGTCTCGCCAGAAAGAGTGGCGTTGTAATTATTATTTTAATTTTACCTACAAACGCAAGCCCAACCAATTGGAGGAGAAAACCAACTGGAGTGGAGCCGCGCACTAATTTCTATGCAAAGAAGTCTGTCATTTTCGGTGGGGGACGAGGTTTTTATATAATGTTCTCGAATACATACAAAACAGTAACGAAGTTACAGTCAACTTTATTTTCGGCCACGTATTGTCTATGGCTTATGGCGCGTTGGACTCGGTCTGTCAATGGATGAACTGTTATCTGATAACACTGTTGTGATAAAGTTTTCGACTATCTTCGAGGAAATTTATTTAGGTATTACTTATTGTGGTTTTATAGGTCAAAAAAATTATTTTGCCCTAAAATTACTGACAGCAGGGATGGTGACGTTATTTGACTCCACCTGACATTTTGGATATAACGACGGAAATTACATACACTTTTGAAACCAGCTTTTACAAGAAAAATCAAAAATGGCAAACGACAAATTGTATCCTTTTGAATTTTTTGCTGGATTATTTTAAAACCTTTGCCTGGGCAAAGTATGCACATATCATCAGCATACATGTACACCTTACAATTTTTAATACATTAGGAACACTATTTACATGCATTACATAACCAACGGGCCCATATACAGAGCCTGTTGGGACACCATATTTTATTTCAGCCTTATCACTGTAGTTTCCGTCCACAAGGGTTTGCATTTTCCTATTTGCTGAATAGCTACGGAACCAGTTATTTATGGGGCCCCGAATTCCACATTCGTCCATAGCACGAAGCAGCAGTTCATGATCTAATGTGTCAAAAGCTTTTTTGTAGTCTATTAATATTGCCAAAACATGATTTCTTTTGTTTAAAAACAAAAATACTTGTACTTTTTGAGCATGATTTTCTGCCTAATTCATAATGATTTTCTATCCAAAATATCCACTTGTTTCGATTGATTTTCGAATGCAATTGTCAACTTGTTTTCAAATGATTTTCTTCCAAAAATTTTTACATTTTAAGTATTCCATCCATCCATCAGCCTGTTTCGTCCACTGCTGGACATAGGCCTTTCCAGGATTTCACCACTCTTGGCGGTCCTCCTGGAAGAAATGCCCATACTCACACACGCTGGGCAGGCGGGTTGGTAAGCGCGGTGCCGACACCCTTGCACCAGTGACGCCGCTGCCCGTCACCAGTCTGTTTTATAAAAGGCTTGGCAATTGGAGATGGATAAACCGCCATCCATCGGTCCCAGGCAATGGTGGGCCGCCTGGTTTTGCCTAAGAGCTGTTCTCTTACTCTCCCCTGAATAAAAAATAATATTTAAAATATGCATTTTATAATTTTCAAGTGTAATTACATATTTAACTTTTTCAGAAAAAGGTAAAATTTTACATGTATTGAATAATTTATCATAATTTTGTCTACATCCAATATTTGTTTTCTTGTCAACTAAATATTTTAAAAATCTTATTTGCTGTGATTTTATTTCATTTAAATAGGTTTTGAATGTGCGACCATAACTACTTAGGCCATAGATAATTATTGATTCTACTCAAGCATGGTAAATACAACATTAAGTTGATGTGTTTAAAATTCTACTTAAATAGAAAAACTTTCCTAAAACACATCTCAGTTTTTTACTTACTTCTTTAACATGGGTTTTCCAATTCATATTATTGTCAATTGTTAATCCAAGGTATTTATATTTATTGACACATTCTAGTTCTTGACACTTACAACTCGACTGATTTTTATGTAAGCAATCGTGGCTATGACCGAGAATTTTTATACCATTTCGGTCTTTAACATTGTATGGTGATCGTATGTGCATACATTTTGTTTTGTTTAGATTTAGAATAATGCCGTTATCATGCACCCATTTCGTTATGTTGTCAAAGTCCTTTTGAATTTTTTGCTGGATTATTTTAAAACCTTTGCCTGGGCAAAGTATGCACATATCATCAGCATACATGTACACCTTACAATTTTTAATACATTAGGAACACTATTTACATGCATTACATAACCAACGGGCCCATATACAGAGCCTGTTGGGACACCATATTTTATTTCAGCCTTATCACTGTAGTTTCCGTACACAAGGGTTTGCATTTTCCTATTTTCTGAATAGCTACGGAACCAGTTATTTATGGGGCCCGAAATTCCACATTCGTCCATAGCACGAAGCAGCGCTCTTGGTAGAAGTTTTCAAAGTTGTTATACCTTTTAATCCGCTGAGTTCTGATCATTGCTAAAACAAGAAATAACAGGCAATATTATATCTCGAATCTATTGCACAGGTTAGGCTGTATATTCTGCTGACGTGTTCTTTGATAGCAAATGTCAATTAGTTTGTAGGTTTATTAGTTATTGCATGGCCATAAGTTAAGTTTAATTATCTAAACTATACTTTTATTTAATAATAAGTATTAAATAATTGCTGTAATTGGGTTTGCCCGCAGTAATTATAATAAATAAATAAATTATTATATTAGCTTTTGCCTTCAACGCACAGAACGAGTACCAAGAAGATTTAAATAAGTTGGTCTCATAACCATAACGGTCTCATTTTTCATAATCAGACTTTCAGAAGCCTGACGTCTCCCAAACACATTAATCATCGACAGAAAATATGAGTAACATGACCTTGGTACTAAACATCAGTCAAGTCACAAACAAGATTACAATGTAGTCATCGAGGGTAAGCGATTTATCAAGATTTGTCGTGGTACCGACGACGTGCCACTGACATTGCAGGCTCCAGGAACCCTCCAGAAAACTCCAGTTCATAGTTGGACGTTACCGACAGCTGCTTTTATTGCGATTGCAAAATTTTCATTTAGTTTCCTGTTGAGTCAGCGCCAGACATCAATCTTACTATTATCATGAAAAATACTGTTTACAAACAGTTTATTATTTGTATACATAGTTTTTAGTTGCGACGGAGCTGTTTTTCGAGCCCTATGGTTATATTTAGTGATTTAGTTTAAATCTGAAGAATCGATGCTTAATTAGAGTCAAAGGCACAATTTTAATTAATTGACGACTTGACATAATCTGCGACACATTCTCGAACATTTTGTGCTAGACAGCGTGGCGCCACACATAAATGCTCCACCAAGCTCGATGTAGCGTGGCGTTTTCTGTGTGGTGTCTACCATACTCTTGCATACTCTGAGTATATCCGGCCTTTGGCCAAAGCGATACAGTTTCCTCGTATGGAAAAATAACCGGTTTCATCACGTATAACTAACCATTTGGTCAAGGAACGCCGATAAAGCAGCTAAGCAGCGTTTTTTCTCCCGACATGGTTCACAAATATTGAATTTTCAAACTGAAAACTAACTTTTATTAAAATAAAATATAGCCTTTGTTACTCAGCAATAGTATAGCTCTTTATAAAAGAAAGAATTTTTAGAATCGGTTTAGTAGTTCCAAAGTTTACCTCAAACATACAAACAAACAAATCTTTACTCTTTATATAATAGTGTAGATGTAGATTTAGTTTTTTTACTTATGTAAGTATATACTTGTTTAGACATTATATTTATCTATGGTCTATTCAGTTTACTTATCAACTTATTTATTAATTGCATTATGTATAATAATATTATTATTCTAATAAGTTTTTATTTTATGCATTATGTAGAACTTTATTAACCCAACTTAAATATAAGTAGTTTTTTATGTGCTTCCCTTATTATATTTGTTTCATAATATAATATTGTTTTTATAAAGATTAGATATGACATGTAAAATCATATCTATTTTACAAATAAACATTTTAAATCTTTGGGTGCAGCTACAGTTGTGTTTGTACAGTTAGGCACGAACACGATGCAGTATTTATAATTTGGTTTATTATTAGTTGGCACAGCTTCCATTATGAATCCGAAACGATATCAGCCGCCGTCCTCAGGTAACTAAAAGTACTAATTGCCCGAAGCGCGAACGAACGCCCCGCGGCTGGAAGTTGTGACGTTGCAGCACTGCGACCGGCCGCGCGCCGAAATGTTTGAACACGGGCGGAAAAGTATATATCACTATTCGTAATTTATGAAGTTACTTTAGTTTTTAGCAACCTTAGTATGATTTTTAGGGTTCCGTAGTCCGACAAGAAACCCATATAGTTTCGCCATGTCCGTCTGTCCGCGGCTTAGCGCAGAGACTATTTACTACTAGAAAGCTGTAATTTGGCATTGATATAAATATTAATCACGCCTACAAAATGGTAAAATAAATTCTTGAAAAAAATTTTTTTTAAGTCTACCTCTCGTGCAAGTAAACTGGGGATGTTTTTTTTTCTCGTCAATCCCATATTGTGGGGTATCGTTGGATAGGACGTTCAAAAATATTGTGGGTGTGTGAAAACCATTTTTCGATTTAGGGATCCGTTGGTGAAATATTAAGCTTTAAAGTGAAAATTTTAGTTAGAGTGGAGCGTCCCCCCCCTGCCGGCTAAACGGTTGTTTATAGAAATGTGAAAAAATTCACAGAAGTAGTATATATAATGAATTTAAAAGGAAAACTATCACAGCTAAGTAGGCTTTACAGGTTTACGAGTACAGGTCGCGCCAAACTTTTGGCCCCCTATAATGTATGGGACCAGAATTTTGGCGCGGTCTGTATTAGTAGACCAACTTATATGTACCGGGCAACTACAGAACCCTATATTGCGCGTGGCCCGACACGCACTTGGCCGGTTTTTTAAAAATAAAACAAATAAATGGAAACGGTCGGATTGAAATAAACTCGTTATGACATGTCACCGCCGCGTCTCGCTCGCCGCGCTCTCTCTCTCTCCCCGCCCTGCACCCACCGCATGCATCCCGCTCCACCTCAATTTTCTTAGTATCAGCAGAGCTAAGAAGACCAGAATTCACTCGAGCCTTCTCAATTTTCTTGTTCGTGTTACCTATGTATACTCACTCAACTCAACAATGGTAACTGAACCCTGCTCTACTGACACGCATCTTGAGAGCAGTCAAGTGCTATTGGGGGACACAATTCGGTTCCCGCCGAGTACGGAACCTCAGCTTTTATTGTTTATTATTTTACTATAGACTATGTAGGTACTATAATCTGACAGAACTCGAAACTTGTACGTATTACCGTGTTTAAATGAGAAAGTACGCTTGGGTAATTTTTTTTAATTACCTCCCTTGATAAAGGCACGTATTCTGTAAACATTTCAACTGGCTACCTTGGCACACCGGCAGATATACAGACAGCGGAGGCTTAGTAATAGGATCCCGTTTGGCACCATTCGGGTACGGAACCCTAAAAACTATTTACTATCTATACTGAACACTATTCTTGTCAACGTCAGTCTCCGTCAGCAAATTATCTTTTTTTAATATTTATTAAATACTCGAAAGAAATGGCCGAATCTGTAACAGAACAGTTATTTTAACGTCAAGAGTTAAAATATAAATAAGCCTTTGGTAATCATTTCGTTGTATTTAAACGTATCAGACACTCAGCTTGGCCTTTTTTAATGGATAATAATAAAGCCTCCGAAAAACAAATCAAATCCCAGCGAACTGCTGCACACTGTAATACTATCTAAGCAGCGGTAATATTAGTTACCGAAAAATATACTAATTTAACTGTGTAACATCTACCGACAAGATAAGTAAAAACATGGTTACTTGTTAATTTGTTATTAACTTACATTATATCAATTAATAATATTAATATGTTATAAGTATATTATTATATAATTTATTTAAATAAGTATTAATTCAGTAACATTATATGCAACATATTCGTTTTATGCATAATAGCATAAATGCTTCAACCGAATTAAGACGTTATATCGTTAACATAAGATGCAACGTCAGTTTTACGCAATCGTCATTCGAACTTGTCACGCCATAGCGGTGACAAAATGCCTCGCGGACACTTTTTGAGCGAGATTGTGAATCTAGTTGTTTATGAGAGGTCAATGAATTTGAATTATATTGTATTTACACGCGTAAATTATATTAAAGCTTTAAGTGCACCCTAAGAGAACTATGCTGACAAAATTGGCAACATACTGGAAAAGGGATAACTCAAAAGCACCCGGAAAAGAGGAAATTTTATGAATGAATTGATGGACGAGGAAGACATGAAAAAGGTAAATTAGCATACTATAGCAGATGTAAATCTGTGGCCTAATCTTTTCCACTGGGATACAGGCGTGAGTATGTATGAATCTAACTAAAATTATAAATTATAAAGTGCGCTGGTTGGTTTGTTTGTTATTTTATAATAATAACGTCAAATAAATCAACGGAACGCAATTTCCTTTTTTTTAGTGATAATTACGGTTTTACAACAAAAAATATATATGTCGGCGCAACCCATTTTTCTGTATAAACATGCTTGCAGTTAATTGTTGATTTAAATTAAGAAATATTTTGGTTTATTATTATTATTAGCTTAGATTGATTTTTGGATTTGTAATTGTGAATAATTTTGACTAGAAGCCTTAAACTATTGTTGGAATGTCGTCACATTTTGATTTAGGAACTTTCTTCATTATTTTGTTATTATTTAGCAATGTTAATGACTCCTTAAACATTGTTGTAATTATTGAGTTGGTAATTTTATAATTAGTTCTTATTTATAAACACACCATCTCTGATTAATCTGATTAAAGCTTTCAATTTTCTAAAATTTGCTTCCTGTTAGTACAACCGCCATGTTTCTGTTCGAGTCAGTAAGCTTCAATTATTTTCATAACATTGTCAATTTCTATGTACAAAGCCTTGTGAATAATATTATAATTACCTCCATTCCATATGCAAGATTAAGTTTTAGTTGATAGCTCAACTTATTGTTTATGTAATGTTTTTGGAGGAAAGGAAGTTGCCTCTTTTTCAAGTAACCAATAAGAACGCACATCGTTGCCGCGAAGGCAAGCTTCCTTGACTCGAAACACAAATTTCGGGGGCAGAATTTTTGTAGCAGCATTGTGAGCAGGTTGCACCTTTTCAAATATAAAATCGTTGCTTCTTGTAAAAAGATTCCTTTGTTCTTTATTTCCGTATTTTCATATTACTTTACATTAAAGAATATAGTAAAGTTCGAAGTTCGATATTTGAATAATGTCTGGACCAAAAGACAAAGATCCTCTAGGATCAGATTAAGGTCAAGGTAAAAATAGAACCCCATTTGATATCCAAACCATCTTTTTATTTTCACATATATATTTCAAGGCCACGAATGCCGACTCCACTCATCCATAAATCCAACACACATACGAAGCGCGGCGTTCCGTCTTAAGGACGACATATGAAGTAATTTTTTTTCTGGCGTCCCTCGCATCTAAAATCAACTTTAACGTTGAGACTCAAGGTCGGTATTCGTTTGGAGAGCGAAATATTTTTTCCATTTCATATTTACGAATATGCCCCAAATTCTCCAAAAATTAGAACCGTGAAAGCAGGGGGGGTTTGGAGGGGGGAATTTTTATACACACAGACGTAAGTGGGTGGCGCGGGGGGGTAAAATGAGATAGTAGATAGTTTAGAGAAAGAGGAATGTATGGGGAAACGGAAAAGTGACGTTTCAGGATGTTATTTGCGATTTTTATTATTATTGCTGTTTTGAAGATTTCTTTTTTGGGTATTTTAATTACTTTTTCTCGGGGAAGGTAGTTTTTAATGGAGGGACATTGTTTACAGCCTGAGAGGCGAATTTGTAAATCGCTTAGCAAAAATTATTCCCATTTTAAGACTGATATTTTAGATATACTAGGTGAAATTAAATCAACCGACCAAATTCATACTGGAGACTCGGTTAGTCATCAGGAACTAGGTTATTATTATATTAATAGGTGACTTTAATTTATTCTGCCAATTTTTACAGAAGACTCTGTAAGTGCTCAGTAATACGGTTCGATGACATTTTTGTGAATTTCGTAAATTATTCTTTTCGTGTTCCTTACAAATAGCCCAGCCCCGAGTCAATTATTACGGGACGTCAAGATTTTATTTTGCGAAATCAGCAGAAATCCGTGTTACTTACCAAGCCTCCAGTATGAGTTTTGCTGTATAAATTAAAGTCACGTTATATTATATAGCACACGTTAGTTATTTATCTAGCACGTACATGAATAATGGAATAATTTTGTGTTTTAAGTGGTATTTTTACTTTTACTTTTATCTGTTTAGTATTACCATTTTATATTAGTTAAAATGACTGTAATAGTATTAAGCCATATGATGAAAAAAAAAGATAAGAAAAAGACATGATCTTGCTAAGTTTCTTGCCCTTAATGGGCGGATTTAGGCATTATATCTATTTATCTGGGGGCACGGCAGTGCCCGCCAAGTCGAGCTAAAAAGCGGCACGCCGTATACCATCCTTTTCTCGAAGTAGTTCAGGCCATTTTCGACCCCCTATAACTTCGTTGTGCATAAAACCAGAAGCCTCAATTTTAGGTAACCAAGCAGGCATTGTATAAACACGGTATATTTCAAATTTCATTAAATTTGAACAAGTAGTTTAAGAATTGTAACTAGTCAAAATTTCTCAATTTTGTCAAATCAAATCAAATTAAATCAAAATATTTATTTTGCAACATAGATACATAAAGTATACTTTCTACAAGTCAAAGTTAATTTTAACAATATATATCTTTAGAATATAAAAAAATATATAATGATACGGGACATAAAATATACACCTGCATAAAATAGAGGAATCTAGGAATAAAAATATTATATATACATAATGAAATGAACAAATAAGTTAAATAAATACGGGAAATACATACAAAAAATATGAAAGTTGGGCTTGTCACTCACTCACTCACTCACTCACTCATTCACTCACTCACTGACTGACCGACCGATCATCAAAACTCTAAGGCACTTCTAGAAGCTTCTATAGCTTCAAATTTGGAATACTATTAGTGTTTAGTGTATAAATCAAGATTTTTAATATTGATACGGTCACTATAAGATGTTGGTGGGTTGAAGGTCCCATAAGGAGGGACTGAATAAATTAACCGACTTGGTTTTACATGGATCTCACAACTTTTTACGGTAGAAGAACTAAGTTGCGAGACTTGGTTTTTTTACAAGTTTTGTTTTTGATGGCCTAGTTTATTTATCTATTTAACTTATTTATTCATTGCATTATGTAGGTATATACAATATTTTAATTTTTTACTTAAGTTAGTATATATTTGGTTAGGCATTATATTTATTTATGGTCTATTCAGTTTATTAATCAACTTATTTATTAATTGCATTATGTATAATAATATTCAAGTCTTTATTTTATAACTTTAGTGGCCCCACTTAAGTCCAGTTTTTTTGTGTATTTCCCGTATTAGTTTAGTTTAATCATATAATATTATTCTTATAAAGTTTAGAATGGACATGTAAAACGTATACTTTATGTATCTATTTTACAAATACACATTTTGAATCTTAAATCTTGAATATTTTTATATCTACCACGCAAAATGAAATAATTTGGCCAAATGGGAGTCAGACTAGCACACAAAGGGTTCCGTACCGCTTCGTTTGGCTCGTCTTGGCGGGGGGCCCTGCCGTTTCGAGGAAAATTAATTCAAACGTATTTTCCAGAAATAAAATCTTAGATTATATGTATAGTCAAAATGCTTGTACCAGAAATTTATTACAATTTTATGTGTACTTCATGATATACACAGAAACAAAGCATGCATGTCGAGCTGTACGGGCAAATATTTAAATTAATTTGATTTAATATGATAAGTTTTGCTAACATAGTTATAAAGCCTACTATTAACATCTCTATGGACTGAAATATTTTTTTGATTGCCACAATAATTTCAATTTCGTACATATAAATGCGCAAAGTATTCCACAACGTTTCCCTGATATGTTGGCGACGTTCGATGCTCAAAATATTCATGCCATACTAATTTCAGAATCTTTTCTTAAACCTTGTTTACCCTCCACCTCTTACTCGCTTCCTGGCTTCCACCTGATCCGTAACGATCGCACTGGAGCCAGATGTGGTGGTGTTGCGATATATCTTCGATCCCATATCCCCTTCACTATACTAAGTATGTCTCCCCAACCTCCACCAAAAGATGCAGGTGAACATCTTTTCATAGAGGTAACACTTTCCCACACTAAGCTTTTACTTGGTGTGTACTATCCTCCGGATCTGACAGTTAACTATTTTTCCTCTTTTGAGAATCTTCTTGAGTCCCTGGTCCCATTATACAAACACACCATTATTATGAGTGACTTCAACACGTGCCTTCTTAAAAACGATTCTCGCTGTTTATCCTTAAGATCTATCATCAATTCCAACAATCTACATATTCTTCCATCGGATGCAACTCATCACTTTCCCAACTGTCGACCCTCTCTTCTTGATCTTGTTATCGTCTCCTCTCTAGAGCATGTTGTTAAGCACGGTCAGTGTTCTGCAGATGCTTTTTCTTACCATGACCTCATTTTCCTTTCCTACAAAATCCGACCCCCCAAACCAAAGGCAAAAGTGCTCATGCAGCGTCATTTTAGCGGAATAAATCTGGAGGACCTCCGGAAAGATGCTTTTGATATAGATTGGGCAGCGATTTATAAATTGGATACTGTAGATGAGCAAATATCTCAGTTCAATTCTCTATTAACACATCTGTATGACATACATGCTCCTGTTCGAGCTATAAAAATAAAGCATCTACCAGCGCCATGGCTAACTGATGAGATTAAGAATCTAATGTTAAAAAAAGTACGCGCCAAGTCTAAATTTAAAAGCCATCCAACCAATGATAATAAGGAGAAATACATTGTACTTCGGAATCACTGTAATAAGGTGTGTAGGGATGCACAACGACGCCACATTCATCAATCTGTTGAGAATGGTGATCCAGCTAAAGTTTGGAAATTTCTTAGGTCACTGGGTGTTGGTAAATCACGTCAAGATACTATTCCTAAAGATTTGAATTTAAATTCTCTTAATCAACATTTCTCTTCTTCGTCCACTTTTGATGGTGCAACGAAAATCAACACCTTAAATTATCTTTCTTCTCTCCCAACACCAGACTACCCTCCTCTAATTTTTAGTCAATTTACTGATTGTGATGTTAAGAAACATATGCTGTCAATAACATCCAATGCCGTGGGTACAGATTGCATTAGCCGCAATATGATTTTACCTATCATCGATATTATATCTCCTGTAATTACTATGATCCTGAATAAATCCATTACGTCGGGCATCTTTCCTACTATCTGGAAAGATGCCCAGATCATTCCTCTACCTAAAAAAGCAAATCCTTCTTCTTTTTCCGAGTACCGGCCTATTTCCATCCTCCCATTCCTATCCAAAGTTCTTGAACGTTTAGTCCATTACCAACTTAGTCTATTCCTTACTAATAATAAACTCCTAAATCCCCTTCAGTCCGGCTTCCGTCCTGGTCATAGCACAGTTACAGCCTTAGTCAAGATTACTGATGACATCCGGCTTGGTATGGATTCAGGTAAACTTACTGTCCTGACATTACTGGACTTTAGTAATGCTTTTAATACTGTGGATTTTGACATTCTCTTAGGTATTTTACGTTCTCTTAACATATCTCCAACGGTAATTGACTGGTTTCGTAGTTACTTTTATGGACGCCGGCAGCGTATTCGCATCGATGATACAGTATCCGATTGGTGTGACACCACTGCCGGTGTTCCACAAGGTGGCGTCTTGTCTCCATTACTTTTTTCAATTTTCATAAATCATATCTCCGATCTCATTTCTTCTTCCTACCACCTTTATGCAGATGATCTTCAAATTTACAATCAAGCTAAACTCGAGGATCTTCCTACTGCCATTAATACAACTAATAATGATCTAGCTCGCATTTTAAATTGGAGCACTGAATTTGGACTCAAAATTAATCCTATAAAAACCCAAATTATAATAATCGGTAGCCCGTTTTTCATCTCTAGAGTGAACTGGCAGACTTTACCACAAATATTCTTTGATGGAACACATATCCCTTTTAGTGGTAAGGTAAAGAATCTTGGTATTTTCATTGACAATCGTTTGTCCTGGGAGCCTCAGTTGGAAGAAGTCAGTCGAAAACTCTTCGCTTCTGCAGGTTCGATGAGAAGGCTTCGTAACTTCCTTCCAGTTACTACCAAGACTGCTCTGGCCCAATCCCTCATTTTACCTCTCCTTGACTATGCTGATTCCTGTTACCCTGACCTTACCCAAAAGCAACTCGACCAACTTGAGCGACTTCAAAATTTTTGTATTAGATTTATTTTTGGACTCCGTAAATTTGATCACGTTTCGGAATTTCGCTCCCGGCTTGGCTGGCTCCCTATTCGCTCACGTCGGAATGTCCATATCCTTTCCCTCCTGTATTCTGTTCTTTTCAATCCTTCTTCTCCTTCTTATCTCAAGGAACGTTTTGAGTTTCTTCACCAATCTCACGAACGAACGTTGCGGTCATCTGAAAATCTTCAATTAAAGACACCACTACACTCCTCTACCTTTTATGGCAAATCGTTCACAGTTGAAGCTGTGCGTTTGTGGAATGCTTTGCCCTTTTCTATAAAATCTTCTTCTTCCTCGGCTATCTTTAAAAGACGAATAAAAGAATATTTTTTCTCCCTTTAATAGTTACGTTCAAGTAGGTATATTATATGAATAAATATTAGTTTATATTATAATATTGTATAGTATGTATTTGTATGTATATTTACACGTAGTAGATTGTTTAGTATTTAAATAATTAGTTAATTTACATTGTGCAGTACATGTATGTATATATATTACATAAATATCTCCTGTACACCACCATCAACTTATCCTTTTTAACAGTATCTTCCACCCAAAGGTTGTCTGGAAGAAATCGCTCTGAGCGATAAGACCGCCCATTGTACCCTTTCTGATAAAATATTTTTATTACTTGTTTTTATTTTGGTGAACAATAAAGAGTATTTATGTTTATGTTTATGTTATTGTCTGAAATAAAAACATTTAATTTAATTTTATTATCTATTTACATATTTACCCTCTTAAATGTCCCTGCTTCAATAATGCAACTAATATTTATACGGTATATTTGTATTTATTCCAACATCCATATTTCATAAACTCACTCGTACCTACTTACTAGCAAACAATCCTTAAATAGAACAATTATTTCCGATTCGTGATGTGAATATCCACTCGTGTTGAATTTTCAATTTGCAATCCCATAACAGCAAAGTCTTTGATGACGTCATAACAGACAAACTGACAAGATGACCAGACTCTGCCAACAAAGGTTTCACTAAGCCGGAAGTAATCAATGCACACAGAGTGTATCGGTCACAGAACAAATAGTTCAGGAACTATTTTCTTTTGTTTACATAGATTAATCCCAGTTTCACTTATACTCGTATTAAAATAGCAATGAGAGTGGAAAGACTATGTGTTGTGTAGTCTGAATAAAAAATACTAGCTAGTTTATTTTATAAACTAAAATACATTTTTTCATACCTGTCTCCCAGAGAGGTAGGTAGTATTAGGCAGAGACTATAAAATTTCTATTTGCTACAACCCTGGCAAACCTCTTTCGCCTCTTCCACATCCATCAATCCAGTCATGTACAAGATCTTCTATTTTGAGTACTTTTAACATTGCCGTTCTTTAGTACGTCGCCAATTTGGTTAGGATATGTCCTTCTATATTATGGCGGCTTGGTCGAGCTTTATCTTCCACTAGCGCATTATACTTTTTTTTCGTCACTACACTTAAATTGATCCTCTCTATATAGGTATGTCCAATTATGTAAAAACATTACACTCACGCATTTCTTGTAGCTCCAAGTTTAGCTGTAAAATAGTTGATTAAATTATGTAAAAAAAATATAAAAATAAAATTTCAAAGTATTGATTACTTTCTAAAAATTATATCGTTTTATAATATTAAGCTATTAAAGTAACGCACACAGACATCAGGTACGATTAATAATTATAATATATAATTATCATATATTATAATAAATTACAAGTTATATGAATAAGTATAATTTAGTTATATTATTATGTAGATAATATACCTGTTATTGACGAGACATATTTAATAACTACATCCATTTCACATTTTGTTTGGTTCAATCTAGTGACACACTAGGGTAAAATAACAAATAAGTGCAGTTTGTTGTTTCATTCACTCGTACACAGGAGTCATTTGCGTTAGGCGAGTACAATAGCTAATTCGAAGACCTTTTTTTGCCAGGATTCTATTAACTAGTTTTTATTTTTTCACCTTACTTACCTTATTTTTTTCTTAAAAAAGCGGCACACGATTTGACATGTTTGGAAGTTTGGCTCACATTGTCGTCAAACGCCATCTAGAGCAGACGCACTGAAATAATTGTGAACAATATGACTACAATGTGTTACCAATATTAAAGCATTTCCTTGTCATGATACCTTGAGGGATAATAAGACGCTTTATTGTTTTGTTTGTAACTCAGCCGAGTACAATACTGTTTAGTTATTGAGCGTAGTATTTGTCTTGCTCGTTTATTTATTACTTGTTAATTTATTAATTCAATATCATGTAAATAGTCATATTTTGATCTATGATATTATGTAGGTAAGGCATATTCATACCAGATGTATAAAAGGAGTGGTGTTACGAATGTTGGGGCATTCGAGTATTGCTTGCTGACTATGTTGTTACGCTGCCGTGTGTTAAGCAATAAAGTGATCCATTTGTGTAACAGTTCAAGTTATTTCAATAAATAGTGTTTGGAAAACATATATTTAGAAGTGTTTTAAATATTCGTGAATCCCTGTTGGCTGGAGAACCCGAGCGTATCAGTTCAGAAGCGGGATAAAATTGGTTCTGGAGTACTGATTGGACTTCGCCCACAAGAAACGCAAGTATTCGTACACATTCTAATAATTCTTTATTAACACAATTGTTTTTTTTTGTCGAGGAAAATCAAAATGACAAGACTCGCAGCCCGTCCTTTGATCGAGGCAGGTCGCTGCTGTCATGACGAGACTCGCAGCCGTAGTCCTATGTACGAGCCAAGTTGCAGCCGCAGTCCTGTGTACGAGCCAAGTCGCAGCCGCAGTCCTGTGTACGAGCCAAGTCGCAGCCGCAGTCCTGTGTACGAGCCAAGTCGCAGCCGCAGTCCTGTGTACGAGCCAAGTCGCAGCCGCAGTCCTGTGTACGAGCCAAGTTGCAGCCGCAGTCCTGTGTACGAGCCAAGTCGCAGCCGCAGCCCTGTGTACGAGCCAAGTCGCAGCCGCAGTCCTGTGTACGAGCCAAGTCGCAGCCGCAGTTCTGTGTACGAGCCAAGTCGCAGCCGCAGTCCTGTGTACGAGTCAAGTCGCAGCCGAAGTCTTGTGTACAAGCCAAGTCGCAGTCGGAGTCCTGTGTACGAGCCAAGTCGCTGCCGTCATGATAAGACCCACAGCCACAGTTCCACCCACGAAGCAAGTCCGCAAGACGCAGGACCAGCGGGCCTATTACGTGTCATTGAATCGGTTGTCAGCTATGGTTGCTGTTCACCAAAAGCAGTCAAGAAATGAACTTACAGTATAGCCTTTGATGAGTATTGAACTGTTTACGAATTGTGACTTCATTTCGGGTGTAGACGTATCCTTAGATCTAGGCGGATATGTATGTTTTCCACGATAGGCACTCGGTTTAGCAACTGATTTTACGATACAGAATCAGGGGCAGGTGCAAGGTATTTAAAAGCTCAAGGGCAAACTAATTCATTAGAAAGTTTTCTTTTTACAAATACAAAATACGAAAAAAAAAATTTACTGAGCCAAGGAAAAAAAAGAATACACTAACATGCTAACTCATAGAATAAAATAATGTGCTAACTACAATGACCTAAAAGTCTATCCTAAGAGTGACAGTTACCATAAAGCGGCCAACAGCATTTGAGATACAATACAAATATTAATGAAAAAAAAATTGATATTAAATTGAAATACTATGCAAAATATCATCAAACTAAATCAATCTTTCTTATATTTTCTGTTTCAATGTGAAGATAAATAATATATACGAGAAATAGTGTGTGTATAAACGTACTGTGTAAATGAGAAAGTATGTGAGTGTGAAGTTGAAGAGTGATATGTGTCATTGTATACTTTAGAATCATAGATACTCATACCATAAAAATGAAAGAGTGAAACGATACAGAGGTTTCAAGTCAGGATTAACAGGAGACTTCCTACTTTATCGTAGTTGTTATTATTTAAGGGCTTGCCTTTGGTCTTCCAACAGTTTTTGTTTTAATATGCTGAGTCAACTACTTATCTGATCAATGCAAAACTTGGACACGTGTTTTTTTCAAACCTTTGTCTTTCCGATGTCAGGTGAAAAAAAAACTCCTACATCAAATACCTTTTTGTAAAATCCAGAATAACCTCGAAAATTCACTGATTTTGATTAGACTTTCTGACAACATACTGAAGTTTAGAATCACTCGGTAAGATTATTGTGCACCATGGGCAAGGCCTTAACCAATTTATTTATAGCTACGTTTTTTTTAAGCTTCTCTGCTGTTTGAACATGATTTGCAATCAACATTGTTTTGAATAAAACGCACTAAATAATCTTAATAATTCGAACCAACGTGACAAATTTCCTATATTGAATAATGTGGTCCCATAATTTGACCCCTTGTGCAAATAAGCCACTGTGCGTTAACTAAATTAACTGTAGCTGCAAAGACATTGTTGGGGAAACCACCAACAATGTCCACAGCGCCGCTGGTGTTGAGGAAACCATCAAACACGTCCTCTTCCAGTAGCTCTGCAATTGGCAGCACCCTTCGATGCGATGCTGCGGCTTCCCGTCAGTCGTTTGAATTGCCGGTGGACTGGTACCAACAATGAGGCAGCGTAGGGGTTCCAAAATAAAAACTCCAAAGTTCTTTGCGCAAAGAACTCCGAAGGGCCAAGTGGGGGATTATGTGATAACTTCTTCTTTAGTTGTACCCGAGGTGTCGATCGATCAATAATTTTGTACGGTACGGGTCTTCTTCTTCGTTGAAGCGGCGCGGAGCGACGCTTCGACGAAGGTACGGGTCTGGGTACTTGGTACCATTGCCCGGGCTTCTTCTCCGCGGGCGACAGCCCGCGGGTCCGGGGGGGGCCGCCAGTCACGCGCGCGCCCGGAGCACGGTGATCGCGTTCGACGGGCGGGTACTGGCGATCCTCTTGGTTAGGTTGGGAGCGCGCTGCGTGTCTCACGATACTACGGGATGTAGATATATCGGAGTGCGCGGCGCTGCTCCTGTAGTCCCAGCGACTCGTGCGGGCCTGGCCGGAGTACGGCGGCGCCGCCGGCAGTCTCGTACCGCGCTAGCGGTACGAGACCGCCGGGTGTGCACGAGGCGAGTCCTAACCAAGGACCTGGTGGTCGGTCGGTGGTGTTCACGGGGTGGTAACGTTTTCAGTCGTTTTTCGTTGTGGTCGTCTTTGCTCGCCCGCAGGGCGAGCGCAGGTACGGGCCTTAATGATTATCATTTTTGCCCGGGCTTCTTCTCAGTGGGCAACGGCCCACAGGTCTGGGGGGGGTCGCCAATATGGAGGGTGGCGGCCTGTCAGTCGAGAGGCTTGGTTTCACCGGGCTGTAGGTGGTACGGCCGGCAGCCCCTTACCATGATCCGGGCCGGGTTGGCCGTTTTCATGACTGCCGGCGGTAGCAGCGCCGACAGTCCAGTTTCTACACAGGCCCCGTCAGTCGTTTTTATTTGTATGGGATGACCCCCTGTAAGACGGCGTTGCCGCACAGACGCGCGACGCTAGCGCTTGTATTTTTGACGATTGCTTGCCCGTTTGGCCCCTCGTAATTCACTCTTTTATTTAAATAACTTTCTTATTTTAAACAGTTTTACATTAATTCTTATTAGTTAACATAGTCTAATATTAGTTCTTATAAGAAAACAAAACTTGTACAGATATTCTTATTGGTTAATAAGTTACAAAGGTTTTTTTACGAAAGTTTAGCAATGTTGAATGTCTTTCAGTACATTGTATATGGAAGTTAAGGATATTTACTTTAAAGTGGTTATATAATGCTAAGCATATAAAACAAATGTGAAACAAACTATTTTCAATATATTTCAATACATGGAAACAAAATTATAACATTACGTCTTCACAAAAATGCATTTCTATTTATATATTTATGTTTCGAGTTTGCTTAAGGCATACAACTTGCAAATGTACATAAACAACTGAAAGACTATAGATACAGTGGTTATTTACTGATATAAACTATTTCAAGTAAGAATTAATGCAATACATCTTGAATATTGTTTCATCAACAATTTGTTTCTAGAAATGTGACATTTTACGGTCAAAACGAGTTTAAATTTACGTGTTTTAATAATAATTTACGAGTTCGATACAGAATTACTTTTAAAATTAACAAGATATGAATGTTAGTGCAATTTACAGCTAGTAACTAGAGTTTTTTATGTAAATGCGAATTTTCGCTTTAAAATGTTGACTTTCTACGACAATATCAACACATATTTATATTGCTTAATGGGTATTCAAGTTGCATTACTTAAAATCCAGGCAATCTTAAAGTAACAGCCCTTTACACAGCAATACTGTTACGTAGATAACATATCTCAGCGGGTTACGCTCTGCGCGCCCCTTTTAAGCATGAAAATGGCTGAAATTCATTCATTTCATGGTCAGCAAGTGACTTATCAACAAATTACATTAATATTTTACCGTTAAACGGTCTAAAAAGGCAAAAAACCTATAATTTGAACATATCTGTAAGACCCCGGCAAATTGATGATGTTAACTAGTGGGCGAAAGCCCGCGAAAGGAAACTCTGCTTTCTGATTGGCGGTAGGTACCTTTCAGAATATGTTCACATTATTTCAGGTTTCTACAGCACTGGGTCAGGCCTTTGAAGTTTATTTTTACTTTATACATTAATATAGTCGAGAAGCGACGTATAAAAGTTGAAAAAATTCATAATAAAAATAGTCTGCTAAGACCCAGGTAACTTAACAATGTTAACTAGCGGGGTTAAGCCCGATTTAAAGTTCTATACTAAATCCAAGTTTGGGGAGCTGTATTTGTTTTCTGAAAGCTCTCTTCTGGCCATCAAGCCTTGTTCGAGCGAGAAAGTATATTCTCAAAATACGCTATTAATCAGCAGTATTTTCAACAGTCTCCCCCTCGTGCGAAAGCAGTGAGCACCGAAGTCTTGAGTGAAAATACTGATGTAGTTCGTAGTAGTTGTTAGGGATTTCATGAAATGGCTTTATGGCCTCCAGCTTTCCGGTAGTACCGTAGCGGGCCGCCTTTAGAGACTAGTGATGGAGCTTTTCCGGAACTGTTGATGTTTCAGGAACCAAATTGACAGATGATAAGATGACATGTCGCGATGTCGGTCGACGTACTATTCCGTTTCTCGTTCGTATCTCTACCACTCTGACGTTGCCGTCTGGTCCGGGGTGAACTTTGGTGATTTCACCGCGCGGCCATGTGCCTCGTGGGAGTGAAGCATCCACGATCAACACGATGTCTCCGGGGCTTGGATTGATGTAAGCTCTCCCGTTTAAATATCTCGGTTGTAGAGTTGGTAGGTATTCTTTAGTCCATCTGGTCCAGAAATGATCAGCTAAACGTTGTACTGTTCGCCATGAAGATCGGCTGACTAAGCTCGTGTCGTCAAAATCTCCGATGGATGGGGCTCCATTTGAACAACCAATTAAGAAGTGATTTGGCGTCAATGATTCTGTCTTCAGGATCTAGGCTTACTTCAGTTAGCGGTCTCGAATTTACGATATGTTCGGCTTCTAGCAACAATGTATGTAAGGCTTCTTCTTTGGGATATCTCTCGTTCAGGGTAGATGTTAATGCGACTTTTATGGATCTTACAAGTCGTTCCCAAACCCCGCCAGCACTTGGGTTTCCAGGCGGTATAAACTTCCAGGTTATTCCCTTTTCAGCTGCCTTATCGACCATATGCGTCTTGTTCATTTTGTCGAACTCTTCTCTAAGTTGCTTATTAGCAAGGCAGAAATTCGTTGCGTTATCGCTCATGCATACTGTAGGTGCTCCTCTGCGGGCAGCCAGTCTTCGTAGCGCCAGGATCATGGAATCGGCAGATAAGGAACATGCTAATTCAATGTGTACTGCTCTGGTGGAAAGGCAAGTAAACAATGCGCCCCATCGTTTTTCGTGACGTCTTCCAATCGTAATCATCATTGGGCCAAAGTAATCGACTGCCAGGCATGTAAATGGTCTTTTATAACGGTATAATCTTTCAGGAGGCAAATCGCCAAAAGGTGCTGTCATCGGTAAACTTTTGTTTAGTTTGCATTGATAGCAGTTTCTTACAATGCTTTTCACAGTAGTTCTCAGAGATGTTATGTAGTATTTTTGACGAAGTTCGTTCATTATCGTTTGGTGATTTGCGTGATCGGTTAATCGGTGTTTACCGTCTAATACGATCGGTTTCTTGTAGGTTTCAGGTACATATTGAGCGGAACTTATTCTTGTTGACAAGTACATAAGGCCGTCGTTATACTGCAGTGTTAATCGCCGAAGTTTAGAATTTTTGTCGAGCGGTTGATTTGTTTTTAATTTTAAGATGTCGTTCTTGAAGCTGTCGTTTTGTATAATTTTTAACAGAGTGTTTAAGGCTTGATTTTTAAATTTGTTTGAAAGCGGAATGATATTTTTATTCCCCAGTTGAGAGGGAATATTTTTACGCGGGGTTTTTGATAGCTTTTCCAATTTTTTATCGCGTTTTTTATTTAAACGCCATGTAGCGTCTTTATTTGCGTTCGTAAGCTTTTTTGTAATGTTAACGGTGTTTAAGTTTTCTTCTGTTTTCAATTTGGACTTAAATATTTCGATGACTTGGTAGATTCGAGCGTAAATATTCAGGATTCTTGCGAAGCTTGAGAAGCGTTCGGGTTTCGGCAGATCTTCAAATGGCTGAATTCGTGAAGACGCGAGCGAGCGAGATGGTAATATATTGCTGCTGTCTTGCGCGAGCAGAGGCGTGGTCACAGCGATGACGTCTTGTTTTCGTTTTTCTTCGCCCGTAGTCGGCGGTAATCTATTACTGGTGTCTTCAGGCCAATTTTTTGGGTTTTCATGCAAAAATTCGGGTCCGTTGAACCACCTGTGGTTCGTATTGAAGGTGGTAGGAGCGCCTCTAGTCGTGTCGTCGGCTACGTTTTGTGATGTCGGAACCCATCTCCACTGCTTAGGTTTCGTATAATCTTCAATTTCAGCGAGTCTATGCGCTACAAACGGTTTAAATGTTCGCGCGTCTGCTTTTATCTAAAAAGATAAAAAGATAGATCTGTCAGCGTGGCACTAGGAATAGCCCAGTTGTGCAATGCAAACTAGGGTTTTGCCACGAGGCTCGTGAGACGGGCACTTTGCTTTCCCTTAGATCTTTGTTGATACGCAGGTAGGTAGTATAGGTAGGTCGAGGATGGAAGATCCCGGACGGTGAGGAGTGCGGTGCTGACCGACCACCGTAAGTGTGACCTGTAGGAAAGGCTCGATGGAATATTACAATGCGTTAGCCTAGTCATACAAGGCCCGTAGCGGCGGGAACTAATCTTTCATTATGTCTGTTATGAATCTGAGCAGATAGGTAGGTAGGTAGGTAGGTAAGTAGGTAGGCTGGAGGATATCACTGTTTCAGCAGGGTATCCTGTTAGGAGAAAGATATTACCCGAAGGTTTATGGTTGTTGCCTAACCTTGCTATATGAAGTCTATGAGTACTTTCCTGTTCACTTGTCCTACAGAGAACTCTAGACCCTAGAATGTTTCTATACAGCAAATAACTTAAGAAGTAGGTAGGTAACGAAATACCCCTTACATTTAGGTTGACATACATACATACATCCCTAGGGAGAATATAGGGTTACTATGAATGTTGACGACTTGATTTATAGACCATGCTGTTTGATAGTCAATCGTACCAGGTCTAGTTTGGGGTTCAAGTCTAGTGATTTTACGCCAAGTAGAATCATGTACTGTTTCAATTACAGATGGAGAATATGGAGCAGGGGAGTCGGGCACATCATCCTGCGGGGAGACAGTCTTTAAATCTATCAAATAGTTACTTGAATTTGAGTTGGCAACTAAGCATGCGAAGCAATGGAGAGAGGATTATATGATACACCTCATCTTATGGTATTTTAATTTTCATTTTGTAACATCAGCCTCTCTCATATAACCCCCTTCGTGGCTCGCTAGCAGTATTTGGGCGAGTCGCGACAAATATGTGCCGTATTGGTAGTTCATAAGCAAAGTAAGATGCTGTATAAATAATTTTGGTTTAGGTTCCAAAGTTCCAACTGACCTGGAGTGTTTTCAGATATAAAAAGAAGCCTATTTTCAAGCCAATTATTATAATGTAAGGTCAACCGCATGAATACCCAATGACAGATCTACCAACCATTGCAAATTGAAAAAAGTCGTTTTTGAAACGTTTACTTAGTCCCGGCTTCGCGAAAGAATAAATATGTATAAAGTGATAACTTTCTGATTACAAATTTTTCTTTTTCTAAATGTTTGCATGTTCGTAACATTAGAACAGCAAAACAATTGCTTTAGTGTCCTATTTTTTTTCTTTTGCCAAATACCTACCTTAAAATAATAGACGCCACGCAAGATTGGTGACAAGATTGACTACAAATGTTGAAAGGTTGATTTGAAAATTTTACTCACATTTGAGCGGTTAGCGCTAAAATGACCTACCTTTTCCTTTACCTATCTAGGTATGTCTTTAACTTCAGAGCTACGCCCTTGTCGGTGGAGTAACCACCATTTTCCACTTTCTTCTGCTAATGGTTTGACTTCTTGATACGACATTACATTAACTTTCTCCTTCACTTCAGCAAAGGCGTCTAGGTCTTTCTCTTCCTCTTTTCCGCTCGACCTTTCATTTTATAATGTTTTTTTAAAAAACTGTCATGTCATGTTAATTCAGTGTCTTATTATCTTCTGTATATGACCACCATACAACTTTTCTTAAGCAATTAAATAATGTTTTCTTTGATGTGACTTATTTGGAGTAGAAACTGACTATGTAATATCTAACTATAAAATTTGCTTATTTGCTTGAATTCCTGAATTATAATTTTACAAGCAGTTATACGGTAATCCTATAATTTATATTTATACTGTAGGGTGTGAATTTTTGATGGAAATTCATTCATGACATCGTCGGGCCTAAGGGCGACACAAGTCGCAATTTAATAAATAAATTATAGTGGAACTTGTGCAAGAAGACTTTTGTTAGTTTATACGGTATTAAAACCAGACTTTTTGCATGTAATTAGACCAAATATTTACGTTTTGAAATATTTGTGACTTTTTTTATGGGATCATTTTGCGTATCGCTGGAGGCTGGCCGGTTTTCGTAGCGACCTGTCAACTTTTTTTCACAAGGTTAGTTTTAATGGGTGTTTGGATGTCGGTGTGTGCAGGCGGTTCCATTTCGGACTAAAATATGTACAATACCTAAATACAGTAAGTGAAAAAAATGCTCCCAGTTAGCATGTTCACTGACGGAGAACATCTCAACGCCATATCTCCAATATCGCACTGGCGGAGCCACGCTCAACACCAAATCACATATGGATAGAGACACACGAGTTCGCATATCCCGAACAGAGGCACCCAGTTTGCATGTTCAACATTCCCTCCACTTATGTAATTTCATTTTTTCATCACATTTTTTTCATTCACACACATTTCTCTCATACCATAATACACATGTACATCCACATATCCTCAACATGTATCCACACATCGTACATACACGCATACACACATCTCTAACATACCCATACTGGGAACAAAGGATCACAGAAACACACAGTGAGACATCACCACTCAATGTCATAAAACTTTATCTGTTTTCATGTATACAATTTCTACAAGTATTAGCGACACGACACGTTGAAACTGTATTACTAAGCTGCCTGCGGTAGTATTGGGCGGGAAGTATTTGGGCGGCACGAGCGGCTAATTTTCGGGCCGCATTTGTGGTACTTTCCGCATTTTCGGCTTTGCCAATGACGGAAAATTGACGTGTTTCGCACGTGACACCCGCAACCCCGTCTTTAAAATTAAACCACGGAGTTATACTGATGGAGGTTTATTAGATATATGGACAACTCGTAGAAGTTAACTAAGACCTCTTTCCTATTCTAGGGAATGAGACGCAAATTAAGTAGCGTAGAAAGGACACGGTAAACACATTCCACGCGAGTTTCAAGAAAATGTCTACAAGTTATTTACATAAGACGATAACATAAGAAAAGCGTAACAAATAACGTTGTCGTCCTTACAGTTTAAAATATAAGATACCGGTTTGAATAGAGTTCAGTAATTTTTGACAATTTGAAAGAGAAACAATACTGGTTCGTAGATTAGCCAAATTTCTCAACAGTTAATGGTCAATTGCTCTGAACTTGTTAGGGGCCATCAATTAATTACGTAAAATTACATAATTAAGGAGAACAGAGGGGGCGTCAACAAAGTGCGAATGACAATGGGGGAGGGGGACGAGTCATAAGATTCGTGACGTGACATTTCTAGATCTAAAGAGCGTTTGTCCACCGCCGACGTCAACGAGAACGAGATCACGTCACATACATAATGAAATAATGATCTTCCATTGTTCGACCAAAGAAAAACTCATGCAAATTACTAATTTATTTGATGAAGTATATTCGTGAAAAAGCTACTTATCAAATTACGTTTTATTTTGACATCAAAGTTCGATAGATAATCGAAAAAAAAAAATCTAGTTGTTCATAAAAATGAGTGACACATTTTAACATATTGTTTTTCATCAAAGTTGTCGTCGTCGCGGACCGGTCTCTTAATGTGATAACCTTTTTCCTTCACAGGTGTTCTACCCATGATTATGGACAACTTTGACAACGATGCCAACTCTTAAACCGCGAAAGGAAATCAGCTGTTCCATAGAAAAATTAAATACGTAGGTACAACCAAAACGTGTGAAACAGATATTATTCTTTGCGATTTCGGGGTTTGCCCCATAGTAAAAGTTCATCCGATTTAAGGGAAAAGGTTATTATCATCTTACCATCCTGTATATAAAAACAAAACCGAGTGATTTCTTTTAGTTTTTAATAAATGTAACGTAATTTTTATAGCCTCTTAATCAGAAACCTCATAGTTTGTGCCACGCAAAATTCGAGTCTACCTATCACTATTGGTGCCCTGTTTTGGTTCTCTTTTTCGATACGAGTGGTTGCACTACGTCTTAAGTAATATTAATTGGTGACAGTCACAATAATATATATGAACAGATTCTCAATAGGAACTAAGCAAAATTAGCAACTGTCATGTCAGCACAACAGATCGGGGTAATTTGTGTGAGACAAAGAATGTGATTGATGTTTCGCATAGCTCCCTAGTAAAGTTGTTCTTATGAATTAGTACTTATACATATTATGTGTAATATAATAACTTAATAAGTTTAAATATTGTACATAACCAAAATTATGTTTGTTTAAATATTTGTATAATTGTTATTCAAGGAAATTATATTCCCAAATAAATGTTGTGTGTCTGAATGGGCTTTCATTTACATATTGAATTGCACGTATAAAATAAATATATACATATACAGGGTGTAAATGCAAACTCAAGAATCCCTTTCGGGTATTAAAGTATACACGATTCTGATGTCATTACGAGAAAAAATATACCTTGAATTTTCACCAAAATTTCCATCATTTTCCTATAATAATTTACATCTACACTAATATTACAGAGATTAAATTTGTTTGTGCGTATGTAGAGGTTAATCTCTGAACTAATAATTATTTCACTGTTAAATGGTGACTCGTCACTTGGACACAGGTTGTAGGATATATAGCAGTTCCCTAGTGACAGCTATAATTACATTCCCATGGTGGAAACTGTGGGCAAAAGGCTAGTATGTTACCATTTTGATCTTCCTTATATTTTCGAATCATTTTCTCACTTTCAGACGTTTCTGTTGGAGCATCTGAAAATTGCAATAAAAGATAAAAAATCAGCTTAATAGTACATGGTGAAGCTTTAATCTAAGTACAGGCTCTTAACACCTACCTATATTTGAAATAATAGAAGTATTGTGTGCTTCTATCGGGTCCATCCTCTCCTCTTCAGGGATGCTCTGTTGGTATAGTGCCATCAACTCTGCATCTCCATCATAAATGGTATACATACCATCAATTTGCGGTTCTATAAGTCTTTTTAACTTATTTATGGGTTTGTACTCATCTTCATCTGAGGGACCCGGACCGCCTCCTCAACGACTCAACTAAACAATCAACATTACAGCCAGTATTAACCAACTACTAGCTTATGAATACCAGAAAAGAGACAAACAGTATTATCGTTAGGAAATAATCATAATAATATCCTAAGGTGTCTAATCTAATGAAAAAAAAACTGCATCTAAATCCGTGAAGTTCTCCAGTTAAAACGGAACATACTTAGACAGATGAACAAAAATTCTAAAAATGTTTAGTTTTGGCTTCAGTACAATACTAATAAGCTAAATAACTAAATAACCCATTTCATTCAAAATTTAGCAAAATGGTAGAAACACAACTTTTGTACTACTTTACTGTTAGTAGTCATTTGACGAGCTTCAGTCAGTTTATTTACGTCGCATTTAATAAGCAAATGTCTAATGTAATGAAATGACAGATATTTATGCCAGAATAGCTACTCTAGTATATTATAAATATGATCTTTGGCAACCTGTCGTAACATTTGATACATAAGGTGACTCGGTAAGTGACCAGACAAAAGGCGGGATGATTATTTGTTGTTCACAAGATGTCATGTTAAGTTGAAGTGGCAGTGGGCGGGCGATGTCACCGACGTGATTGCCGTTGGAGCCGAAACGCGTTATAATGGAGACCAAGTACAGCAAAGCGTAGCGTAGGCTGACCCCGTGCCCGCTGTACCGATGATCTGAAGGACGTTGGACGTCGCGCGGAACTTCAGCGGGCTTTATCTTCATAATTTTTTGTTAAATTGTAAATTTAAAAAAGAAAAAATACGTGTCCAATATTTTCTGATAATCTAACTGACGGACTAATAATTTTTTTTTAATGTGCCTAATGAGAAAAATGTATCTTAGTCAACCCGTCTCATATTGTCTATTGCCTTTATCAACAAAGTCAGTTTACATATTAATTAATTTAGAGGAATCAAACAGTATTAAAATATGCTAATTATGAATTACAATTTTGATTAAAATTATTATTATTTATTAAACCATGCTTCATTATCGTCCAAATAATCATTGATTTTATAATAAGCTTTTTTAAGTAGTCCCTGCTTAATATATAGTTTAAACTTATTTTCAGGCAAACTAAGGACAAAAATAATACGACGTGTTTATTTTTTTTTATTTTAAAAGAACAGGTTCTACAAAATCGTAATTTCAATTGTATTCGAGCCTTAATAATTTTTTTAAACTGTCATAAAGAGAATTAAATAAATTTTGTTGTTTTTGATAAATCAGTCCTTTCTACTTTGTTACAACAAATAATGTAAAATTACCATTTCATTTTTTGTATAAATTCTTGCATGTTTAAATTATCTTTATTATTTAATATAATTTAATAATCTTACAAGAACTGACACTTTCTTGTAGGCTGAAGTATTATAAGCTTCGTGTGCATTGACATTAGGATATTAAAGATGCCGTTAACATTACGAAAAAAAAACCGCTCTATTCAAAAAACGCATTAACCAAAACTTTTCCCACAAAATAGTCTCAACCCGTTAGATACACAAGCGCGTCCCTGTCCAACTCCTTACCAAGACAAGATCTGCAGACATCTAAACTCCGCTGTCGCATCTCCTCTGGACTTCGGCTTCGAGGAATTTCAAGTAAGCTTCGACACGGGCTCGATAAAGCTGAACATTGGACATGGGCTCTCTTCCTGATTATCTTCGTGGATTTTGCGTTAAGAAAACGTTTTTAGGCAAGAAACTCATCTTGAGAATTAGACACCCTTTAAATGCTTATGCATTATTGTAAATGCTCATTCTAGAGTCTTGAGGAGAACAAATGTAATCAACTTACTTAAATTGAGTCAGGTAGGAAGAAAGAGATAAGCTCGTCAATATCTTTTCATGAATATCTGTTTTTTGTAATTTTATTTGTGTTTGTGTTTCTAATATCTACACTACAAAGAAAAGATTAAGATCACCATTCATCGTGTAAAATATCAAAATGCTAATCTCTTGTTAGTCTTACTAACTTTCTTCCCCTTTGTTTCAGCAAAAGCATATACTAAATAGTACTATTTCGTCTATGGCAAAAGTAATCGAATGGGCGAAGCTAGGCATATAATATTAATTTAACTAACGTATTTGTACTTGTGTGGTCAATACCGTTATTTGTCATTATTTCCATTATTACAGAGAAAACGAGCTTCACTCAACTTCTGGCTTTCAACGACTACTTTGTTACCGACAACACCTACTCCAATAAGGAGAAGCTTTTTGCATATTTAGACACCTATAAATCAGCCAAGGATTACCTTCTATTGACTTTAAAGCTGGGTCCTCACAATGTTCCTGTAATTGGCGTGGTTGATTCTATGGAAGCTTATTACGGAGTCATTAAAAGTGTAAGTAAATTACCATGAGGCGGCGGAAAGCTGACGCCGCTGAACTCTCAGTCCTCTGACCCGGGTTCGAATACTGCCAATCAAGAATGTAATCAAGATATTTTCGTAATTTCTGTGGCTTCGGTGAAAAACGATTTAAGGGGGTAACTTTTTCCTCGGTACATAATGCACATCATAATATTGTTTTCCTTACTTTTGAATAAAAGTATGCAATAAATGTATTTTAAAGCCACTTGCGGAAATAGTTTAATAATAATAAAGTCTTCCATTCTTTGTATGGAGCTGGCTTTCGGCATGTACCTATATTTATTTTGTGTCTGTGGTCAACTGGTTCTAGGGGGTAATTACGTAAAGACATTGAGTACATAGATAGCCGACTTCCTGAATTTGTAATGATGATTTTAACCGTTGCAATGTTTCTTTTTTTTGTGGAAGTTAAGCCACTTCCGTGTCTTATGATTGACTGTGCGTTGGAGATTCTACGTAGAAACAAGTTAGCTTATAATTTGTATTTTATACAGATTCCAATACAAAAAAAACACATTATTTTGAGAAAATGCGAAAATTTTACGTCCTTTTAAGAGACTATAAAATAAAAACTCGGTAAATAATATATATATTGCTACTTCTATATTTCACAAATCATCAAAAAACATTTCGCTTTGCAGCACTGATTTTCGAATAATACCCGATGGGAGTAACTCAAGGGAGTCATTGGGAGCGGAACGCTCAGAAAACTCGCTATTTCGAAGAGTTTTAGTAGTTTTCAATATTTGTTCAAACTAATTCACAGATATGATTTTTTGAAAAAACTTGAAAAAAATACAACCTCTCAATTGATATATTTTTCATTGCAAAACAATATGTGTACAATAAATGAAACTGTTTATTAGCTGAAAATTACCTACAAGTTTACAAACTGTATCAAAAATCCTTGAATAGTTTAAATAAAGACAGAAGCTCATGTATTATTTGAGCATTTTTATGTATATTTTAATGGCCCAAAAATTTATTCAAAATGAAAATGCTTGTTTAGATAAGACGCGAACATCCGCGCCTTAATAAGTTATTTTTAAATCAAACGAAAAAATATTATCTGTGAAAGGAACAGCGCTTAAAAATATTTTCTTTTTGTATATCTAAAAATTGCATTTGACTTCAGCCATCAAACATTTCTTGTGTGGATATTTATCAATAATTAAGGAATTACAATCAGAATACTAGAAATGAGGGTAGACCCCGGAATGGTGCAAAATAAAGCATATTTAACCTGGAGCCAAGTTCAGACAAAACCGCAGAAAAGGTTCCATTCAAATTAGCCATTAAATATTTTGATGTCCGACGTCTAAAGGAACGCACGTATATAAAGTATTTCGCTTCTATAATAAGTGGAGATCGTATGAAGTAGGGATGTATTTTGAGAACGAATATTATTATTCGGATCTATAAGTATTCGTCACTAAGATATTTTCTTACATTCGAGTTATGGTTCATACACTATAAGTATATCATTGTAAATAGCTCGCTTTAAGATAATAGGTTGGAGAAAAACTCTTTTCGCAAATAGTATGTATGAACTTATAATAAAATCACTTTGGAAATAATGTTTAATTCCTTAAAATGAAGCTAACATGTGTCTCTAGATTGTAATCCACAGATAGCCGTAATACACTTCTTTTGTCTATGCAATCTTTGCCTCGTTTTCGGCTTGAGCGTTATTTTTATGAACAAGCCTTATAGTATATTTGTTGCCCATGGTCCCTACGAACATATTAAAAAACCGCATCAAAATCCGTTCAGTGGTTTTCAAGTTAAAACGGAACATACAGACACGGAGACAGACAGATAAAAAAAATTACTACTATAATAATATAATTAAATAATTATAAAAGTGAAGATATAGATATTTATGTATGACTTCTGTAAGTTACACTCATAATTCAATCATGAAACGTAATAAGCGTAATCCGTCTCACCCTATATTTATAATTTTATTTTATCACTTGGTAAGTCCCAGCTTTTGGGTTCCTAGGGCATTAACTAGAGTTTTCTTTGCCTGAACATCATAAAAATGGATATACCGACCAGTGGCAAAGGGTGAACATTTTGATAATGTAGCTTCCTATTAATAAAAGAATTTTCAGAATCGAATTCGTACTTCCGTGGATTACCTTCTATATTCAAACAAATACACAAAATCACAATAAAAAAAATCAAAAAGGAAACAAGCTAAGACAGAGTTGTGTGAGATTTAAATAATAATATCTTTAATTAACATAAATGTTTTAATTATAATAATTCAAAGAAAAAAAGAAAAAGAATTATGATACTTATACAATAGTAATATCCTGACCGGTTTCGCCTTTATGGCATTTTCAATGGAATTATATAAATCTAAATAGTACAAGTGATTTTCTGTTTGATACTTATACAATTTACGGAACACAATTTGGATAGAACTCTTACGATCGATTAAAATCCAGGAAATCGATTCGAGACAAAAGGTCGGGTATGTCTTTCCTTGTTTACGCGTTCTGTTTATCACGAAAAAAATAATTCGGAATTACAATGAACCTATAAACTGTAATATTTTCATTATCCATTACATTTATTAGCCAAAAATACAGCCATAGCCTCTACCATGACAAATAATAAAATTGAATAAAAAATTAAACCAAAGGTGCATTTTAACGATATTTGTTTCAGCTCTATTTTAAAGACGGTAATACATTCAAGTTTAAAATTTGCACACATTATTGTACATACTCTAAGCAAAAATAAAAAAAATAATAATATTAGGTTCCGTACTCTTGTTTATAAGGAGGTGCAATAAGCGGAGTACATACCCTCCAACTTTCACTCGCAGGCAAATGCTGAACAATACAAGGACAGGCTAAAGGCTGTCTTTACCATAATGCCTGTTTGTCGTATTTGTTATCAGTCCTATACAATTAAGTTATTTTTTTCTTGCCATGTTTATAATTCAACTTAAACTGTTAAGATGATTCCAAGCCACGGTCTGGACCGTGATATATAACATAAAACTGTATATTTAATATAATATGATGTTTTAGATTTGTGTCTGTCTTAGACTGGTTATAGTGCTACGCGGTTAGATCCGAAAAGGATTCACTCGCACATACAACCAGACATCCCCCACCCACCCACTTTAATTAAAAATATACATTTTAATGAGAGGAAGCCATTAAAATATCGGCAGACCGTCATCGACACGCAAACACATCCCTGTCAGACAAGTGTTAAATAGGTAAAAAGACTTTTTTATAGAAAGGTATGTCAAATTTATCGGTGAACGAAAAAATTATACATGCGAAATATAATCCAGTTCTGATTACCGTGTATATATACCAAATATGTATAAAGTTTGTTTTTCTCTGAAAACAACAGATATTTTTGAAATAATAAAATAAGTAATAAAATTCGTAATTTTGTGTTTTTCGGGTTCCATACCTCGAAAGGAAAAAACAGAACCCTTATAGGATCACTTTTTTGTCCGACTGTCTTTCTGTCTGTCCGTCCGTCGACGATCTGACAAGACCCTTTGTCTCGGGAACGCGTGGAGGTATCGAGTTGAAACTAAAATCATATACTAAGGTTAACAGTTTCTTGAAGCTGTGAAAAACCCAAACTTCTAAGTTAACGTAAAAAAGATACGGCCGTTTACGGCAAAAAACGTATATTTCAACAGTCAAGAGAATCAAAATTTATAGGTTATTTTCCGTTGACATAGAACTATGAGATTGGGCAAGTAATACTGTCTTCTACTTCAATTATAGGAAAAAGTCTGAAAATTATACATTTATAATATATCATAAGAACTATAGGTATAGTCTTAACGGAACTTGTAAATAAATATATGTTTTACTTTACCAGTATTGGCCTTAAATTATTGTAGTTTTATTATATTTAAAACACAGTTACTAAAAAATTACAAAAATTAACGAAATATTATACAAATACATACAATACAAATACAAAATCACTTTATTGCATGAAAAACACATAACATAAGACGTAAATTAAAATAACAATGATTATATATGGACATGCACAGAAGTAATACACAAAGTTGCCAAGGGTCCCCAAACTCGGCTAAGCCAGAAATGCGGGGTACCAACATTCTTATTAATGTACCAATGATATTACATTGTTTACATAATTAGGTTAAAAACTAGTAGAAAAATTTAGGGTCATTCATATTATTAATCTATCATTCGTTCATTCTTTCATTCTATATATTAATTGTGCATTAAATTAAAAATAACAAACAATTTAGACCAAATACAGAAAAATAATAATAATAGCAATATTTTTACAGATCTTTACAGCAAAAAGGTAGCAATAAGGTTTCAGTTTTCTTATAGTTTAATGTTCTTAACCAGTTTAATAGCTTAACATGTGCTTGTGCAACAGAAGAGGTTTTAATATCTACGTGCTTGAGTATGTTGTTATAAATAAGGGATCTTATATGGAGACCGAATCTACTCGCAAACGCTGTCTTAACAGACGCTCCTGGCATTTTAAAAACTCTCCTTTCTAAATGATTATTATACTCAGCTGAACAAACCATAGCTCTGTGAGAAACAACAGCAATTTTATGAATATAAAGTTGGCGTACAGTGAGGACTTGAGTTTCCCTATACAATAGCTCGGTATCAAAACGGAAAGGTTTTTTCAGCATCACTTTTAATACTGAGCGTTGTGCCCTTTCTACCAGAATCATGAAAGTTTTAGAGGCACTGCCCCATACCGGAATACAGTATAAAATCAGTGATTGGCAGAGCGTAATATAGATCAATCTGAGGATTTTGGCGCAAGCTATATTTCGAATCTTTTTCATTCTTTTTCTATAAAAATAATATTATTAAATATCAATTCGACTGATGACGACTCCACTGAAGGAGTCGAAATATTTCGTTAATTTTTGTAATTTTTTAGTAACTGTGTTTTAAATATAATAAAACTACAATAACTTAACGGAACTTGTCACTTGTCCGGCTTTATTTCCAAAATCCGTCCCACTCACACTGCGAGTCTTTCCGCATGGAGTAACAGTGATTGATGCAAGCGCGACCTATCCCTTTAAAGCTTCCTCTTTGTAAACAATGTGAACAGCTATGACGCCGCAATCAGACTTTCCAGTAGATATCCTGCCGTGCTTCCGTCCGTACATACTAGGTGAAATTCAATCAACCGTCCAAATGTATACTGGAGACTCGATTAGTGATTAGAAAAAAGGTTCAATTACCCTTTTGGCGTAATTCGATAGATGCTTATCACTGACTGGCCTAGGAATTGTACTAAAACTAGTTTATTAACTAATACGGGAGCCAAAAAATATATTTTTCCTGTCATCCGTTAAGGAGTTCTATGGTGATGAGGCCAGGATCAAATTTTCAAGTAATATCCTGCAATAAACACACTGATTTACTGTTGTGGCGGCACGATCATGTGTTAGATATAGTTAAGAAATGTACTATATAGTACAAAATATGAAATCATTTATTTAAATATAATATTAGCTACTTACAGTGTCATCCAGACTACACCTAATTTATTATTAATATAATAATAATAATAAAGGCCTTTATTTCCCAAACAAGTAATTTTTTACATATATATGATGAAACATGCATTTGAAATTAAATTGAACAAAGAAAAAAAGTAATAATAAAGATAAATGAAAATAAAGTCACACACTATAAAAACACACTTGATGTCAGTAATTTTTCATTTATATCTCTATATAAGGCGACTTTCGTTTATATAACCAAATTCATACTGGAGATCCGGTAAACGGTTAAGACCAAGCTGAAAGATAAAGCATTTATCATCACATCACGCTATCAGCAGATGCATTTCGTACAATTATAATAATAATAATAAACGTTTATTTCAAGCATTTTTAGCTCATATCAAAATACAAACTAACACAACACATAACAAAACACATAAAATAATAATAACAAAACAAACATTACAAATTGAAACTAAAGACAACTTAACTAACGAAAGGGAAAATATGTGTCAGCAATATCAATATGTGCTATTCTACTTTACATGAACATGAACCCAATGTTGTATTGCATGGTTGTCTAGTCTATTGGCTATCATGTGTAAAATAGAGTTGGAGCTGTTTCATAATTCCTAGGAAGATTGTGGTAGAAGTCGTAGAGTTACCAGTGTCAAATTAACACCATTCCTTGATCTATTTCTTGTAAAATGTAGATTTGCTGTACTTTTTTATTGACAGGAAGGCATGCTGCGACGGCAACACACGGAGGCAGAAACTCTTCACGCAGTTCAGAAGATGTCCTGGGAATGGAAGCTAAAAGAAGTTGGCCTCTGTGATTACAAGACAACACCGGTCATCGATCCCACGCATGTACCCCAACTCCCGGTCTCAAATTTTGACTTGCCCGCTTGAATCTTAAGTTGGAGTTTTGTCTAGCACACCATTGACATTGTGGAAAACAACTCTTATAGCAGAGCAGGCAAGGTTTATTTCTGAAAAATCATGGAAACATAAAGTATACATCGAAACAAAAGAAGAATAAGATAAAAGTCATACCACAATTTTTTGAAAACAGGCCTTGCCTGCGCTATACCCCATTTCATTTAAAATTTCGCAAAAATATTCAATGTACAGACACGACTTTCTTACTACTTTATTATTAGTATATATAGAATATAGATATCAATCAAAATATCTTTATTAGTTAATTAGTTAACTTTAATAGTTGTGCTGTGTGTTCCGCCACTTTTGGGGTCCACCTTCTGGGCCGAAGGCATCGATTCTACAGACCATCTTACTCGCAAACCCCCCAAAGTTATTCGGGGGAGAGTAAGAGAACAGCTTTCAGGCAAAACCAGGCGGCCCACCATTGCCTGGGACCGATGGATGGCGGTATATCCATGCCAATTGCCGGGCCTATATAAAACAGACTGGTGACGGGCAGCGGCGTCACTGGTGCAAGGGTTACGGCACCGCGCTCACCCACCCGCCTGCCCAGCGTGTGTGAGTTTGGGCATTTCTTCCAGGAGGACTGCCAAGAGAGGTGAAATCCTGGAAAGGCCTATGTCCAGCAGTGGACGAAACAGGCTGATAGATAGATAATGTAATAATATTTTACTTTATTTGTACCTATATAAAATCTCCGAATCGGAAAAAACGCTCTTTGAAGATGATCTTTCTTTCAGTGATGAGCGGGCGATGAAATTAAACGCGGCCCGGGTACGAAAGCCTGAAAACGATGTTTTTGTTTTAAAATAATTCACCGATTTAATTAAACCTCATTTTTAGCATAAAACTACTCTCTTAGAGTTGCAGTAAGACCCGTCTTTGATAAAATGTTTCGCATCATTTGCCAAGAAATTTTATTAAGTGGCAATGACACTGTTGACATAGTTCGTGAAAAAGTTAAATAATTTATTACACTTATTATGTCAGTATACAAATAGGTAGATTATATTCATAAATCAGGTAGTTGAAGGAATAGAGAATAACAAGAGAGTAGGTATCGATCATGAATAAAAATGGTGTTCTACTAGTGGCTCTCAAAGGCAGGTGTTTTGTTTTAAACAAATAGGTATGGTATGTCCTTTGGTTAACTCGGGCCAAAGTTGAGTAAATTAATTTATTACATTACATAGGATGTATCTGTAAACGTGAGTTGAAGAACTTTTACAGAAATCGGTTTGACTTGAGCTTTGTCACACTAGGTAATACAATATTCCTCCCTAGAGTAGTGTAACAAAAAAAAACACTCCCTACTCACTCCACAAAAATTACAATGGTGACTAATATAGTGAACTTAGCCACAATTCACTGGCAAAATTTTGCAATAAATTAAGTTTGCCATGTATTTAGTAGTTTTACAAAAGGCGTACCTAACCCATTTTGGGTAAATTTACAATTATTTCAAATTAGGCGAGTATATGCCTCGCAGGCGGGCGTATATAAAAATGCTAATTCAGTATGTCCCCTCAGGTGGAGGTAAATAGAGTTAGCATTTCCAGACGTTAAACACGCGTAAACACGCGTAAATGCTGTAGAATATCGAGCTAATAAGGCATCAAGATTGGCCCTCATCTAGCCCTGACCTCAATCCACTGGATTACAAAATTTGGCAGGAATTGGAGGAGAAGGTCTGTTCTTAACCTCACAAAAATTTGAGCAGCCTAAAGTCATCATTGATTAAAGCAGTGGCCGATATCGACATGAAAATGGTCCGTGCTGCTATTGATGATTGGCCGCGAAGACTGAAGGCTTGTGTGAAAAATGGTGGCAATCATTTTGAATAAATTTTGTGTTTAATGGAGTTGATGCTCGTGATTGTTGGCACTTGGTGGAACTTTTGAAACATTTTTTGTTTGATAAACACTGGTACTTGTCCACTTATTTATATTAATTTCCTTATAATTAATTTGTGTTTAATGTACGCTAATTAAATTACCTTTTCTTTAAAAAAAACTTTTTTTGAATACATTGACTAGTTTTCATTTTATAGCCAATTTTGTTTGTGACAGAATTTAAGCACCGACTAGGTATACTAATTTATCAAATTAGTGGCTTCTTCTGAAAATCAGGTAAATAACTTCAAAAAGTGCCGATTTTAGTGAAGTAGTTTGAAATGCAGCGCTGTGATGTTTTCTATTTCTCATAATTTTTTACGACCCACTAAATTCTGGTTGCATCCCACACTTTGGGAAATGCCGCTCTACTCGTATTATGATATAAATTAGCATAGGTACCCACCGCATTAATTCATTATTATTAAATTACCGCAGAAGGTGCGCTTCCACATTTGCACACATTGCATCATAAAATAAGAAATCTACGATTACAAAAAAGTCCAACAAAAAGACAAAAATAGGTTCGACGACGAGCGAAGCGAGGAGTAGCTTATTAGGTTGCTTGTCATAAATTCGGAAACCGAGCGAGGCACCCTAGACTTTCGACTTCCAACGCCCATTACGATGTATATGTAACCATAATGAATGGAAAGAAGGTCTAAAATCAATGCGCTAAATCTTATTACGTAGCTTTTAATTGTATTTTTTGTAAAACATCTAAATTAATAAAATAAAACGTACAAATGACCCTATATATATTTTAGGTCCGATCTGCGGGCCCAACTCAGTTGAGTATAATTTACTGGAAAAGAATTTAAAAAAGAATTACACCGGACAACAAAAAACGTGTTTGTGTCCCATTTTGTTCTGATTCCTGTTGCTAACATAACTACTATTTTCTTTGTAAGCTTCAACGCGTTACTCGTAAGTAACTAATTAATAATATAATCTTTTAAGCAATTTTTGTAGACTATGTGTATTAGAAATGAAGACGAAAATGAAAGAGATTTATTTTGCCACGTTACAATTAAATTTGAAGACACCAAACAGCACCAAACATGTTACCAATTTTTTCTTGTGCGTTAAATTTATTCTGCCTTAGAAACAAAATAAATAAATAGTGCTAGCCTAGGAAGTTTAAAACCGTTTAATTATGAATTAACCTTTTTGGACAAGGCAGGTGTTAATAAAATAACATAAGAAAAATGAACAAGCAGATTCTCTGTCTAAACTCATGTAGGTACCTATAAAGGCCAAGAAATGAATCATTTTTAAAATTATTATTACTAATAATACAAAAATCTACAGCACACATTAATAAAGAATAAAATATAAAAAATCAACTGAACAGAGCCCAATAATGGATATTTCTTATACTAACTAAAATTATAAAAAGCATGCAAACAAGAAATAAGATGTGTACAGAGAATTGAATAATATAGAAGGAACAATGATTTAACAAAAGACGACATAGGTTGCAAAAACCGAGTTTTTAAACAAGCAGTATTCCCAAACTACAATAGATATGGTTTTAAAATAAATATATGTTATAAACAAAGCCTTTTCCAAGGCGATGTAATAGCCCAAAACGCAATAGAGAAAAAATGTCTCGATCGAAGAAAATTGCAAAGTGAAGACAATTTTTTCATTTTAAACAAGCAGTCTGTCCAAACTAATAAATTAAATATAACATTGATTGCTGTTTTAAACATATAAACGTTATCCAAACGATAGCATAGCGTTTTTTTTAAAACGCTCGTTTGTTAGTTTATATTAAATTTTATTCATTGAAAAACTCGCAACTCGCAAATACTCGCAATAAACTTACTCGCAAATCCTCCCGAAGTTATTCGGGGGAGAGTAAAAGAACAGCTCTCAGGCAAAACCAGGCGGCCCAACATTGCCTGGGACCGATGGATGGCGGTTTATCCATCCCCAATTGCCGGGCCTTATAAAACAGAATAGTGAAGGGCAGCGGCGTCACTGGTGCAAGGGTTTCGGCACCGCGCTCACCAACCCGCCTGCCCAGCGTGTGTGAGTATGGGCATTTCTTCCAGGAGGACCACCAAGAGTGGCGAAATCCTGGAAAGGCCTATGTTCAGCAGTGGATGAAACAGGCTGATGGATGGATGGATTGAAAAACAGCATCATCCACTCTCTTCTTGATTTACCGCGCTGCTCAGACGCGCGGTTTTTCAGATATGCTTGTCTCTTTCATTATGCGATCAACCTACTACGCCTTAAAGGTTCATCTAAAAGTTAACCCGTGTATGAGGGTGCTGAGTATGAGGTGTAGAAACGTGTGTAAACGGTATGTTTAGTGTAGGTGTAGTAGTGTTATTCTGTTGAAAGTTTGTGATACTTGTGCAACAAGTAGAATATGTATTGATTTGAAAGTTATATAGGTTTGTATATATTTTGTTAGCAACAATATATATATTTTTCTTTGTATTAAAAAATGACATAAAATACTAAAACAGAGTTTAAAAAAAATTTTTGAGATGACACTTTCAACATCTGTGAGAATTGCGGCGGATAAACTGAAAATATCCAACTTCAGTGTATCCAGAATAAAAGTTAAAGGTATCGACATGAAAGCTTTTATAAAATTAGCTGCCCCCAAGAGCGTCAAAGGCCAAGCGGTGCGTGCTAAGCAAGGCTGTCCACTTTTTTATAATAATACCTTAGGAGGCTGTCGTAAGGTTTACGCAAAAATATTAAAGAAAAATCTAATCATTCATGATGAAACATATGTAGGTACTATCTGTTGTCCAGAGCGATGCTCCTGGTAAGCAATATTTCCATGACGTATTAATCGTGAAGATTATGACGAAAAAGTCGCACCTAAGGCCAAGTTTTACGATAAATACCTCGTTTGGCAAGCCATGGATGAAAACGGCAATATTTCAGGACCCTATGTTTGTACGGGATCTATGAACTCTCAAATTTACCGTGGTCAATTTTATAGACAAGTATTATCGAAGGAAGGATGTTATATTTTGGCTGGATATGGCGTCGTGTCATTACGAGTCTGCAGTCGTTCAATATTTACGATTTCGTAACTACACAAAACAATGCTCCAAAATGGGCCTCAAGTTAGAGGAATCTAAATGTTTTGGGCTTTATGTAAAAAAGAGTATAAGAAATTAACAGAACTTACGGGTCTGATGACGTATATTCTTTCCCTTTCACTCTTTCTTATCAGAACTGAGTCCCTTTTGCACCATATAAACTTAAACTTGTCATCTCCTTTTAAGTGAATCTTAGCCTGCCACAGGAGGTACGCAGTCACCGGTGTCAGCGCCTCCCTTATGGTAAATACTGCAATTGTAGTGTAGATTCCGAAAAGGTAGTAGTACATTTCCTGTTTTTGCGTACTTACTATTCACGCAATTTTTTTATAATAAAAGCTCGAAACTCGGTGTTTTCAAATTTATTTTATTGGATATTAGGTAGAGCTAATGCCGGGCTTGACTGTGGAGGTACCACCATCTTACTCGCAAATCCTCCCGAAGTTATTCGGGGGAGAGTAAGAAAAAAAAAGCCAGGCGGCCCACCATTGCCTGGGACCGATGAATGGCGGTATATCCATCCCCAATTGCCGGGCCTTATATAAATCGGACTGGTGACGGGCAGCGGCGTCACTGGTGCAAGGGTTTCGGCACCGCGCTCACCAACCCGCCTACCCAGCGTATGTGAGTATGGGCATTTCTTCCAGGAGGACCGCCAAGAGTGGCGAAATCCTGGAAAGGCCTATGTCCAGCAGTGGACGAAACAGGCTGGATGGATGGATGGAACTAGGAGTAATCTTGTCCGATCAATCAGTTTAAACATAAAAGGATTGTCGTCATACTTTTGTCTTTCACCAAGTTCTACAAATATTTTATTTATTTTTGGTGTTCCGTATCTTGAACTGAAAAAACGGAAACCTTAAAAAGACTTGAGAACTTAGCAGAGAGAGATAGGGCAGAGGCTGAATTTACACAGGGGGAGCCGCGGACAGAGACTAGTAGTAAAATAAAATTCTTCATTATGACGAGTATTATTCCGGCTTTTAATTATATATGTTATACTCGAACATACGTTTACAACATTTCATCAAAATGATCTTGATTGATGAGCTTTAAATAAAATGAGCTTTTAATATTATATATAATCAGTAAAATTCATAAATAATAGTAGATTTATAGATAATGTTAGCTATGTTGAAATAATAAAGCTATATGAAAACAGTCCCGAGGCGGTGATATTTTCATTTACAAAATATAATTAAGCATTTCCAAGAAAAATATAAATGTTTCAAGTTTACTTATTCTTGTTTTAATGGAATTGTTTTTTTGTGCGTTCGAATTAAATTGACTCTGTTGTTTGTTGTTATCGTAAAAGAAAGATTTCGTATAAAATTATTGCAGGCTTCAATAAAATAATGTAAGCAGTGTTTAAATTTCAAAGAGAGCTTTTTAAGTGGCTCGCAAAGTTTTCATAGTCAATGGTTTGCATGTACGATGTTACCATTGAATCTTTAGCTTTAATTACCTGGGCCGCGTTCAGTTTGATTGTACGCTCATCACGTGCTCATCACTGATATCAGAGGTGCAATTGTGTAAGACGATCGCCATCAAATTCGATTGTCATGTGACTATTCGGCTAATCAAATTAGCCCGTTTGACAATTGAAATCGTACGTTTTTGTTTGTCAGCAACAAAACAAGACAATTTATTTACGGTCAAAAATGTACGATTTTAATTGTCAAACGGACTAATTTGCTTAGCCGAATAGCCATATGACAGTCAATTTGAATAAGATGGGCTTACACAATCGCATCTCAGGATAGGATCAAATTCAACGCGTGCAAAAGAGATGTCACGATCGGCGGGCGATCAAACAGTTTACATATTAATTAATTTTAAGCCTTTAGAGGAATCATACAGTATTAAAATATGCTAATTATGAATTACTTTTTTGATTAAGATTATTATTATTATTTATAACATCATGCTTCATTATCGTCCAAATAATCATAGGACTAAGGACCTCCTCTGGAAGCTTATTGTAAAATATTATACAATGTCCTACAAAAGAGATACCTACTATGGCAATTCTTAATTTTGGAAAAACTAGTTTATGTTTGTTTCTGGTTTCAACAGAGTGGTCCACACCAAGCCTCGGGAAATTATCAATATTTTTTCCGACATATCTAATAACTTAAACACATGGGACCGTAAATATATTAATTTCCTTAAACTTTTCGCTTAATGAATCTCAGTGTTCCGTTTTGCGCATGTTGCTCATTTTAGGGTCGCAAAATGTTTCGTATTGCATGTTAGAATAGTCTGTTTATTTTAATGTTATCCGTCGA
This sequence comes from Ypsolopha scabrella, assembly GCA_910592155.1. NCBI lineage: Eukaryota > Metazoa > Arthropoda > Insecta > Lepidoptera > Ypsolophidae > Ypsolopha > Ypsolopha scabrella. The sequence goes on along the minus strand of OU342985.1, from coordinate 8,504,612 downwards.
TTTACATCTTGTTACATGGACTTCGTCTTCCTACGGGTTTGATCTTTTAAGATTATAGTATCACACGATTTCGTCCATGCTTTTACTAAACGTCCCACAGTGTCGATTCGGTGTAACTTATTTGACAGAACTAAACCTAATCTAAGCATTCTGGCTTTTTCTTTCTGTAACAAAAAGACAAGACAAGACCCTTAAAATAAGGTTCCTGTCAAATCAGTCGTGTTACACCGAATGGACACTGGCTGGCTTATTTTAAAATAATGAACGTCAAGTTCTTGTTTGTGCTCTATTTATTTTAAATTTAGCCAATAACTTGATGCAGAAAAAATTGCACACTCTTGTTGCTTTAGAAATAATTAGTAACAAAATAAATTTTACAGCTTGATAAAATTTAATAAAATCCGTATCACGATTTGCTGCTCTATTACTAATATTGCTGCAGATACATTTATTATCTATGACATCAATTTTAACGCTGTCCAATTTCACGTTACTTGCTGATCAATTTAGTTATTTTTGCCGATCACTAGAAGCAGCTCAACTCGCTTTGTTTGCTGACAAAATATACTGACCAAAACCTCTTTAATTTGCTGACCATTTAAATGATTGCCATTTTTAATGATTTATTTACTAAATGGTTTTTTCGTCTTTATGGTTACGGAGAGCATCAGTCAATAAATGTTTATTTATAACACTTTTTGCACATTTACAAAAATTATATGGGAGACAGATTAACGAAACAAACAAAATGTCATATTATTTATTTTGAAATTTTGTTTAAATCATAACAAAGGTTTAAAACGATTCCTATAAACATCTCTCAGGGGATGAGACAAACACTACAAATTTTCATATGCTAAGCTCATAAGTGACATACCTCTCTCTTCTTCTATTATATTCCGAGAAGTACTTTCTTTTACCTTAGCCAGCACAATCTAATGGTGCTCTAGTTTTTCATCTTCCAAATTTGGTCTTATAGAGTATGCCCAGAAACAATTCTGAAAATCACCGATATTTAATTATTTAAGAAGAAACGAAACGAACTTAATTAGACTCTTTCGTTATATTGAGTTTAATAGGTTGGTTTGGTCCTGCATAACTGTTCGTGGTATACGTTTGTGATTAAACGGTATTTACGGAACTCTTAGGACAAGAGTCCTACTTGGTCTTGACCAGTTTTTTCTAAATTAATTTAGGATCTTAGTTCCAAAGCGGAGCCATTTTTATATTAACTCTAGTAGCCACAATAACGGCTAATAATTAAACGTCAGATTAATTCATATCATCAATTCGATGTGCGTGTTTGGAAGGTACTTTATGCTGTTGGTCCATTTGTTCCCAAAGTACGGCGATAGGGCTTACCAGTTACCACCCATCACGTCTGGGATGAAATAATCGTCGGTGAAAAGCGGGTGTACCAAGTGTGGACTGTGCCACAGTAGGGATATGTTTTATATTTTAAAAAATATTTTTTTATGAATAAAATAATAACGGGTAATAATATATTTCCAATGTAATTAGGAGATATTAGTTACAACTTGATATTTCTAACGGGGCCCGAGAAAAACGGTCTTGACAGACAGACAGACTGTCAACAAAGTGATCTTATAAGGCAGTGGTTCTTGAACTTTTTGTAGCCACGGATCACTTTCATAATCTTAAAGATGCACGAATTGCTGTCGAAGAAATTTTGAGGAAAAGAAAAATAATAATATTAAAAGTCACTACATTAATTATCATTAAATTATTTCAAAACTAAGTTAATGAAAAAGATGCTGTTGTTTGGACTCAGTATAATAAACAATTTTAAGAGTGAACTGAGCTCTACACCCCTGGCACTCATGTTACGGGCCCCTAAGGGGTATATGGACTATGGACTCCCCTATGGACCCCAGTTTAAGAAACCCTGCTATAAGGGTTCCTTTCTTATTTTGAGGTACGAAACCATGACAGTTGTATATCAGTATTCAATAAAACCATAGACTAACTATTGGATGGATTCGATTGATGGTTCTTGGTGGAATATCATCTTGAATAAATTATACACAAAAATAAAAGTACAAGAATTTGTATATTATAGACAAACTAGTTTGTTTATGATAAAACTAATGTGTAGGCTGTGTAATACTCATGTAAAAGACATCAACGTGTTGCTTTTCAGAAACCAAACTTTTCAAAAGTCTTACACGAAAATATTTTCGCTAACGAAAGATACCTACAGTAAACGTTAAACTGGAGATACATTTGGTAACAAATTGCTTCAAGGTCAAGACCTCATTTATGTCGTCAGTCAAAGGTCAATATCGTTAGGCAACCATAAAAGATGAGGTTCGAAACATTTGGGTGATAAATAACAGATTATAACTGTTTAGCATTTTATTAATATGTTAAAAGAATGAGAAACAAAGGTTGTGAAATGTAGTAACACGGGAAAATTTTACACTATTTTAGACGTCAACTCATCCTCATATTTGATATCCCATCCCACTAATATTATAAATGCGCATGTTTGGATGGATGGATGGATGGATGTTTGTTACTCTTTCATGCCGTAGCTACTGAACCGAGTGATTTTGGCTTAATTTATTGTAATAAGTAAATTTTTATCTCGGGAATGAAACATTTCCTTAATCCTGTAAAGCTAGCATAAATGACACAATTAGATAAATTTCGTCTCTCGAAGAAACGTTTGACCAATTGACACGCAGGACGAGTCGTTTTATCGAGGCGATGATCACGTGATAAAGCTTATCTGCGTTTCCATTGGTCAAATGTTTCTTCGAGACATAAATCTTCTCTATTATTTACGAACAATGTTAGCTATGCTGGAGCTAGAACGGAATGTGCCTTACGACCTTTATGTATCCCTAGCTCTCTTATACTATTAAATATAATTCGCTGATTTTTTTGTAAATTACATCAACAAGTTAAAGGTGTATAATACCTAACTTCGCTTCGCATGATCCTATTTTATAACAGCAAATACTGCAACAATCACTCTGAAATTGGTATATGATAAAGTTTAGGACTAATGCTATGTCCGTATTGTTGTGAAAACTTGATTCCATTAAAATTTCTCGATAGTAAACCGATAAACATTCAATGAATACTTGAAATTAGATGTAAAACATTGCATAATATAACTGATTTTAGTATAAAGCAGCTGCAGACTGTTCCGTGAAAATGAAAAAACCATCAGTGTATCCGCGATTTCAAAATAACTGATGTTTTGCGTGCGCGGCATCTGATTAGAGTAGGATAGACAGATAAAAAGCAGAAGCGTTAGAGAAGAACTGCGAATTGAGGTATTATGGGTCCTTTTATAACAAGTATGCGACTCAATGTATACTTTGCTCACCAAAGCTATATCTGAAAGTTCACAAGTGTTATCTCTATTACCTACTGAAACTCCTATTTATCTTTGGGTAGGTAGATGCATTAATTTCAACTTATATTTAAGAGTATAAGAGAGTAACGATATGGACCCCGAATTTCTGGTTTTTGTAATAATGATAATTAAAAGATCAACATAAGAGCCCTTTAAAACTAAAAAGTTGAAAAAATACTATAAACACAAATACATACGTGATAAATCGTAAACCTCCTTTTTAAGATCAGTTAAAATTTCAGTGAGTAGGATTCAAATAATTACACTTGACATTTAGAGCTTGTATATGTGAGTGAACTACATTAGAGTCATAAATTAGTCAACCAATTAGCTTAAAGTTGTAAATAGCCAATATTTTCTGTTGTGACTTGTTCCATTTACGTAAAAGGTAACATAAATAATAAAAATGTTTCGGCTTAATTGATATATTTTAGATAGCAATAAAATTTTCATGATCGTAGTCTTTGCCAATTGCGAATACGAAAGGCTAAGCCAAGTGAATAATATTTACGATAGGAATAAGAATATTATAATCATAAGAACAGAAATAGAGGTTTTGGTGAAAATCGTCTTTTAAAAACCGGCCAAGTGCGAGTCGAACTCGCGCACGCAGTGTTCCGTTATCTATAGAAACGGCAAAAAAAATGACGTTTGTTGTGTGGGAGCCCCCGTTAAATATTAGTTTTATTTTAATTCAATTATTTAATTTTAAAGAGAATATATAACTAAATATTCCGTGAATATTTGAATCATCTACGTGTTGCCGTTATCAATATCGAGCAAAAACGAGCAAAAAAAAACGTGTTGTTGCATGGAAGCTCCCTTTAATATTGCTTTTATTCCATTTTTTAGTATTTGTTGTTATATCGGCAACAGATATACATAATCTGTGAAAATTTCAACTGTCTTACCATCACGGATCATGAGATACAGCTTGGTGATAGACGGACGGACGGACAGACAGCGGAGTCTTAGTAATAGGGTCCCGTTGGTTACCCTTTGGGTACGGAACCCTAAAAAAACAGAAAAATTTACATTTATCTGCATATCTAGGTACATATACAGAGTGTCCCAAAAGTCAACCTTATCCCTTGGAGGACTGATAGGCCAGCTTATGACTGTCCAAAATATCAAAATTTGACCTCAGTATAAAGTCAATAGTTTTCGAGTTATCGCTACTTTTATGAATTTCGTGAAATTCGACATCTTAGATGAGTCTTTTCAGTGCCACAGCCACACAATTCCATATTCCAAGATTATAATTTTTGTTTCGCAATTTTGAATAGCCCTGCTATTGATCTTAATCTAAAATAAAACTAATATGATACGCTATTGTAATGAAAAAAAAAATGTTAGAACTATAAATTTTCAATTTTTTATTTTCTAAATTTGACTCTTCATACTGTGAAAAAAATGTACCACGCTTAACTGGCAAGTAATTTTAAATAATAGGTCATTTAGTGTTGTTTCTTAAATAGTAAAACAATTGCCATGTTTTACTTCTGTCAAATTTTTTACATTTCTATAAACAACCGTTTGGCCGGCAGGGGGGGGGGACGCTCCACTCTAACTAAAGTTTTCACGATCCCTAAATCGAAAAATGGTTTTCACGCACGTTGGCCAGCAAAGAACGCGTACTCGTGAACCGCAGCTCGTTCGAGACCTTCCTCAGCAGACGAGACCAGGTTCTCAGCATCAGAGTATCCTCGGATGTAAAACGTGTTCAGCACCGCGTCTTTTGTTGACTAGAAGTTGCCAGGAAAAAAACGCAAGTTCTGTTATTTTCAGCATTACTATGTAAATAATCCTGCGCAACAACTATAAACACGCTTTAAAGGATCAATTACAAGGTAATGCATAAAATTGCTAGAAAGGCTTAATTTACATTAATATATTGTCATCTAGTCCACCACAATCACATTTAGGTATTTTAGAGCCATTCCATAAAATTACGCTTTTTGTATGGCGTGGCTTTGTGGATCGGTCTAATTAAATAAATAAATTGTCAATATAATTACAGAATGGTTATTGTGACATGATTAGAATTGCAGAGCAGTAAAAGTTAAGAAATTAAAAGGACTTTAGCACAGAAATGCGAATCTATTTATTTAGATTTCTATGGATTTTAATCAAGTGGTTTTAAATATTTACTTGTTACGAGTGTAAAGAGAATATTGTGTTGGAATAGAAGAGCTTGTACGATTGATGGATGTAGAAGAAGCAAAAGAGGTGTGTCCAGATCGTATCGGATGGAAATCTGTAGTCTATGCCTACTCCCCCGGGAGACAAGCATGAGTATATGTATGTAATGTATGTATCTATTTCTGCTTTTTCTCCTATAAAATTATTGTATATTGGCGCATGTCTGCAGTGCCTATAACGGGATAACAGATAACATTTTCGTTAGTAACTTTGTCTATGTTATGTGATCCATGCATGTCTAAGTGCCTATCAAACAAAAGTGCACATTTTTCAAGATGCCCATCAACTATTGCCATTACTTCAAAGTTATGCTTTTAGGTCAGCGGCGTCCCTTTGTTCCAGAAGCAATCAGTTCGAGTCGACTGCCCTTTACTGTTTTTTCTGCGTTACTACAACCACGATTAGGAGACTCAAATGACAATCTCAAATTGGTCTTACTAGAAAGCAGTAAAGTTTATTCAAGAGAGTTGGTTATTGAGAAGAATTCTTCGTCTTACTGGATACCCATTGGTCATCGGACGATAGCCCCGTTATTATTAATCAATTCCATTAAGTTCGTCGCCTTAATGTCTCTTACTTATTTACTTATATATATAGGTACACACACGGATCATTAAGCCTTAAGCATAGGGGCAGTCTTATTTATTTATTTATTTGACAGCAGAACCTTAACCTATTAACAGTAAAAACCATCTCACAAGTTAAGTATACTATGAACTAATATTTAAAAAAATAACTATAAGCTTAAAAAAAGTTTACAAATTTTAACAAATGCCGGAAGGGTTATATTAAAAATGTCTAATTCATTATTACGGTTGGCCATCGCATTAAGAAGAGTGCACGCATGGAACGTGGGCGCGTAGCGAGCATGCTGTGTGCGAACCACACCCGTCTTGCTTCGTACAGAGTCTGATAATAAGATCAAAGACTTGTGCAAGTGCGGCCTATACATGACGAATATATTTAACGTTATCAGGGTATTAAAAAGATCACGTGCCCTGTTGACAGTGTTGCTAAGCAGCTTGCGATTAGTTTAAATGCCTGTATTACTATAAAGTTTTCATTGTTAAATAAGAACGCAATTTCATTTATTCTCTTACAACACTATGAACAGAGACTAAACAACCTTTTCAAATTATCTAGATGTCAAGTGAGCATTCGAAATAGATGAGGTTAAGAAGTGTGGTAAGATCGTAGTAAGTGGATATCTATCGCCTTTACTTCCAGTTCTTGGCAGTTCTAAATACAGACATGTACATTAAAAAGTAACTATTACTAAGTAAAAATGTCAGAATAAATAAATTCTCAGAATGAGACGAAATTACGTAATTCGTGCAAAACGAAAGAAAAGCCCATTTTCTTTAAATCCGTATCACCAAGTCGGTAAATAAGTTGAAGTAGGCACCGAATGTCGGCCATATTAATGAGTTTCCAATGTATTTACACTCCCATCGAGCTTTGAATTATGAGCGCTCAGAACTTCGTTATGACATCCAAGGAGGAATATCGGGGAGCAAAATGGAGACTGCCTCCCTGGATAAGTGATTTTAAGCAGGATATAACTTAATTACTGAAAGTACATGTAAGGAATGTCACTTGCTTCTTAACAGACACGAAGTCGTCCTCAGTCGTGGAACTTACCCTAGTTTCAGACTTGAGAAAATTTCGTTAACCGATACATAACCAATAAACGAAACAGATCTTTTTGGGAGTGCGGGGCAAGTATCACTTTAAGGTGGTAAAGCAGAATCTCGGTGCAAAATGCACATCGTAATATTGTTTTCCTTACTTTTGAATAAAATGTATGCAAAAATTGCGTTTAAAAGCAATATGCGGAAACTTATTGACATTTCATAACGTTATCTATCACGAAACGAACCAACTTAACCACCATCAAGCACTTTATACCATTTTTTCTGTATAAAAGATAATTGGTCAAAGATTATTGACATATATCGTTATTTTTTTTCGTTTAGTACATCATAACGTGGTTACAAACGAAACTACCAAACCAAAAAGCTTTAGAACGCTGTATAACATAATAAAGCATTATTGTAAATAAACATTATTGATAACAATATATAAAGAGACTTTAATTTATGCAGCCAAACTCATACTGGAGGCTTGGTAAGTGATCAGTAACACAGATCGATGACACTTTTTGCTAATTTCGCAAAATAAAATCTTGACGTCCCATAGTATTTAACTCGGGGCTGGGCTTGCGTTGTAAGGAACACGAAAAGAATAATCTACGAATTTCCCAAAAAGGGTCATCGAACCTTGTTACTGAACACTTACGGAGTCTTCAGTAAGAATGTATAAATTACAGTCACCTAATATAACGTTATATTTCGTGGAACTCCCAAAACGAAACGTTATTTTTACCAACAAATATCTATAACTTCATAAGTAACAATAACGTTATAAATAAAGCAGCTATCGTCTCACAGCGCTCCGATGTCGGGGTAGGCCAAGGGCACGCCGGGCAGGCCCCGCTTATAACTTTACCAATGTATATGAGAAGATATCAGCTAGGATTTACTACGTAAACAATGCACAGGTTATTTCCATCATGCTGAAGTCATTTGCTAAAAATAAACTTAATTTGACACAACACTTATATTTGAAACACGATGCGTTTCGCAGGTTAAATTGTATGTAAGTTGATCCGTCACATTTTTTTAGTTTTATTTAGCTATAGACTCATTCAATTTTTTTTTTGTTTTCCATGTAGTAAGGAGTTTTCGATAAACAATGAAGATTAAGGTTTTCACTTATTTCGGAAAGTAAGTGTTCAACAATATATAGGTATAGTACGTTCATTCCACAATTTTCCGGACCAGCACCTCGCGTACTGGCTCGCCGCTAAAAACCTAAAAAAGAACAATGAGATTTGTGGTAAAGCTACGTCCACATGCAATGCAACGAGAGTACCGACTCAACGTTAAAAGGAATGAAAAAGAAAGAATAACTAGCAGGTGGTGGAAAGCTTCTAAGATGGAAAGCCAATACGAGTTAAAGTAGTTTCTGAACCCAAGCATCTCAACTTAATGCTTTGGACATAAGAGTGAAAATGGCAACTTTTCTTGCTGATTGTACATTTCATTGGAAATAACCCTATAATACCAATCGATTAATCGTAAATGATAACAGAATCAGAGGAAGTAGTTACTTTAGATGACTACCAATAATTAAACATACATTTTTGTTTTGTAGGAATTTTCAAATTGAATTTGTATGAACTGATTTTTGTTACGAAAATAATATTCATTTTAAACTGCGCAAAACCCAGCTAGATTTTTCCTACATAAATATTCTTGTAAAACAGGATTATAATTACCATAAAAAGCATGAATACTAAGATTAAAATATTAGTCACTGTTTATGTTTTTGTTATAATTTGTATTTTATTAACAATTTTGACGTAATTCAGAGGTGCAAATTTAGCAAAATTAAAGTGCATAACAATTTTAAGAGTTCCGCGCCTAAAGAGCAAATATATGTAGTATATATATATATATTTTGTCTCCAAAAGTAAAGATAAGTTGTTAATTTTAGACCATTTTTAACTAGTTAGGAATTTGGAATTTTCTGCGTGTACTCCATACTGAAAACGCATATTTTTAATATAGGTTTAGGTTTACGTACCTGAATACTCGACCAACTTAATTTTGCAGTTTTGTTTCATACAGTTTCATAAGTTTGTAATTTTTAATAAACTTATCAGAATGTAACGGAACCCTCAGGGCGTGACTCCTACTCGCACTTGACCGGTTTTTTGTTGTTATAGAAACTTTGCACTTCTTATCGTGACTAGAAAATGCATACCCCTTGCTAAAATTTTCCAATAACTGATATCTCTAATTCGTGCTAGCAACTATGTCCATTGCATAAGTTGTTTTTAGACCACATCCAAAATAGCTACAAAAAATTGTTGATGTTATGTCTAAAACTAACCATAATGTTTTATTTATGGAAATACCTGTTTGGGTTTTGTTTTGATCTCTTTGATTCGATTGAGACGATCCTTGACGTCAGTAATCACTACTAATTACTTATGTACATATAATCGATACGTATGTTACTATTATGTAATTTTCTGCGTTAGCAAAAGGGTGACTTTCGTTTTGAGCAAATTCATACCGGAGACTCGGTTAGTGGTCAGGACCAAGATTCAGTGACCCTATTCGCGAAACACGAAAAATATTTTTTGTGCATCTATACTTCTCCAACAACAACTCGACTCAGTAGAAAGTCTAAATTTTATTTTGCTTATTTCACAGGAAGGGTCACTGAATCTTGGTCCTGACCACTAACGGAGTCTCCGGTATGAATTTGCTCAAAACGAAAGTCACCCTTTTGCTAACGCAGAAAATTACATAATAGTAACATACGTATCGATTATATGTACATAAGTAATTAGTACATGTATAATCACTAAAGTGCGTAATTTCATTTAACGTTACCTGTTTATTTACACCTAGAATATATGAAAATTCACAGACAAACAAACCACTCAAAAATGTATTCAATTAAGGCGGTAAGTAGAATCTCGATGCAAAATGCACATCATAATATTGTTTTCCTTACTTTTGAATAAAAAGTATGCAAAAATTGCGTTTTAAAGCAATTAGCAAAAATTTATTAGTAATAATTTAGTTTTCACATCCCAATTCCATCATTTTATGATTTACATTTTGATTACATTCGATTAACAAACTTAAAAGCATATTTATCGTTGTAATCGAACGTATTAAAAATGTAAGGCATAAAATAACATAATTTTAATGCGAAAACCCTATTATTAGGAACCGATTTTCGCTAATTGCTTTAAAACGCAATTTTTGCATACTTTTTATTCAATAGTAAGAAAAATAATATTATAATGTGCATTTTGCACCGAGATTCGGTTTTACCACCTTAACAGCTTTTAAATAAACTCACTGCATAGAGGTATATAGAAAAATTAACAATTTTATTTTAAATTATTATGATTAAGTAGTCCACTGCTGTGTATAATGAATAGGCTTTTTAGGCAGGAATAGGTATAATAACTACGAGTATAACTGTAAATATTATTGCGTACTATTATGGGAAGGGTCATCAATCACATACGGTAGTTAGGTGGTAAGTTAGCAATCGCATTGCTAGATTTTATCGCACTGAAAACAATACTGCCTTTGGATACTCTTTAGCATTTATTCTGACTATATTAATATGACGAGCATCGTCTACATCAGCAGGCTGTATCACAAATAGATGAGGGAGATTTTCAGGTCCTGCCCCTTAACACTAAGAGTTTAAAATTAACAATTTTATTTTAAATTATTATGATTAAGTAGTCCACTGCTGTGTATAATGAATAGGCTTTTTAGGCAGGAATAGGTATAATAACTACGAGTATAACTGTAAATATTATTGCGTACTATTATGGGAAGGGTCATCAATCACATACGGTAGTTAGGTGGTAAGTTAGCAATCGCACTGCTAGATTTTATCGCACTGAAAACAATACTGCCTTTGGATACTCTTTAGCATTTATTCTGACTATATTAATACGACGAGCATCGTCTACATCAGCAGGCTGTATCACAAATAGATGAGGGAGATTTTCAGGTCCTGCCCCTTAACACTAAGAGTTTAAAATTAACAATTTTATTTTAAATTATTATGATTAAGTAGTCCACTGCTGTGTATAATGAATAGGCTTTTTAGGCAGGAATAGGTATAATAACTACGAGTATAACTGTAAATATTATTGCGTACTATTATGGGAAGGGTCATCAATCACATACGGTAGTTAGGTGGTAAGTTAGCAATAGCATTGCTAGATTTTATCGCACTGAAAACAATACTGCCTTTGGATACTCTTTAGCATTTATTCTGACTATATTAATATGACGAGCATCGTCTACATCAGCAGGCTGTATCACAAATAGATGAGGGAGATTTTCAGGTCCTGCCCCTTAACACTAAGAGTTTAAAATTAACAATTTTATTTTAAATTATTATGATTAAGTAGTCCACTGCTGTGTATAATGAATAGGCTTTTTAGGCAGGAATAGGTATAATAACTACGAGTATAACTGTAAATATTATTGCGTACTATTATGGGAAGGGTCATCAATCACATACGGTAGTTAGGTGGTAAGTTAGCAATCGCATTGCTAGATTTTATCGCACTGAAAACAATACTGCCTTTGGATACTCTTTAGCATTTATTCTGACTATATTAATATGACGAGCATCGTCTACATCAGCAGGCTGTATCACAAATAGATGAGGGAGATTTTCAGGTCCTGCCCCTTAACACTAAGAGTTTAAAATTAACAATTTTATTTTAAATTATTATGATTAAGTAGTCCACTGCTGTGTATAATGAATAGGCTTTTTAGGCAGGAATAGGTATAATAACTACGAGTATAACTGTAAATATTATTGCGTACTATTATGGGAAGGGTCATCAATCACATACGGTAGTTAGGTGGTAAGTTAGCAATCGCATTGCTAGATTTTATCGCACTGAAAACAATACTGCCTTTGGATACTCTTTAGCATTTATTCTGACTATATTAATATGACGAGCATCGTCTACATCAGCAGGCTGTATCACAAATTGATGAGGGAGATTTTCAGGTCCTGCCCCTTAACACTAAGAGTTTAAAATTAACAATTTTATTTTAAATTATTATGATTAAGTAGTCCACTGCTGTGTATAATGAATAGGCTTTTTAGGCAGGAATAGGTATAATAACTACGAGTATAACTGTAAATATTATTGCGTACTATTATGGGAAGGGTCATCAATCACATACGGTAGTTAGGTGGTAAGTTAGCAATAGCATTGCTAGATTTTATCGCACTGAAAACAATACTGCCTTTGGATACTCTTTAGCATTTATTCTGACTATATTAATATGACGAGCATCGTCTACATCAGCAGGCTGTATCACAAATAGATGAGGGAGATTTTCAGGTCCTGCCCCTTAACACTAAGAGTTTAAAATTAACAATTTTATTTTAAATTATTATGATTAAGTAGTCCACTGCTGTGTATAATGAATAGGCTTTTTAGGCAGGAATAGGTATAATAACTACGAGTATAACTGTAAATATTATTGCGTACTATTATGGGAAGGGTCATCAATCACATACGGTAGTTAGGTGGTAAGTTAGCAATCGCATTGCTAGATTTTATCGCACTGAAAACAATACTGCCTTTGGATACTCTTTAGCATTTATTCTGACTATATTAATATGACGAGCATCGTCTACATCAGCAGGCTGTATCACAAATAGATGAGGGAGATTTTCAGGTCCTGCCCCTTAACACTAAGAGTTTAAAATTAACAATTTTATTTTAAATTATTATGATTAAGTAGTCCACTGCTGTGTATAATGAATAGGCTTTTTAGGCAGGAATAGGTATAATAACTACGAGTATAACTGTAAATATTATTGCGTACTATTATGGGAAGGGTCATCAATCACATACGGTAGTTAGGTGGTAAGTTAGCAATCGCATTGCTAGATTTTATCGCACTGAAAACAATACTGCCTTTGGATACTCTTTAGCATTTATTCTGACTATATTAATATGACGAGCATCGTCTACATCAGCAGGCTGTATCACAAATTGATGAGGGAGATTTTCAGGTCCTGCCCCTTAACACTAAGAGTTTAAAATTAACAATTTTATTTTAAATTATTATGATTAAGTAGTCCACTGCTGTGTATAATGAATAGGCTTTTTAGGCAGGAATAGGTATAATAACTACGAGTATAACTGTAAATATTATTGCGTACTATTATGGGAAGGGTCATCAATCACATACGGTAGTTAGGTGGTAAGTTAGCAATCGCATTGCTAGATTTTATCGCACTGAAAACAATACTGCCTTTGGATACTCTTTAGCATTTATTCTGACTATATTAATATGACGAGCATCGTCTACATCAGCAGGCTGTATCACAAATTGATGAGGGAGATTTTCAGGTCCTGCCCCTTAACACTAAGAGTTTAAAATTAACAATTTTATTTTAAATTATTATGATTAAGTAGTCCACTGCTGTGTATAATGAATAGGCTTTTTAGGCAGGAATAGGTATAATAACTACGAGTATAACTGTAAATATTATTGCGTACTATTATGGGAAGGGTCATCAATCACATACGGTAGTTAGGTGGTAAGTTAGCAATAGCATTGCTAGATTTTATCGCACTGAAAACAATACTGCCTTTGGATACTCTTTAGCATTTATTCTGACTATATTAATATGACGAGCATCGTCTACATCAGCAGGCTGTATCACAAATAGATGAGGGAGATTTTCAGGTCCTGCCCCTTAACACTAAGAGTTTAAAATTAACAATTTTATTTTAAATTATTATGATTAAGTAGTCCACTGCTATGTATAATGAATAGGCTTTTTAGGCAGGAATAGGTATAATAACTACGAGTATAACTGTAAATATTATTGCGTACTATTATGGGAAGGGTCATCAATCACATACGATAGTTAGGTGGTAAGTTAGCAATCGCATTGCTAGATTTTATCGCACTGAAAACAATACTGCCTTTGGATACTCTTTAGCATTTATTCTGACTATATTAATACGACGAGCATCGTCTACATCAGCAGGCTGTATCACAAATAGATGAGGGAGATTTTCAGGTCCTGCCCCTTAACACTAAGAGTTTAAAATTAACAATTTTATTTTAAATTATTATGATTAAGTAGTCCACTGCTGTGTATAATGAATAGGCTTTTTAGGCAGGAATAGGTATAATAACTACGAGTATAACTGTAAATATTATTGCGTACTATTATGGGAAGGGTCATCAATCACATACGGTAGTTAGGTGGTAAGTTAGCAATCGCATTGCTAGATTTTATCGCACTGAAAACAATACTGCCTTTGGATACTCTTTAGCATTTATTCTGACTATATTAATATGACGAGCATCGTCTACATCAGCAGGCTGTATCACAAATTGATGAGGGAGATTTTCAGGTCCTGCCCCTTAACACTAAGAGTTTAAAATTAACAATTTTATTTTAAATTATTATGATTAAGTAGTCCACTGCTGTGTATAATGAATAGGCTTTTTAGGCAGGAATAGGTATAATAACTACGAGTATAACTGTAAATATTATTGCGTACTATTATGGGAAGGGTCATCAATCACATACGGTAGTTAGGTGGTAAGTTAGCAATAGCATTGCTAGATTTTATCGCACTGAAAACAATACTGCCTTTGGATACTCTTTAGCATTTATTCTGACTATATTAATATGACGAGCATCGTCTACATCAGCAGGCTGTATCACAAATAGATGAGGGAGATTTTCAGGTCCTGCCCCTTAACACTAAGAGTTTAAAATTAACAATTTTATTTTAAATTATTATGATTAAGTAGTCCACTGCTGTGTATAATGAATAGGCTTTTTAGGCAGGAATAGGTATAATAACTACGAGTATAACTGTAAATATTATTGCGTACTATTATGGGAAGGGTCATCAATCACATACGGTAGTTAGGTGGTAAGTTAGCAATCGCATTGCTAGATTTTATCGCACTGAAAACAATACTGCCTTTGGATACTCTTTAGCATTTATTCTGACTATATTAATACGACGAGCATCGTCTACATCAGCAGGCTGTATCGATACAGATTTTATTTGGGCAGAATCCTTCAAATTTAAGTTGATTTAATCAATTGAACATCACGCATTCATGAAAAATATGGAAATACACTAGGTCAAATGCAGTACTAGACCTGCCACTTACCTTTAGAGTTAACGTCATAAACATAATCAGTCTTCTCACACAATAATCTGCTATCATATATAAATAAATATACAATTTATCCCTTACTTCCTAGCTATAAATATAGGTATCGATAGCGGATAAATCTATTTTATCTCGATCGAATAGCCAGCAAATGTGGCACTTTGTATTCAATATCTCTTTCAATATTTGGCAATCGTTATATTCGATTTATTTTTACATTGCGTGTAGGGTGGCAAAGACGTCCTGCAAGACAGGAAATTTGGTTTTATCCGAAGAATATAACCACGTTATTTCTCACAAAAGTGTACTGATTATTTACACAAAAACACCGTAATGATAACCTATTTTCATAAACCTACATTTAATAGACTGTTGGATATTTTCTTCTGATAATGGTAATAAAATAGTAGTTTATGAAACTAGTACATAAAAAGGTTATTAAAAATACGAGTTTCGGTATTTAGGAACAATAATAAGGGTTTGGTCATTAAAGGATACAGGGATTGGAAACATTTTGTAATAGATGTACACATCACTCCGTATAATTGGAATCTCCATTACAAACGTTATTTTACTGCCTTTTATGTATGATTTCAAAATAATACAAATAAGTAAATGGTATAATTGCATTAATACGATAATATAATTTGTGATACGTATGATTATTAATTATTTTAAATATAATAATATTATTATTAATTGAATTTATATGTATAGTAATGTATAATTAATAATTATTAATTTTATAAATATAATTTTTGTAATAGCGTCGTGATGCCTACAATTTTTAATGTTGCAGGGTTGTCCCTATTTCTTTTGGTTTTGTAGCTATATGTATCGTGTTTGTTAATTATTTCTTTAGTTTCCTTTTAAATAATCAATGTTCGTTGTGAATTCCTCACGACCCGGTGACAGTTTAACTCATATACACATATATTAATATTTACATTACAACAAACTCGAAATAACTAAAATAAAAAACACTGAGCATATGAGCTCAGCTAGATTATACCTATATCTTAGTTTCGTGTTGACTCCCTGACCTCATTGTAACCGGAGCCCATGTGGTCTCGTTAAATCGTGACGTTTTTGTATTCAAGGATACCAGAAACATTGTTATGGCAGTGTTAGTAAGACTCAAATAGTTAACTAGCTACTATGCTAGAATGAGGAGGAGGGGCCGATTTGCATGGGTTAATGGGGCTCCATAATGCTTAAGCAGTCCTTGCTCTAACGCTTGTCTATCCTGCTCTAATCAACTGCCACGCACGCAAATCTTCAGTTATTTTGAAATTACGGCTACACTAAGACACTGAATATAAAAACCATCTAATAAATATAGTTTCGGGTGTGCCGAGTGTGGACTGTAACTTGCATTTCACAGTTCACACCCGGAACACCTATGTTTTAATCGGTTTGAAATATAGGAACTGAATCACTCTTTTCATGAAATTCATACTATTTAAAAGGTAATTTATATCTCGGAAAATAAAAAGTACCGTGTTCAAGAAGCCAGCGTTCTACCGTCTGAGCTATGTATTTTATGGCACGTTGATCTCCTCCCAGTGTTTATCTTCACCGTTCAGAAAAACACCGTGAGGAGATCAACGTGCCCAAAAAATCGTGTATTTTTGCCCAAAGGATTAATCGTCGATGAAAAGTGGGTGTACTGTGACTTGCATTTCACACTTCACACTCGGGAACACCTCTGACACCCCCTCGCCTTGGTGATCCATGCCGTGACGGTATATATTTATTTATAATAACAAATTACCCAGTAAAAACAGTATACACAAGTATTTACTCAAACTATTGATTCTACTAATCGTACCAAGGAACTTTTTTCTCAGACAACATAAATTTTTTGGATTCTTCACAGTGAATGCTTGCAATGTTTTTTAGGGTTCCGTACCCGAAGGGTGCCAAACGGGACCTTATTACTAAACCTCCGCTGTCTGTCCGTCCGTCTGTCACAGAGGTCTACAGCTTCAACCGTAATAGGTAGCCAGTTGAAGTTTTCAACTATATCACGAAAAATCATAAAAAGAAGAAAAAATTACCCAAGGTTCGACGCATAGTTCGTACGGGCATAGGCGTGGATGAGTAGGCGCGGGAGCTCGGAAAATAAACCATGTTTTCTTGTTATACTGTAAAGTAGGTACGTTTAAGTGACTCAAAACAACAAAGAGGTACGGTATCTTTGATACTTAATAATATTATATTTCAATGATTACAGAGGTTTCTTTCACAATTCACATTGTTCTTCAATGAATGTCCCCCCCCCCTCCCTGATACAAAAGTCTGGATACGTGCCTGCTAGTGTTCGTGGCTTTCTTTCCCACGGGAGAACGCAGGTCTATGTATTTAAGGTTAAATAATAATAGTCAGCGAAACTCAAAGCATAGGTAGTTTTCGTCTATATAAACAACTTTTCTATGGGGACTATGCAAAATTTTCGCCTTCTCATAGTGAACCAGACGACTAATATGGTCAATTTGTATGAGAGGAAGTAAAAAAAAGTTGCATCACTATAAAAATATTATATCATTACATTACAGTGGCGAAGGGTGAACTTTTTAAAAAAGGGAAGCCGAACAAAAAAATCGCCTTACTCAGAATTACTCAGAAAAGCAACCAAGGCAAACATAATATTTTTTTGGAAGTGACTAAAGGGCCGAAAGTGGTCATAAAAAGTTCATATCCCCACAAGTATTGAATAAATACTAAACTATTGAACTGGAAATGAGCTAGTATGGCTTACCGAGACAGTCCTCCTAGTGTTGAACGGACTTTAGCTATGTAAGATTTTACTTTCTTTTTATATTCAAGATATAAAGTATTAAAATTAATTGTTCCCTAAAGATGTTCGGAAGATATTGTATAATTATTAGCAGACCAAACATAAGGATTAAATAGCGTGGCATGGCAAGTTTCCATACAAAAAATAAGCTACATTTTGGCTTCATGGTACGAAGAAACGTATAAAAATGGATTGTTTTGGCAGGCTTATGCTTGGAACATAGGTATTTGTTAATTCCCCTTCCCATCTCAATTTTTTGTAGAAAACGATACTGTTATTAATATAATCTTTAATACAAATAGGGTTATAAGCCAGCCATTGGACTAATTCAAACTACCATTAAATAGAATTATCGTTCAGTTCTCATTTAAATGAGAGCCGTGTACACAATAATTTTCTTCGAACACTAAATGAGGACTTGCAATATGCAGTTCTAGTTTTCAAAAATTACCTTTTACTGGTTACAACAAGGTTGAATTTGTTTTTAGCATAGAAAATTTATTTGTAAAATAACCTCTCAAAAGCAGTGAATATATAGCGTGTCCATGGAACTCGTAATATAAAAAGGGTTTGTGAGCAAGACAATATGGACCTGACGTGGTTTATTGCGACTTACTTTGCTTCAAAACATGTTATTCATTTAACAGCTTTTTTGTGTTGGGGTAAAGGTAAGCTGGTTTTCAGACTATGTTATACCGGTTGAAAATGAACTCTCTAGCTATAACAAAGGAAACTGTTCTATGTTCAAAATAAAAAATACACGTTTTGTTACTTTCGTCATGAATCATAATTTAAAAATAAGATATCGACCGCCAAAGAAAAACTAATACTCCGGTGAGAGAGACGAAGCTCTACAAAACCTGTGTATACAAAGCCTATGTGCATTATTTACTGCCGGGAATATGAATTGTGTATTGTCAGTCACATGTCGCGGCGCGTGGGTTGGCCATTTATTCGAAATTTGAAAACCAAAAAACATAAAATAAAGAAAAACACTTTTTTTACGGTTTTGTGTTCTGAAACGATGAGACAAATAAAAGAAATATCTTTTGTCCAAAAAGGTGACAGTATTTTCCCTGAAAATTGGCATGTGGTAACTAAAAATTTTGCAAGCCTTGCTAGAGCTAGGGTAATAGTTTAACACCTTACACCGCTTTTTTCAACAAAAATCACTTTTTTGAAATCTCAGTGTGAATCTGGTCATACCTTTTTGCATCCTTTGCTTTTTGCAGAAATAAGACTGATATTGATTCAGAACGTGTACAACCGTTTGCGTTTTTGTCAAATGATTTTGTTTTGCCATCCATACTGAGGAGTCTCACCCTGAAATTTAGAATTAGTTAGTTGAGAATCATAAGCGTGTACTGAATCTATAAGCTTAGTTTAAGACGACGTAGGTAATAAAAACGGAAATTTTGAACAAGTAGTACTCCCATACTACAATAGATATGGTTTTGAAATGAATACCTACAGGTTATACACAAAGCCCCTACCAAGGCGATGTATAGCCCAAAACGCTCGAAATAAAAAATTGGCTCGATCGAAAAATTGCAAAGTGAAGGCTATTTTTTCATTTCAAATAAGCAGTCTGTCGAAACTAATAAAGTAACAATAACATTGATTACTCTTTAAAACATATAAACCCATTATCTAAACGATAGAACAGCGATTTTTTTAAAAACGCACTTGTGTGAATTTATATGAAATTTTATTAATTGAAAACATCATTATCTCTTCCTGGTTTACCGCACTGCTCGGACGCGCGCTTTTTCAGATATGCTTATCTCTTTCGTTGTGCGATCGACTTACTACGCCTTAAAATTTACCTTCCCAAGTGTATAGTTGACTCTGGATGCAGGCAGATACTGGTTCCGCCAACAATGGCAGCTTCACATTCTCCTGTGCTTATAGCAAAACGCTTTCGTGCAACTGTCAGTTAACAGCTCGGTAAATTTAGAGCAGCGTTCACAATTATTAAAATAACTTCACATTCATCACGCATACAGAGATCGAATATATGTCTGTGGTCACGCACGGTGATATTTTCTGAAAGTTGGCCAACTTGCTTATCAATTATCAATCATTCATTCAGAAAATTCGATTTCATTCATCATTCCATCAATTAATAATATAAGTAATAAAGGGCTCATAAGTAATAAAATAACTCGAAAAAGAGAAACAATTCAATGAAATAAATTCTAGGGCTTCATTTATACGGCCAATATGAAGTTGGTAAATTTATATAGCAAATAATATATTAATATATATGATATATATATTATGTATAAATATTGATAACAATATATGTAAATTAATAAATAATAATGTATATATGCAAGTTCAAAAGTATATAACATATTATAAATTATGTTTATTTATAACTCATGTATATCACACATGTATCCACAGTATACTTATATTAAATATTATACCCAACCGGTTTCGCTATTTAGCATTCTCAAGGGCTTTACTACAATACTTATTTAATTACATTTTCAGAATCTACAAATAAAATACGTGCCGTAAAATAACGTAATATAAGTATATTGTGGATAAGTACATGAGTTATAAATAAACATAATGTGTATTAATTTACACCAAGTGCCAACAATCACAAGCATCAACTACAATATTATAAATAAAAACAGTTATAGGTCATATACATAATCCAAACATTGAATGATATTGTCAGAGCAAAGTTGGTGCCAGAGTAGTTGGCTGCTGTTGCATCTGGTCTTTGGTACTTGGCGTCATAATCAAACTAAGACAAAAACACCAAGTCATGGGTATGCTGATACACTTCAAGACGCTTGTCCAGTGACGATTCAGCCAGGGAAAGAGAGAAAAATATAATCGAAATATCGTTACAAATAGTTTAGTGCAGTTCTTTTTTTTCTTGCTTTCTCTATTTAACTAAAATTTTTTTTGAAAATCTAGCGTTTTCATTTAGACCGTGTGCCAGTATTTAAAAAAAATTATATATGAATTTTCCGATGGGCGAAAAAAGGCCGATCTTTACCCACCTCCTTTACCATAGACTTCCAACCACAGACATATAATTATTACTAAGTAGCTTCCAACAATAAGTCAAGAATAGCTTTAGTTTAGTTTTTTTACAGATTTCACAGTTTTGCGATGAGATCATCAAATGATCAATTCTGCTGTTACTATGGACTCAACATATATACGCTGTATTTACGAAGGATAACAATTTCCTTTGAAAATTCACGAGTTCACATCGCATTCACATATATAGGTAAATACCCACTTATAATAATATCGATTGCACGATTGCACCAATCATTCGCATGGCCAGCTACATATAATTAAATGTTGTGTTATTGTTAACTAAGAGAACTCTTTATTTTAATATTTAAACATAAGTAAAAATATATTTTTATGGTATTGCAAAGTACAGATAAGAGGTAAGGGAGTCTTAAATATAAAAATAATTCAGTACAAAAAAAATACATTCTATATTTACATATATATACCTTTGTTACTTAATATGAAAATTATAATTGTATTGAATAGGTATAGTACTCGTAGGTAGTGTTGATGATGATTTAATTGAAAATATTTATTTTATCTCAGTTATTATTTTTCTTTCTTCATTTGTGTGAAAATTTCTTGAAAATTCTGGACATCTTATAATGCCCCTCGCATTCCAGACAAAGAACCAAATTTCCAGACAACCCTACTCCTAGCCTAGTCGGTACGGCGATATGGTGCGTCGAAAAATAGCTAATGTCGATCTTCCACGTAAACCTTGAAATAAGCTGACACTCACTCGATATAATTTTTGACTAAAAATATATGTTTTAGACAATACCAAGCAATATTGTAGGGAAGTATAGATGAAATAGACTTGTTTCATTTTTTTAATCCAATACAAAAGTTTAAAGTAATTAATATATTTACGGTCGCATGTGAATTTATTTATCAAATTTTTAGATATGCCAGAAAAAATATTGTTAATTTCCCGAGGCTTGGTGTGCACCACTCTGTTGAAACCAGAAACAAACATAAACTAGCTATTCCAAAATTAAAACTTGCCAAAGTAGGTACTCGGAAATCCTCCCGAAGTTATTTGGGGGAGAGTAAGAGAACAGCTCTCAGGCAAAACCAGGCGGCCCACCATTGCCTGGGACCGATGGATGGCGGTTTATCCATCCCCAATTGCCGAGCCTTACATAAAACAGACTGGTGACGGGCAGCGGCGTCACCGGTGCAAGGGTTTCGGTACCGCGCTCACCAACCCGCCTGCCCAGCGTGTGTGAGTATGGGCATTTCTTCCAGGAAGACCGCCAAGCGTGGAAAAATCCTGGAAAGGCCTATGTCCAGCAGTGCACGAAACAGGCTGATGGATGGATGGATGGAAACCATCTTACTCGCAAATCCCCCCGAAGTTATTCGGGGGAGAGTAAGAGAACAGCTCTTAGGCAAAACCAGGCGGCTCACCATTGCCTGGGCCCGATGGATGGCGGTATAACCATCCCCAATTGCCGGGCTTTATATAAAACAGACTGGTGACGGGCAGCGGCGTCACTGGTGCTAGGGTTTCAGCACCGCGCTCACCAACCCGCCTGCCCAGCGTATGTGAGTATGGGCATTTCTTCCAGGAGGACCGCCAAGAGTGACGAAATCCTGGAAAGGCCTATGTCCAGCAGTGGACGAAACAGGCTGATGGATGGATGGACATTCAATGTACAGACACGAATTTTTTACTACTTTATTATTGGTAAGTAAATGTAGATATAGATTAAAGTTACTTGTTTTACGATAGGTAAAATATAGTTTCATGAAAAATATGTAGGTAACACAGGTAGTTATAATGCAGGCTTATTTATTAATCACAACGTTAAAAAAACACAGCTAAAGCCATGACAAAATCGCGGCCGCGAATCTACTTTACGGGGTATCTAATGCTACGAATAGTAGGTATTATTATTGGTAGGGTGTATGGATCAATTCGAATCAAATTAAAATATCTTTATGTTAAAAGCCAAAGAAAAGACCTACGAATAAAAGTAGGTATTATTATTCGTAGCCAAAGACACAGGACACCCCTGTTTGTTAGCAGAATCTGTGTAAAGAAGATTGAGTCGCTTTGAAAATCGATCAATAAGAGAAAAATTTTCTGTAATTTAAAATTGACATCCCTTCCATCAACGCAAAATGAAAAGTCCAAGTTTTTATCCTCAGCGGGGAAGTCGCTAGCGCTAAGGGGATCGAGTGGTTGAATTCATAAATATTTTAGTCAGAATACTCAGAGTTATAATTAAAATCCTAGTCTATGGCTGAAATGGCTGGTTGTTTTTAAATAGGAAAATGAGACCCATCACACAGTATACCTTCTTGGCGTTTATTAGGTATTAAAATTTAAAGCAATATGTTGGTCACAGATAAAATTCGGTTAGGTAGGTTATATTATATATAACTAATAGCCCGGGCGGTAGCTTTGCATTTTAGGTAGACTTCTATATCTACAAACATGTCAATACTACGAGTACGTGCAATTAATTCCCGTCAACCCTAACGAATGTTCTTAACAAGTAACTTGGTACTTATTTAAGCCTTAAACGTAATTAGGTATTTAGGTCGGCCCCGGGTGCAACTTATGAAGCCAACAACAAGTATCTTTTCTGTATTATGTAATAAGTAATGAATAAGATAAATAGACCCTATGTACAACGAGATTACATAAAAACATATGACGCCTTAAATTTGATATTGCATATTTTAACAGCAATGACACCCATACTCATAAGGGGCAGACGGTACTCAGGGGGGGCGGGATGCCCCCTGGCCTCTGGCCGTATAACGCTGACAGCTGTCAGAGGGCTCGAGCTATATTTTATACACTATAGTTGTTATTGTTCCACGTTTGGATTGGGAATATTTTTCAGTACTGCGAAATTATAATGTGAAGAATGTAACATTTTACCAAAATAATATTTCGTGGAATTAAAATAAAATTATATTCTTTAAAAAAATTGTCAGCTCGCCATTTGTTTTGATAATCAATCACTCATGGGTTTACCAACTTCGTCATCAATGCCAAATGAAATATATTTTATCTTTATTAATTATGTTATAAAATACTTATTAGTGTATATATTTGTTTAAAATAAAAATAAACGCTAACTTGTGTTATTGCAATGACACAATGGATGCTGCTCGTTTTTATTGCAGTGACTACTACATAATTAACTTTGATTTATTTTATCGAAGGCTGATAAAATACTTAATGATTAATTTGTTTGTTGCTCTCTTTTATTTATTTATTACGTTTATTGTAAATTTTAAACAGTATCTAACTTTTACATTAATATATGTATTTGTTATCTACTCAATGAGCCACAGAAACCATCAATTAATACTTATAATAAAACAGTAGAAACCGCTGCGTCTGTACATTGAAGAAAAGTAATAAAAATAGAAAGGGGGTGACTAAAGAAGAGTAATAGAACACGAATCAGCGATTTTTAGAATTATTTTCTGTCCGTTTGTTCACGCACATCTCTAAAACTACTGAGCAGATTTTCATGTAATTTTCACAGCTGTACAGAACTTAATTTGTAATAGAATATAGGCTTTATTTCATAAAATCGGATCTCAAAAAATAAAGTTATCATCATTTAAAGATTTTTGAATTTTACTTTTCTGTAAGTATAATAAATTATATCTTATTTAAGTTTATAATTCTGTCATAATAATTTTAATTTCAAAATGCGGCAGCAATTTAAAACCTACAGATCTTAGATATATTTACTTACTTAAGTTTCTTAGAGGCAATTTTATTTAGTAATTTATGTTGAAGATTATTTAATCTTCTGTTTATGTACAGCACGTTTGTCGACCAAGCCACAGATTTATACTTTAATTTTGGTAACTTTGATATTTTACTTTAAAAATTATATTTACAAGTTAAAACCACCTTTACTTGCAGTCAAGTTTTTAAAGCCAATATAAAAAAGAGCTAAAGAGTTCGTCCTACATTAAAGAAATATATTTTATCTTTGAATATGACATAAAGTGACATGACTCTAGTCTTTCTACCAAGTCACTTATTTACATAACGTTAAGTGAGTATGTTGACGTGATCGTTTCTGTAGATGTATCAGTGGCGATCACCTTCCGAACTGACCGACTCCACAAACCTGTACTGGCTATGTCACAGCGAGCCCCTCCCCCTCCTTCCCCGCCTGCTGTGTGCTGTCATTGGACCGAACATCCCCCAAACTTAAGACAATTATATCACAGTCATTTTAGATTATGTTCCGGTCTAACTTAAATCAGGTTTTAGCGGGATTTTCATTTCAAAAGGAACTTACTAAATTGGGTAGACAGAGCTGTCCGTAATGTTGGGCTCCGAGCTCAGACTGCTGCTTTACAGAATATATGTATATCGCCACAGTAAGGTTAGAATGACTGCCTAATATTGGGTACATTCGTGCAAATATAAAATGTTTTACAATAATATTTCCTGAATCATTGAAACTAGAAAGATATTTTTGTATCTAAAGTACATATTTACACATATTCCTAAAAAATATTTATTGGAAATTATTAGTTCTTATTTATGAATACAGTTAATGTCTGTAACATAACCAGAAGTAGATCTGCCATGGAATTGTGACAGAAAATCGTATTAATTTGACAGCCAAAAACGTACGGTTTCACTTGTAAATGAATACGTTTCTCTTACACAATTGCACCTCTGATCTTATCCAAAAGTAATCAGGTTAATAAAACTGTTTAGGTGCCAAAACAGGGACTAGCAGTTTCCCAGGTACATAAAAGCAGTTAATCTTACCACCACCGACAGCCACCCCTGTTGGTCCGTACATGTTGTCGATCCAGCATTTTAGTGGTTCTTTGGCAGTTGAAGTTACTGAAACACGACAAACATTATTATGTAATCGTTTATCAAGTATGGGAGAGGAGAGGCGTGTTAGGATCGTAACTGATGAAGATCTGCAATCTCTGACTACTATGGGAGACAGACAATGTATGTTATCAATAGATATTGTTGTTAAGTATATAAGTCGTCGTATATTGTGTAAACTGCTTTGTTGCGAAAAAGCACGCTTTTGTATGTATGAAACTTCCAACAATTTTAGTGGTTAACTGATCCAAAAACGAAGGTCTATCCAAAAAAATATTAACTTGGCAATACTGCCGGCAGCCAATTAGTGCGTGTTAAACTGTAACAGTTGCTTCTTTGATTGTGCCAAGGCCAAGCAATAAAAAAAATCCTTTTTAAAAAACAAGCTTTTATTCGACCATGTAGCGGATTGAATATTTGGTTAATTTTATTATAACTATATAACACTTCACAAAACATCACTCAACGTCATATATAATATTTTTTTTCAAAGGATGGACCTTATAGCTTCTTCAGAAAACTACAGTCGAAAAACACAAAAGGTTTTTCTCTTGCGTCATGTTGACTCTTAAGTCCTACAATTCCCTCTAAGATTCAAACCGCTGTCAACCATTTTCATAGTAAAATGTGACACGCTTGGTTTTTAAAGAGTTTGATGCACTTGCGTCATCTATTTACGCGTATATATTTGGTGTAAATACATAAAAAAAACTTGTATAGAACCCGTTGTATGTAAACAAATAAAATTGTAGTAATTGACATTATTTTCGTGATTCCAATTAAATACATGTGTTTGCAAAACAAAAACAGGTAGCTATTTCTGGCATATCAGGTAATTAAAATGTACAACTTTACTTAAACCCTTATGGTTCACAGAAAAAGCGAATAACATTCTTTCATCTGAAACTGAAAGCATTAATTAAAAACGAGTTTTGTACATATCAAATAGATACGCAGATTTCATGAGGATTCCAGCATATAATTGTTGAACTTCCCTTAAAAACCCCCTCCGTATTTTTCGTCCGTTTGATGGCAAGCCTTATTTTAATTCTTTTTCTTGTCCTAGTTGCGATGTTATTGTAAAAATCAGGGTCATACACCAGTTCATATTGGCCATCTTAGTGAAGACCTAAAATTTATTTGATTCAATTGTTTCTCCTTTGCGTGATATTTTGGTACTTAGATATTATGAATAACGATTCAGAGCGGGCTCGTAAGTACCAAAATAACTCGCAAAATAGAAACAATTCAATCAAATGAGTTCTAGGCCTTCAAATATATGGTCAATATGAGGTGGCGTATGTCCCTGGTTTTTCCAAAAACATCGCGATAAAGGCCACAAAAATATTTGACATATTTTTTTCTCATCCAAGTTTTCATCATCGTATAAAATCCTTTCCTTCAAGCACAAGTTAGCTATTTAGCAAAGTATACGTGGCAAAATTCTAGCGATATCAAGGTTTAACGTTAAGCTATAACACAAATAACGCTACTTTATAATTTCGTGGATTCTTGTACTAAGTACGCCATAAATAACGTAAAAAGAATTTTACCTGTAAACACGCTTTAAAGTTTGTTAATGCAATAAAATCAATGCATAAGGTGATTTTTTTTTGTAGATTCATAATTATTAGTAAGTTATTTTTGCAAATACACATGAAATTCATCTATTGCATAATTTTTAATTAAAAAAATTAAAAATTAAATTAATAAAATTTAATTTTAAGACGTGCATTTTGCACCGTGATCCTCTGTTACCACTTAATTAATACCCACGTAATTTGTCTCAAGCATAAAATACTCGTATGTTATTATTCAAATAACTTAAACATAACAAGCCACTCTTGTGCTTGAACTAATGAGTTTTGAAGCAGATATTGAACCAATTTATTTATCAGATTAGAATTTGTTTTATAATAACGAATGTCTCAATCTTGCATGAATTATTTCATTCGATTGATGAGTTCTACACGCGCACGTGGCGCGTACGTGTAACAGACCAAACCGTCTTCAAAAGTATGCTAGCTAAGCAAAGCTTTCAAATAAGCTGCATCATATAAAAGTATTCGATTAAGTCGTGACGTGTATTCTCCGTAGTGGCATCCCAGTGCCGGTCCGTAAAGGCACATCACCGACGGCAACGCGGGCACCATCTACCGTCGGTACTCGGGGTACAGGAGCGACGAGCAAGAGACCACCGCAGGCTGCTAACAGGTCAGTTCACAAAATGCTTCGCACTTGCCCCCGGTTTCACATTTGAATGAAATGACGCGCGGTGCCTATTTGTCCTAAGCGAAACTTTCTAAAATGAGGATCTTCGAGGCTACCCAATAAATATTGCAGCTAAAGATTTTACATTCTTAGCGCCATTTTAAACGAAAATTCGCCTGGTGTATCAGGTTGCTGGAGCTATGACAACGCTTGGTGAGGGGTCTATAATCGTTTCTTTCATTTTCACAATTATCGCATTGGCAAACGTGTATTTAGAGTTTATTTTGCACAGCTATGTACTTGTATTGCTTTATATTAATATCTATACACAATATCTACAGAACTATGCTGGAAGCAACCACAAAGAGAACCACCGCCGCTTTTTAAGTTGTCTTTACGGAAATCACAATTTAAAGTATAAGTGATTCTAAAAATATCTTGAAAATTTGCTGTAGA
This sequence comes from Ypsolopha scabrella, assembly GCA_910592155.1. Classification (NCBI taxonomy): domain Eukaryota; kingdom Metazoa; phylum Arthropoda; class Insecta; order Lepidoptera; family Ypsolophidae; genus Ypsolopha; species Ypsolopha scabrella. The sequence continues at coordinate 8,475,867 of OU342985.1, read as the reverse complement.
CAACAATACATAATTAATTTTACTTTCAGTGACGTTTGTGGCTTGGTCATGACTGTGTTGCGGTAAGATTTTACTTCACTACCGTAAGAGTCGAATTGTTGAGCCTAATTTTCCCAGAATCAGATAATACTGAAGTAAAGTTTCTGCACAATGAGGTACATCTAGCCTCATTTTGGTATTGCATTGCGTTTTGTATTATGACCTGCTATGACTGAACAAAGTTTGGAGTTATAACGCAAAACCAACCATATCACCATCAAAATAAAAACCCTCAAAAAATATATAACCATTTTCAGACGCAAAAAACATGATGAAGCAAGTTGTTGGAGCAGTTCGTTTATCGTTATGTCTACTTTATTATCTAAAATCCTGAAAATTTGCTCTCGGAACCCTAAAAAAGTTATCATCGCAAGATTCCATGACTTTCAAACGCTTCAGTTTTTACAGGAATCTGGCATGTGAATTGCTGGGCTTTTTAAATGTAGATGATGTTATAGACGAGACAGATAAGTTGATGACACTCAGGGACGCAGATTATTTTGATATAGTTAGGGAAGACTTGAAAGTGGTTTTGGCTCGGACCGGTTATCCGAAATCGAAATTGCGTTTGAGAGAATTTGCGCAGTTCCAAAAGATATTAGATGATGTTGTTAATATGCAAACAAAAGCTGGCATTTTGAAGAAATCTCCAGTGTTTTTAGATTATTACCTGAGCAGAGGTGCCATTGTTTGCATCTGTAAAGATTTACTTACAAGAGATTGGCTTGTGAGAATCTTTCCTGGTCTGCTAGAAAGAATGGAGCAAGATCTTGTCTTGCTGAAAGCAAAGGTCAAGAAATTGTGTTTTGCTATCTTAAAAATGCCACAATCATCTAATCCTACAACATCCCAAGATATTTTTAAATTATTACAGTATTTTAACCCGACTTTAAATACAGATTTATGGAAAATATATTCAAAGAAAATTGTAGATGACGTTAATGTGATCTCACTTTTGATCGACCGTATCTCTAGCGAAATACTACGTGGAATGTCCTTCAAAAATGTAATAGACTACCATCAAATCGAGTTTGAATTGATTGGTTCTACGGAATTCTACTTCGATCATTACTTGTGTGGTTTCGATCATGTTATTCACAGTTTTGGATCAAGAGTAAATCTTTTGAAGGAAATACGATCTGGTGACATCTCTCCTAAAACCGAATCTGAGATTGTTTTGGCTGATATAAGTTATGAGAAAAGTGAAAAGGAAAGTGTTGCTGTAGAAAATATTGTTCGAAACCTAAATGAGCCAAATATTGAAGATTCAAATTGTTTGTCAAAAGACGTTATCAAAGATTGTAGTAAATCTCAATATGGAAAAAACGAAGATGAACCTACCGTTGTTATATCTGCGGGTACTATCAATTATAGCGACCAAAATAAAGTAAATGTAGTTGAAGTTAAAGAAACCGAGAACCAAAGCCCGAAACCCGTTGATAAATTATTAAATGGGCTAAATAACAATAAGGTTACAATTAAGGAATGTGAAAATCACGAAGGATGCGACCTTTCATCGGAACAATCTGATTCTTTTATTGATAGTAATGAAAATTTATCCAGTAACAGTGATGTAATTGACAGCAGCAGGGGTCTGCCCTATCACAGACGTACCAATTATCTGCATGTTGAAAATGAACTAAAAGTTGCTGTCGCTTTAGATGAATATCCTGTGAAAAAACTTGAAGGAAACCATCTTAAAAGATTTAGATACCTTTTCAAAGAGTATCTTCATAAAGACATAAAAATAAAACGCTTTGCTATAATTACATTTTTGCAATAACTATGTCAGTGTCACGCGAAAGACCGAACCGAATCTTCTTGACACCTCTATTAAGTATTTCAAAATGGTCATTTTCTATAATGACCGTACAGACATAATAGCTTACCACACAAAAATTACGGTCACGAAAAAGAATAAGAGAGTATATACTTTTTTAGGATTTCATTAAAACCGGAACCGTGCAAAGCCTTGGATTTCGTCGGTTTGCGACATAACTAGGGGCCTGTTGAGCTGATTGAAAATGCATAGTTCCGGGAAAATGCTTACTTACGAAACCACCTATTGTTTATTTAGTATACTTTATGGATTTTATATGAAATCAATTAAGAAATAGAGCGGTCTTAGCAGAAAACTTAATTTTTACGAGAAGAATTTCGGATTTCGTGATATCTAACGTACGCAGGACATATTCAAATCGTCGCCCCCTCACGCGACAAAATAAAAATCAAAATTTTGAAAAAGTAAGAACAAAGGTCTTCGTGCTATTTATTGAAACTGAATAACTATTTTGTTTTTCAACGTGACAAAATAATTGTTTTTCTATCATAACATGATCGAAAGTTTAATTTTTTCGTTTATTTAAATTATAAATTAAAATCCATATAGGTAAATATGTACCCATATATATATTTATACAAAATCAATGTAAAAGCACGTATTCTGTGTAAAAAGTAAGAATATTATTGTCTCAATATAATTATTGTTGTACATATACAATACTCTCATTTAATTTTATTTATTTATATATTTATAACACTTTTTGCACATTTACAAAAATTATATGGGAGACAGATTAACGAAACAAACAAATATTGTGTACAAAGGCGGCACTTATTGCTAATAGCAATATCTTCCAGGCAACCTTTGGAAGCATACAGAGAGATAGACAAAGAAATTACATGGAAGGTGTAAATGCTAATTATAAAAAAGGAGACTAAGAAGAAAATACATTATCTAGGACATAAACTTACATATACTTACAAATTCATGAACCTACTTAAATTAATACTTAAATTAAAATATGCACATATATACTCATAACTATAAAAAATAAATAAACATTAAATAAATATACATAATACTGGATATTCGAATTCTACTATGATGGGTACTCTGTTGAGAAAAATTGTTTTAGTTTTATTTTAAATGAATTCGTATTTTTCAGTGACTGAATAGACACAGGTAAGCGATTCCAAAGTCTTGCAGCGTGTACAGAAAAAGAATCGCTATAAAATCCGGTTCTGTTTTCGGGAATAGCCAACCTTTCACTGTTGCCCGAGCGCATTGCACGCCCGCGCTCTGTAATAAATGTAAAACGTTCACGGAGGTAACTAGGAGCAGATTTAAGTAGGTTCTTTCACATATTTTATTTTAATACTAAACAATTTATAACAATTTGTAATTGAAATGTATTTAATAATATATTAATTAATATATATTACATAATATATATAATATTGTACTACTAATTATTATATAAACTATATATAATTATTAGTATAAATATTAATATATTATTAATAATGATTATGTTTAAGTATATATTAATATAATAATATGTATATATATAACATATTAACATTATAATAAATTCATTTTCATATATAAATAATTAATTTTCTATTTAATGATTAAAACGTTAGTTGCTGTTGGCGTTTCATTTGTATACATTAGTACTTATATCTACTTGTATAATTATAACAACAAGCAGGTACAGCCTTGTCCATTATTTATAGCTTAGCGTAAGGGGATATTGATGTCTATCGTACAAGTTTTTAACTAAACTTAGCTTAGGCATCAATTGTCATTTTTTTTTATTATATAAGTGTCTATTCATTTGAGAGAATGGTTTGTACCTAACTCTTCTTTAGCTCAATAAACGATTTTTATTTTTTATTATTTATTTTATAAGTAAATGTAAAAAACGCGTTTGTTCCTCTATTAAATAAAATTAAATACAATAGGAGGGTCTGGTGAGTCTAGCACTTGAAGGAGAAACAAAATATATTGTTTGCAAAGAAATACTGCGGTAGGTATCAAATTCGTTGTAAACAATATTAATTATTTATTATCCACTTCTGGTTTTCTCCTAATTCTTTTCACCCACGGTTTGAGTTCTGTTACCTACAACCATACTACTCTCATTCCAGAGATTAGTTTAGTTTTACGGAGAACTTCGTCCTTATTGCTTTGCTTGGGATAATGTCAATTTGTATACCTATCTATATTCAATTGAGGGGGAGCGAAAGCGCCAATGTTTGTTTCTGAAAAAAAAATGTTATTTGTTTTCTGTAGGCCACGCGGGTGAAGCCGCGGGCAGAAGCTAGTATATAAATAATGTAGGAAGTGCAGTTTAATTTAATTTAAATTGCAAAGTATGTGACGTCGCACAAGGGCTAGGGGCTATGACCTCTAAAAATCATGAAATTCGTGAGACATAGTTCATGGATGGCCCCTTAGTATGTAAACGTCTATTTTCCAATTCTGTTTAATCTGTTAGGTACTCGTAAACGGTGTCTTCCGCCTTTGCGTTCAAACGAAACTTCACTATCCGAGATTCTATGAACCACATCCGCTGCCCTAATGAGGTACGAATACATAGACCATATCATAAACTATCTACAAATCGTCAAAGTTTTCCTAAGCCTCTATCAAGTATCCACTCCTAAACACTCCAGTCAGACTTATTTACCTCCCGATACCTAGCTATACATATATACGGTTATGCTTTTAGCTAGCGGAAAAGATGAAAGTACACACGATTCTGAGGTCATTACGAGAAAAAAAATATACCTTAAATTTTCACCAAAAATTCCATCATTTTTCTAAGTTGTGGCTACGCAGCTCACCGGCCAACACACCTAATTGCACCCCGCAACCCGCACCTCTCATCCGAGTGGCGAGCGACCAGTGAGGGTGTCCACGCGATTAGTGTAATTTGAGTAAAGAAACTCGTCTTATTATGAGGCACTGGTACTTTATTTAGAGATCCCAGTATTTAAAATAATATCTTTACCGATCATACTAACACACCCTTAAAGAATTCTTGCCTTTCCTTTTACACCCGGTATCATACAGTGATACAGGCCAGCGCGTTGAAACTATAAAACTATAAAAGACTGCCTTCAAAGCTTTTTAAAAAAAACTTTCCGGTGGCCGGGATTCGAACCTGGCTCGTTCTATACTATCTATAGTGTTGCTAGTATTTTATAACCAAGTCTTCCAAACAAATTGTTTAAAGTGTTTCTGTGGATCATTCGACCACAGATTTTGAAAATTATGAAGGTAGATATACAATGATGTACGAGTGTTGATTTTTATACGTTAAATGACATGACCAGATATATGAAATTAGTATGCTTGCCTTAAAAAAACAACTTCATTATGAAACCAATATGACACTCAACTTAATCCTCATTTTACTGGCGCCATTTTAAAAACCAATCTCAGTGTTACATAACTTAATTTCTAAAAATCTGAAAACAATTATTTGGAATACCTTAAGGAGCACTCATCACTAAAGTTGATTTTTCATTTCACCAGCGATAGGCTCACCACCCGTCACACTGGGATCGTCGGGGAAAAACGGATGTACGCATGGACTGTGACTTGCATTTTACTATCCATTGTACTCGCAAAATCGTGTGCCATCGCATCTATGACGTGTGTTGTATTTTCATTTTCCATATTTACAATTTGCGACGCAAATCCCACCACCTGCTTGGATTAGTCCGGACATCTTCGGACTTTCGGCCTTTATTTCGTCCGGACTTTATCCGGCATCTTAATTTTGAAGGTTTTTTCTACATTTATAAATAATGCATAGTTTTGAATCTTAATCCCCGCGTCCCCGCACTCCGCACGCACACCTCCCTGCAGCCAATATCACTGTAAAACATGCCCTGCGCTATAAATACGGCCGGATTTATCCGGATTTTCGGCCTTCCATCCGAACTTTGTCCGTAGTTTTGAATTAATATTTATTTTTAAATTAAAGTAATTAAATGTCAATGTAGTTAAACTTGCGCTGATCGTCGGATTTATTATTAATTTTTTTGACCAAATGCTTCGGAATTTTTGTAATGTACGGATTTCTGTCAGGATTTTTAAAATTTTGAAACGGTACGAAATCCCAGCTGGTGTGCGTGACACCTTTCTCTCAGAGGGGTACAGGCAGAGAGAGACTACGGATTTTCATCTGTGACTAAAATGTGTCAACTTTATTTGAAATGTCCAAAATTCGTCAAGATTTTTCAAATTCAAAAATGTTGGTATCCCTACCTCCAAGCAACGCTGACAAAAAGGCTACAAACTTTAGGGTCTCTTTAGAGCCTTTAAAATGTAAACTTTCAGTTTTTTTGTTCTGTAAATTGGAAAACGTTGATGGACTACACAATTGACGTTAATAAAGTTAAATATTGAGTACTGGAGCCCTTTCAAACTTGGCTGGTGTTACCAACTTGGCAGCCCTTTACATCAGGGCAATTTAGAGCAGGTATATTAACAAGAAATTTATTTTGTAGGAGTTAGGGGTTTGTTTCTGTAACAGAAAAGACAAATACTTTTCTACTTGAAATTTCATCTGCCTAGCGTTTGCTTAACGCGAATAATAAATGAAATTCTTAAACTAAACATTGTTTTTATTTCACTACTAACCTTTTGTCCACGGTTTCAACCGCGCGAATGTCCAGGTGAAAATTCAAACCATTACAGTAGTGAAAGAATTTTCAAATTCGATTCAATGTTCCAAAGATTGCTGCTTACAAACAAAGAAACAAATGTTACCTCTTTGGTCCACAGGCCTTTTAGCTAGCTGTTACGCCCAAAATGGCTGCGGAACGATAGATCTATAGGCCATACGAAACAATTTGATCCGTAGCACGAAAAACAATCAAAAAAACCTGTCAAGTGCGAGTCAGACGCATACCTAGGGTTCCGTAATTCGACAGTTTTGGGAACAGTCAGGAAGAAGTATTTAAAATCTTGCCCATAATGGTTTATGATAACTAAAAAAAGAATTGATTGTACCACAAAGGAGAGACTCAAATATTTTTATCTCAACAATGGTATAGCTTTTTATAATAGAAAGAATTTTTTGAATCGGTTTAGTAGTTCCAAAGTTTACCTCAAACATACAAACAAACAAACAGATCTTTCCTCTGTATATAATAGTGTAGATGTAGATAGATAGAAGTGTAGATGTAGATGTAGAAGTGTAGAATATGTAGATGTAGATGTAAATTATTGATATTATGACAACAGGTTATCTTAGAATGATTGCTATAAAATTAGGAAAACAAACTATTTGCTGTATGTCGAGGCTATATTAGGAAGTACTTTGTCAACATGTTTAAATTTTAGGGTTCTTTTGGGTTATTTATTATAGTTGGGGACCTTAAGTGTAAAAGAAATATATTTCAATTGTGTTATTTCAAATAGGTTTACGAAAATGTCTATAACGCAAAAAATAAATTGAAATGCATTCTTCTGATGTCATTAGTAGTCGTAAGGGAGAGGACTTTCGTTTATAAACCCAAACTCATGCTGGAGACTCGGTAAGTGTTCAGGACCAAAGTTCAATGATGCAGTCTGCGAAATACGAAAAATGTTTTTTGTACCTCTATAATTGTTCAAGAACAACCTCGACTAAATTAGTATAGGAAGTCTATATTTTAGTTTGCGTATTTCACAGAAAGAGTCATTGAACATTGGTCCTGAGCACTTACCGAGTCTGCAGTATAAATTAGGCTACATAAACTAAAGTCACCTTGTATGTATCTCACCTAGTCTGTGGCGCCTCTTCATTAACTACACTATGCGACGACCCGGTTTTGTCCACTTCACTACTAAACTAGCATTTCTTTGTTTAAATCCACTCTCCGCCAAATTCTTATAACTATTAGCTGTTTCATCAAAATTCGCTACTTCCCCATCAAAATTTATTGACTCAACATTTTCTATCGAGTTATGTATTTTATCGATTTCATTAAAGAATTCCTCATCACTATCCGTCCCATCACTAGCTGTCCTTTTGAAAATGGAGTCGTCTAAACAAATATTTTGGCCACAGATTTTTGCAACGCTCTTCTTTGGCTCATTTTTTTCTCTTGACTTGTGCTCGGTATAGAAGATAGATTCAGTGTTGAGTCCCAATCGGAGATATCAATATTACTTTCCATGTTCATATCATTCTCTATAGTTGTTTCTGCAGTGGTTTCGATATGGTTTTGGGTTGGTTCAGGGTTGCTGGTTTCGGTTGGTGATTCCGGGCTTTCTGCAGTTGTTGGGTCTGCGTTTGGTATTGGGTTCTGTCTCGTTATTGGCGTGATGAGCTCTATACCCGGGACTCTGTAAGAAAATTAAACATTCATTACAGTCGTCCAATTAATACTATTGTACCAGCATAGCATCAGTGGCGAAGTGTGAAAAATTTTAAAAAGGGAAGCTGGACAAAAAAAATTGCCTTGCTCAGAAAAGCAGCCTTGTTGGATGTGTGTAATACGTTACAAAATAACACAACAAATAAGAAAATAACACATTATTGAACATATATATAATTTTAGGATCCTTTTTCAAATAGAATAATTCATTTTATGGAATATTTAATAGCCGTGAAGATTGGCGATTTCGTGCAGGTTTTATTAGGCACCGCGTAGTTTATTTCTCCCAAGTATGCGAATAGCGAAGAAACGAGGAACGCATATGTGTAGGGTTACCATGTAAAATGTCAGAAATTTCGTTTGATACCATCATGCATGACATAATCCCAGGGGGTGTTGTTCGTGTCTCATTGGTAAACTGACAGTAAAATACTCGTAAGCCCACTTTTTACCGCCGATTTTTCCGATGTGATAGCTTAGCGTGGCACGTTCCTGTCAAATGTGCCCAAATCACCCTGGGAGAATCGCGTTACGTGTGAAAACGTCATATAAAAAGAGCATTGTCACTCCATTGACGAAACCATGCCGCCAAGCAACTTGTCGTGTTCTGTATGACGTCATCAGAAGCCGTACTGGGGAGTGGTTAATACAGGTACCTAGTACCAGTCTTTCAGCCGTTAAAGATTTTCTTAGATTTTTAGCCTCGCCTACTGTCGTTCTCCCAGTTTCATCCTAGGTTTTATTGACGTTTTCCACTAGGCATGGTAATGGAAAAGCGTAAGCAACATGTACGAAAAAAAAAATCACCACAACAGTGGCTTGCATATAACTTTTTGCTGGAAAAGCAATAAGAAGTGATCTTCTTATTGTCTATTTGACAGTTTGACAATAAAAACTACAAATTTGAAAAAAAGAAATTGTATGGAATCATGTACTCGAGGGTGGGCACTGCCTACCTTGGCGTCACGTCATACAAATAATGATTTTTCAAAGTGACATATTTTTTAATGTCAAATTTGACCTTTTCATTGCATTTCCAGCAAAAAGTTCTATGCACGCCACTAAACCACAACGTATATCTCCAAGAGGCTGTCAGAGCTCAGAGGTATTTTATTCTCATGGACTGGAACACTCAATCCCAACTTGATAAGGGGTGACCTTTATCAGCATACTTTGGGCACAAATACCTACACGCTTTTTAAGGCATCAGTTCTACTTCACAGTATAGTTTTCCTGTACCGTTCAGCTAGAGCCTAAGCATACGAATACACATCTTGCACATACATTCCGGAAAACTCATTGGTATATACGCGTTCGGCAGTATTTGTACCCAGATCTCAAGATTGAGAGGCCGGTATCCTGCCGACCGAGCTAGCATAATCTAACGAAATTAACTTTAAGTAATTTAAAATTTGTAATACATTTATTTAATTTTGATAAATTGTAACTGAATTAACATCATATCATTGCGGTATAGAAATGCAGAAGAAAAGTAAATCTGGGTGTGAGCACTGAACCGACTAATTTAAATAAAAAACTTAGAGGCTTCATTCACTCCCGTTTGTCAGTAAAATAGAAATCTCTGTTTTAAAGGAGGTTTTCTAAATATTTTTTTCTCTGTTATGAAAATTAATCAATCAGCTAAATCTTCGGAGGAAATAATGTCAATGGAATGCTTAATCTAGTGTATAAATTGGTAATTACATATGTTTTTTTATTGCTGAGAAAAAATGGAGATCCATGTCGCCAAAATTTCGTGGCGTCGCCTTGATAAGAAAATAAATACTATTCACGAATTGTGACGTCATTTCAAGTGCCAAAGTATCCTTAGATAAGCAGATAGATATGTGTATATTTTTGACGATAAGCATTTTGTTTGGCACCTGATTTTATGATACGGAGTTAGGGGGGTTTCATACCCTGGTCTCAATGATAAAAATTAAGAGGTGTTAAAGTAACCCTAATAGACCACCTTGCACCGATTTTTTTTGCGGTTTTTTTTCCTTTTTTGTAGAAAAGAGAATGCCGCATAATATATGGCGCCTCGTACCGAACCCAAAGTCGTGGCGTCAAAACCAAACCAAGTTAATTTCAGGGAGACTGAAATGTACTTACCAAATCACCAAGTCTCATTTAAATTAGTATCCGCAATTCGAATTTACTGTACACTGACAAGGGTAATTGCAAAGACTTTATTACCTTTTGATAGAGACGATTATTGGTTGGCAACCTAATCATAGTAAAGCGGCAAAGAAAATGAAAAGACCGAAATATTTTTTATTATGATGTTAAAATTCCGGATTTAAGTATACTCTTTTGATCAAAAAGATGTTGATCGGATTTTAAAATTTATAAGTAATAGGTGGTAGAGCTGATGCCGGGCTCGACTGTGGAGGTACCACCATCTTACTCGCAAATCCTCCCGAAGTTATTCGGGAGAGAGTAAGAGAACAGCTCTCAGGCGAAACCAGGCGGCCCATCATTGCCTGGGACCGGTGGATGGCGGTTTATCCATACCCAATTGCCGAGCCTTATATAAACCAGACTGGTGACGGGCAGCGGCATCACTGGTGCAAGGGTTTCGGCACCGCGCTCACCAACCCGCCTGCCCAGCGTGTGTGAGTATGGGCATTTCTTCCAGGAGGACCGCCAAGAGTGGCGAAATCCTGGAAAGGCCTATGTTTTTTTTTTTTTTTTTTTATTTATTTATTAACTTTACATTAAATATTTAAATGGACCAGTGATGCTGTAAGATCACATGTGATCTATCCCAGCATCACAATACGTTATACAGAGAAATTAGCCAATAGCCAGTGTGCTAACTAAAGTACAAAAACTTTAACACCTATTTAATTTACTCAAATAAACCAACATAAGCAATAAAATTATACAATAACCACAAAATTGTGCAAACTAAGGTACAAAATCTTTACATTTATTTAATTTACTCAAATAAACCAACCTATGCAATAAATTAGTATACAAAGAATTTAGCCAATAACTAGTGTGCTAACTAAGGTACTAAAAACTTAAGCACTTGTCACTCAAATAAACCAACTTAAGCAATAAATTATACAAAGAATTTAGCCAATATCCAGTCCAGTATATGTCCAGCAGTGGACGAAACAGGCTGATGGATGGATGGAAGTAATTTTGTGACTTTTATTTGGTTGTTACGCCATTTGGTACGATTTCGTGGCATTCTTCTTTAGTCGGATGACTGAACCACCTTGTACATATATTTTAAATGTGATCCGTTGACGATACGTGATCTACCCTAGAATTATTTTACACTAGTATTGTGTGATGGTACGGAAACCTTAGTGCGCCAGCGCGACTCGCACTGATAGTACCGTGTTGTTATGAAATTTACTAGGTTTATATTCATATTTTATCTCTTTTGTAATTACTGAAAATGAAAAATGATTTATCTATAATGGGAAACATGTACCAGTGTACCTGTTTAAACCGGTGTCATGTTAGCGGTAGAGACTAGCTACCCACAACCCAGGGAATCCTACTGAGGGGACTAGAGACCATTTTGTCTATTTTTAAGTGTTCACAATAAACGATTTATTTCACAATAAACGAAACGATAAATTTATAGTTAAATCTGTGAAGCATTAAAAAATAATTCGAAATTTTTATGACAGGGCCCTGATTTTGTTACGTATTTTTTGTTACTTAACTATACATAAAATACAAATAATGAAAACAAATGGCATTATACACAAAATATTTTTTGTGAATCTTAAAATGTATTAAATTTAGATGGTATTTGTAAGGGAAATTTAAACTTAATCAAAACACTTATTTATTTTTCCATCTTTCAATGGTAGGGGTGCATTACATTTGAAATGGCCCACGTACTGCAGGATACATTGTTAACCTCTTGCTCGCCCACCGGTTACCTAGCATGGTAGACCCTCAGAATATATCGAGCTTTGACAGCTCGATACACCCTGTCTGTCTCTCTTTAGGTAGATCAACCGAGTGAGAAAGAGCACTGTATGGTCCTCCATGTTAGTGGTGACGGATGATACATTCGAGAGCCGAGCAAAGCGGAGCGGAGTGAGACGAACCCTGTAGTTTTAATAGATAGAATTCATGATATATGACCAATCATGATATTTGGTTAATTCTATGACATCATTTAAATATTTATGTAGGTACATACATATACATACTACGTACTGTGATGGTAGTAAGAGCGAAAAATAGGTCTTAGACTGAGATTCACAGTGCCGTCGTTTGAGCACAACTCTAGGTGGCTAAGCAGAGTTTGAATCTCATGCTCAACTCACAAATTTTGTATTCACAGACAAGTTTGGGCTTTTACTGCTGTTGTGCTTAGCCGAGTTAACAATTCAAATAAAGAGGTTACTAGATAAAGATGGAACATCCAAAGTTCAAATGAGTAAGTGAAATAAAAGAACGTCATTTTTGTGATACGTAGATAGCGCTACTGTAGCGCTGAGTTCGGCTTGAGTGTCCGATATCGAGGACTCAGCCCATCTCATACTCAGCTTAGCCAGAGCTAATCTGAGATAGGTACTCGTTATGTGGTGACATCTATGTCATACTTGTGTCAACAATTGCAATGCCGACCAGACAACTTCGCGCGCCGCGCCACCTCGCGACTGAATACTTCATCGTGCTCTCGAGGCCTTCTCATGCAACATCTCTAGTTCTAATAATGCTCAATAGGTGGCGTCCATAATTATCATTATGTATTAATTTCAACAAATACACAGGAAAGTTTATCAAAATGCAATGCACCTGTTTGAATAACAATGCCCACGATACAATTTAATTGGAAGCAATAAAATCTTTTCAACGCTTTCCATCAGGCGTTTTCATGTCCAAGCGTAAGACCATTACAAGAAAAAACAAATACCTATGTATCGAAAATATAATCAAAAGTGGCGATACATATTTGTTTAACAGAAACGCTCTATTCAGTCTAGGGCAGATAAGTAACGTGATTGTGTAACACATCCCTCTCTGTGATTCCGTCAGTCAGAGGTGTAGAACTACTCGTGTAGTGGACCCCGGGAATGAGCTGAGACGTATCACTTTCAATAAAAAAAATTGAACACTTTATCTTACTTAATTCCTTATTTTACATACATATCGTGACGACATGAATCTCCCGAGGGGATGTCAGAGGTGTTCCCGAGTGTGAACTGGAAAATGCAAGTAATAAATGCATTCCTTATTTTATTGTATTATTATAAAATATTACACTGACGCCAACAAAAAAAAAATATATGCATTTATAAATATAATTTAACGGGTACGGGATCTCCTCAACGGATAACAGCAGACCCTTCGAGTTTGGGCTTATTTTATTGGTCTTTATTAGCACTTTGGTAAAACATGGTGACGAGGGTGTGATTATGGGACTGGAAGGTAGGTACGGGATCTCCCCAACGGACAACAGCAGACCTTTCGAGTTTGGGCTTATTTTATTGGTCTTTATTAGCACTTTGGTAAAACATGGTGACGAGGGTGTGATTATGGGACTGGAAGGTAGGTACGGGATCTCCTCAACGGACAACAGCAGACCCTTCAAGTTTGGGCTTATTTGATTGGTCTTTATTAGTGCTTTGGTAAAACATGATGACCGTTGCATATTATCGTTCAAATAATCATATAGTTTTGTTTTCCTTATTTCCACGAAAATCTCTTCGACGCGGGCGGAGCCACGGCCAAAAGCTAGTATAAATATATGTCAATTTCATTCTCAACTGAAGCCGGGCCGGCCCGAGTAGTACCCGAAATATATCTTGAGCAAATCGTTTTTTTGTATTTATCAATTACTTCTTTTTATAAAATACTAAATAAAAGCTCTTAAAAAAGCATATTATATTATTCATTTATTATTTTCTAAGGATAGTACTCATCATGCGCAATAAACATAAAAAAATAAGTTTCCCTTTAAAACTTTAAATTAAAATGTTTCCGAGAATCTTCGTTCGAACAACTCTACAAACTAAAAACTTTGCGAAGCGAAGGAAAACTTATACAAATTTAAATCAATGAAGAAAATAATCAAATTGAAATGGTTGGATTCACTTGAAATCTTTTGTGAAAGTTAAAGTACCATAGTCGTAAATTAATATATTTGCTGGCAATGCAAGAAAGCATTAAAGGTTATTTTGGAAGTTAATTTTTTATCTGTTTTTGGTGAATGGCAACCGACACTGAGTTACATAATAGGCTCGCTGTTTAAGATAAACACATTTAGATTAAATCGGTTGGTAATAAATCTAATTAGATTATCGTCGCTGCGCATTCAAATTCCGCTATGTAAAAAAAACAATTATTTTAATTTATTTTAAACTGTTTATTTTGCAAACTTTGCATTGGCAAGTTTTGATTAAAATAACTTTGCTGAAAATGTCATCTCATGCATGAACCAACAGAAATATTAAAAAACGCGTTTTGCAGACTCACGTGCCCTTAGGAATTGAACAAAATTGATCATATCCATTATATAAATTATAGTATTTTGTTCTATAATTTATATACGATATAAATTATCGTATAAATAATATAAATTATAGAACAAAATAGAATTGAAAACTGATAAAAAGAAACTGCGGATTTTGCATGTGCAACGACGTTATGTGATTATTTACTTACCGATGAAACGTTACGCCATCTTTCTTTAAACCTGAAGTTTACTTCAGGCGGGCCCTCCAGCAAAATACTGTGCGAAGCCTTCCTTTTAACTCGATTGTATATAGACATAAAAAAATAATAAAAAATACTGCACTTATCTCCAATATATTGCCGTGTAGTTTCACTAATCAATAACTTTTGAATACCTTAAGATATTTGCTTTCGAAATAATTACTGAAGTTTAGTTGTAATTTAGTGTTGGGTTCCTTAGTTGCCCGTCACAATATGCTGACTTAGAAGGGGGCTTTTTGTTTGATACTATAAACATAGTTTTTTATCTTTTGATTTTATTATAATGTTTACGATTTAAATTGTTGTTATTTCCATGTTTGTAGTATTTATAATTTAACCTTTCTTAATTTTTATAACGAAATGAATAACCTGTTAATGTTGTAGGAATTTAAAGTTATTAATTAAATAAATATTATCACGGTTTTAAAGGCTAATAACGTCTAAAACAGGCCCACATTTGGTCAACTGTTAGCTATACTCATTGTCTTGTAAAGCCCACTTAGCTGTGATTTAACTTCGTTATATATACAGGTTGAAAGTGAACCCCCTAGCTTTATTGAAATCTATGATTCAGAATTACTAATAGAACACAAAACCATTAAAACAACCGTTTAGCTGTCAGGGACATTCGAGTCTATGGCGCAGCTACAAGTTTCTCATGGGGTCCCAAGATCCACAATTGTTCCCATATTGACCAGGGGCTGGACTTGCGCTTGTGGGGAATGCATAAAAATATAATTTACAAATTTCACAACGACGACGGTCATCAAATGTTGCTACTGAGAACTTACCGAGTCTTCAGTATGAATTAATGTCACCTAGTATTTTATGGCCCGGATGATCCATAACGGATACAAAATGTAAACATTACGCGAATATCTGATAAGGGGGGTCCGGTCCGGGACCACTAAGCCCTCTTATATGCCCAGCTTGACTCTAACAACAATTTCACAACGACGACGGTCATCAAATGTTGCTACTGAGAACTTACCGAGTCTTCAGTATGAATTAATGTCACCTAGTATTTTATGGCCCGGATGATCCATAACGGATACAAAATGTAAACATTACGGGAATATCTGATAAGGGGGGTCCGGTCCGAGACCACTAAGCCCTCTTATATGCCCAGCTTGACTCTAACAACAATTTCACAACGACGACGGTCATCAAATGTTGCTACTGAGAACTTACCGAGTCTTCAGTATGAATTAATGTCACCTAGTATTTTATGGCCCGGATGATCCATAACGGATACAAAATGTAAACATTACGCGAATATCTGATAAGGGGGGTCGGGTCCGGGACCACTAAGCCCTCATATATGCCCAGCTTGACTCTAACAACTATTTCTTCCAGAAATACCAACAAAACGCCAAGTAAACCAAGCTATGTCTAAATGATGTCGCCTGTTTCCTCTAGATGGCGTTAGTAGTAAAAACAAAAAGCACGAGTGCGAAATATGTAGTTTTACGCACGCTAAACGGGCACGTAATCAATTATATATTGAGCAGGTGTATTAAAATTGTATATTTTATTTATGACACGTCAGTACACTTGCTTAGGAATAGGTCAGTGGTAGCTGTATCAATGAATTATAATTAATAAAGAAAAAAAATTAATTACTTTATTTTGATATCTTAACACTACTATACAAGTGAACACCTTTGTTTTCTGAGGTGGGCATATTGACCGTTGTCCAGTTATTAAATTAAAAAGTAAATGTTGAAGCTTGCTAAATTAATATAAAAAAAATATATTGCACAGCTTTCTAGATACACTTTACCTTTGTCGGTTGGTTGCAAAGGGTGAATTGAGAAAGTTATACTCTCTTAATAATAATTTAACACTTTTGGGGGCAGTTGAACAAGTAAAATGATCCTTTGTACAGTTGCTATTTGCATTATGTAGTTTAAACTAGATAATTTGTCTTTTTCCTTTAACATTACAGTTGGTTAGTTAATTAATATAAAGATAATTATGCAGAAAAGTTTAATTTTTGTGATGAAGTATTAGGTACTGTTCCGATACAAAGTTATTCTAATATTTAGGCGCATTTAATTTAATATTTATGTCCATCACACAACGAAACAGATAAATGTCTTAGTAGTGCCGTGAATGAAGAAAAGGTTGGATAATGGTAATCAGAGGATGCATAAATAACGAATGATTTTTGACTGAACCTGAGTAAGTAGTTAATTTCTAGAAAAATCCATCCATCCATCAGCCTCTTTCATCTACTGCTGGACATCATAGGCCTTTCCAAGATTAAATTACCGTAAAATTACTCTAAGCCACAACAGAATAATGTACACTCGCGTAAAATTCAAAAAGTGTTTAGGTGTCCAATTAATTATCACAGGATATATTTTATTAGGAAGATAGGTAGTATAATATTGTTGTATTTTGACAAAAAGAATTGCATGGAAATGAACAGAGAACAACCCGCAAAAAAAAAACCGGTATAAATAGCCAAATTTAGGTTGCAGTCAACATAAAATTGAGCTGATATGTGATTGATAAAATTTTACATATACGCAACCGAACTTACAATAACCGAATACACAGAACAAAAAAAGTTAGGTACTTAGTTAAATTTGATAAAGTGAATTTTATAATTACCTCAGGGTAATAAATATAAATACTTAATTACTAAGGTGAATATTATTAATTAAACTAGTGGTCGCGACACGGGTTCTATTGCCTTCTCTGTCGCACGCGTTGAAAATTATATACGCTATCCTGCTGTCAGTGTTAAACCTGACGAAAGTTGTCAGTGAACGGGGATCAGTGATGTCCACAACTATGAGACTAGAAAGAAACATAAAATCATTGCTTCGCTCAGTTGTTTCCGTGTGAAACCTTAGTTAAATTAAGTTACGTACGATGTTTTATGTAAACCTATTGTTGATAAGAAACGAACTCGTCTCACGCGCGCGACTATTGCTCCAAAGTGTATTGACCTCGTGTTTTGTCAAGGTGTCGGCATTTTTTGTAGATAGATACCTACCAGTAGTTTATCGCGTAAATTTCACTCGTCACGGATACGTAATCAACCCGTTCTAATGGAAACTTGGTATTTCCAAACTATCAAAACATAACCTTTCATTCCAGCACCAAACACAGTCTTTTGTTTCACATTCTTTGTAAACGCACCTTTTTCTTCTTCTTTTTTGAGTTCTGCTCATGGTGGCCAGTTCGATTTTCGAACAAACCTCTTTACAATGCCAAATGGGCATTTTTTACTTAGAGTTTTCCACGAGCTTCCACACGAATTTGACGTTCCAAATTCAAATCACCTTATTCCCTAGGGAGTTTCATACAACTTTATATCCCTGAAGAGATAATGCTTTACTACGTTACTTTACGTTGCCTGATATGTAATTGGACATTGTCGAGCATGTGGTGTGAAAACATTTTTGTTGTTCTAGATGGTTCTGGGAAGTGTTCCACGAGCTGCCATTAGAAGACAAGAAGAAATTCCTATTGTTCCTGACTGGCAGCGACCGCGTGCCCATACAGGGCATGAGGGATATCAAAGTTAGTTCAATCCATTTATTTTGCTGCTATTTTATTATTGTTTTGGCGAAACAGGCGAGCCGAAGTCTGACAGACTTCTTTCGTGGCATCCACTCTATACCTAATGTTGTCGTGTTTCAGTAGATTCAATCTGCGGCCGTCCTCTGCACTCCTGGTAGGTATTGTGTTGTGCTTAGGTTTTAGTACAAAATTTGATAACCCATTTCTGTGTTGTTTTTCGTCATAGACTAAAGTTTAAGACCTCTATATTTTAATACAGGCATTTACAAAGCTAATCCTCATTAGTTTAGAAATAAAATATAAATAACAACATTGTAATTATTATTTATAATCACGAAATCTTTATTTTTAATGGAGGTAAATAAAATCTTTGTGTTACACTTACTAGGTAGTAATTTTATTATGATTTTAGTAATGATTGTAAAACTGTGATTTTATTGAAAATCAAACGAGAAAGAACCAAAATTATGACATTAAACACTCCCATACATTTAGTATGAGACTAGAAGAAAGGTTTTAGTTTCCTTATTTTAAGTGGTCTAGTACTCATTTTACCTTTATCTCATTTTATGATTACGTATAATATGATAATAATGATTTTAAAGTAGAAACACGTGTAGATTAATTTTATCTTACCAAACAGTGTTATCGATCCGGGTTACTGATCATTTACCAAGCCTCCAGTATAAGTTCGGCTGCATAAATTAAAGCCAACTTATGTATGAAATAAATCTTGTATAAAAAACGTAACCAAATACTAGGAGGCTAGGCTACACTACTTACTGATCCTACCAGTAAGCCAAACTCAACGTTGGTCCACAAAGTCTGAGGTTGACAGCCGTAACCGTCTTAGCTTACGAGTTCAAGCACTGTAAGTAGGCTAAGGTTTTTATGTAAATAAAATAGAATAAATAAAATAATCTAAATGGTGAAACAATAAATAAAAAAAAACATTGTTTCCATATTATTGTTATATTGTTTTTGCGGTAGGTACTGGTACGTTCTTTATTGTAAACAGCAATTTTGTTGGTTTTGGGCTTGCTGGCATTGTTTATCATACAAAAACATGTTAAAAAACACAGTTTTCAACAAGAAAATTTAGGTGCCGCCAAATTTATTTATGACAAAATTGTTTTGTTTCGTAAGTGCTATTGTTTTAAATATAAAACTAATTTATTGTTTAACTTATAAGCGCCTTGAAAACAATTAATTCAAAATATTAATTTATCAGATGAAAATCTATTTTTTTCTTATAGAAAAATACAGAATAACAAAATAAAAGAGAACAGATATTTTCTATTGCCATTTACCTAGACGAGTGATTTTCAGAAACGTGGGTTTACCGAGTGTGAACTGTGACTTACATTTCACAGTTCACATCCGGAACACCTCTGGCACCCCCTCGGGGATTCATGTCGTGACGATATGTTTTTATATATTAATGTTTTTCCTAAAAATTGCCATGTGTAAAGGAGCTATTCTTTTATTATTTGCTGTATTTGTCGATATCAGTTTATAAGCCTATAAAAGGTGACATCAATTTATAAAGCCACATTCATATTGGAGACTCGGTAAGTGCTTCTGTGACCTTTTTGTACAACTCGTAAATTATTTTTTCGTTTTTCTACAAAGGCAGAGGGTCAGCCCCAAATCAATTACTATGGGAGGCCATTTTTTTTTTCAGAAATAAGCAAAATGTTTTATTGATCCGTGATGCTGATCACTCTCCGACCCTTCAGTATGAATTTGGCGATAAGAATTAATGTCACCTTACATAGTGGGTGTTAGTAGGTTGTTACGGAAACCGGAAAATGGTGATGGAACTCCTCCATACTTAATATTGTGTTTAGATAATTCTCAATAACCTAATTTAATACTGAGTGAAAAAGAAAACTCTTATTACTAGGTTCATTAGTTGCTCTTCATCTCCAACACGGTGTTAATTATAGTAATAATTCAAATTATTTATTTGCATTATCACATACATAATAAAGATGACAGTTTTTTTTGAGATTTTTGCGTTTACCATTTTATCTTATTTTATTATTTTTTAAGATTCTTATTGACGTGTAAGAAGTGTATTGTATATTATATTTAGCTATACAAAATAAAGTATTTCAATTTGAATTTCACAAAAACAATACGATGCGGGTAAAACCATATGCGAAGGCAAGTTTGTGATTTATTAAAAAGCAATCACGTCAGTAAGAAGATTGACTCTCAAACGTTCCGAAATACATTTGCGTTAAGTAGCACTTTACCTGCCAAACGTGGTATCACATTTGTCACTCATTCATGATTACCCTAAAACTACGCAACTTATTTGCATAATTACATTAATTGATTTAGGGGAATTTTTAACATGGCCTTTAAAATGACGAAATCAACATTCAGTATAACGGTGCAATTCTAAATTATAATCTAATGGAGAGATGCTTGTGTATGTATTATATTTATTTATGTAGAAGAAAAAATGAAAATACCTGCTAGTTACATAATAAATTAAATAGAGTTTAGACACATATACGCATACATCAGCCTTTTTATCAGTTTTGGATCATCAATTTGTTATTATAATGTAATACATATAATGGGTAATAGAACCTGCATTATTTGGGCATAGATTTTTACATACTGATAAAAAAAAATACAATATTTTTCTATACCTGGTTTTGTTGTGGTGTGTAAATATATAATTTTGGTAGGTCACAATCTTTGTACACTGTACTCGCACTAATACGACAAAAGAATTAACTAAGAGAACGAAATTATTGTATTTCCAAAATCAATATTGAAATTTCCCCAACGATACATTTGTAGCCGATTTTTTCAAACTATTAGCTGCACTCTACTGCTTTTCCAAACATAGCTGCAACTCTTTTGGCCAATCTGAACTAGATTGAAATGACGTTTGAATTATGTCAATGTTTTTAGATAAAAATATCATAAATGAATAAATTATCATAATTATCTTTATATGCTTATGACTCGCATGTTGAATATAAACAAGACAAAAAATGTTTTTCAGGCGATTATACTAGGTTCACTGTAAGTAATAAAGAATGAGTTCTCCGCAGGCAAACAGGGTTACGCCACGATTCCCCGCGTAACTGTCATGACATTAATTTCCACGCGTAACCTCTTTTTGCTTTCGAAGAAGCTACTACTTATAACGAAACCAGTCAGGCGATTTTCTAAGGTTCCCGAGGGCTGCTAAACAGGACCCTATTACTAAGCATCCGTTCTCTGTCTGTCCGTCCGTCTGCAACATGGGGTCTATAACTTTAGCCGTACAGTTGAAATTTTCATAGAATATATGTTGCTATGGCCTCTATCACGGTAAATGATAAAACCTCTAAAAAGAAGCATTTTTAACGTTATTTGTTTCAGCTATATCTTAAACTCGGTAAGTTTCAAATTTAATCAAATTATTGTACATATTCTAAAGTTAAACAACTAAAAACATACAGGTTCCGTACACAGTTTTCAGGCGCTACCATTTTAACGGCTTGTTATGTCGCTACGAAATCTATATTGTTGTTATTTGACAACATAAATATGTCAATATATAAATTAATTATTGATTTCTAATACTATAATATTAATTTATATTATATATTAATAATAATAATATATATAAATATGATGTCATGAGAGCTTCGTCTATCCTTAAGAGAGTAAAGGCTAAGATTTTGGTCAGGAGGTAGTCTATAGTTTACGTATTTAATAAACTTATTCTGGATCCTTT